>WOVY01010206.1:0-527500 GCA_013436015.1 Rhipicephalus annulatus | reverse complement strand
TCGCCAGAAATATGCACCCAACAGCTCCCCGCTGCTCTTGGATCTAAGCCTGTGCCTGATAGCCTGCAGCTCGGCTCAACGTTTATAGATACTTTTTCAGTTCCGTAACTCCGCCGCCGCAGGCGGCCGCCGGTTTTACCCGGGCAGTGAGATGGCGCCACAGTCGCGAGTTGCGCTGTCGCGGGCGCACGTGTTGCCGGTGTTGCTCCTCCCCGCAGTTGCTTGGCCGCGTGCGCGGCTGTCATCGCGCTTTTTTTTCTCGTTGTTGTGACCGTGCGCGCACGTGGTTATCCTCGAAGACTTCGATCATCTGTGAATTGTGACAACCTAGCACTACCGGCCACAGGACGTCTCGGAGCTGCCAAGCTTTACGATGCCAACTTGCTTCGTGCCCGGCTGCACCAGCGGGTACAAAAGCAATCCAGAAAAGCGGCACTTTTTTGCACCGCCGTCCGATCCGCAGCTGCTTGAAAGGTGGGTGAGAGCTATTCCCCGCGCCGATAAACTTCTGAGCAAGACATGCAAAGTGTGTGACGTGCATTTTATGCAACATGACATTGTGAAGACTTACAAGCATGTCATTGACGGCCAGGTTGTTGAAATAGACCGCGGCTGTTGGGCATTACAGCCTGAAGCCGTGCCGTGTCAATTTCCGAATGTTCCAAGCTATTTGTCAAAAACAATAAAGAGGCGGCGGTCGCCTAAGGATAGGGCCAGCTTACCCAACAAAGTCGTACTTGTTGCTACGCCATCAGATGAGTACCAGCAAGAAGTTCCTGATCCCGTGCACGACATTGATTTCGCACAGATTGTCGAAAACGGCTCATCTTTAAAGCTTCCGAAAAACTGGAGAATGGCGGACCTTGAGGAGGACACTGGTAAACCTCGGCAGGTTATCTTTTACAAGGCGGGAATGAAGGACGATGTTTACGCGATCCTGAAGAGCGTCGCGATTCACGAGGACCTCACGTACGTCATCCATGCAAATGGAAGACCTTGCTTGTGAGCTTGCTTGTCACCTTGATAAGACCTTGATATGACCTTGCTTGTCACCTGTTTCTTAGTTTATTGTAATGTGCTGAATGCTCCTGCTACATACACTTAATATTTCTTAATGTAAACATGGATTCATTGGCAAACAACATAAGTTCATCTGGCTTGCAACTCGATTAAGTGCACTCGCAATCGAACTAAAATATGAACCTCTTTTTCAGCTGTTCAGCCGCAGTGTGGCGATTGGTTTGAAAATCTACCGGCAGCTAAATGTACCCGGCTTTGATGACACTGCAGGAACTGAAAAAGTTACATCCCTGTTAAATGATCTTTTTGACATTCTGAATGCGAAGATCCCCCAGGCTGGCATAAGAAAAGGTTCCCCTAAAATTAAGGTAAGTGGTTGTGTATTGACATTATGTGAGCAGCAAAAAAAACCTTGTGATCAATTCTTATATTTCGATACACTATTCCCACTTTCTTTTGCACCATTTGTATCACTTTTGTTATAGTTTCGTAGACTATTTTTCATGCATTCACGCATAATGTTTTCAGTTCCTGGAGGAATTTCTGGACATGCTGAATCAGACGGAAGCAAGAAAAAATGTCAAACTCATCGCATCAAATCAAACTGTCGAGTCCTTGCGCGTCACGTTGATGTCAGTGTTATCCATTATAGAATTCTTACACAACGAGGGTGTGAGCTACATCCTAACAGCCAAATTAAACCAGGATCCACTTGAGGTAAGAGTTCTGTTGCCGCGAGGCAACCTAAGGTGCTTACATCTATACTTTTTTTGCAGAGATTTTTTGGCCTTGTGAGGTCATTTGGAGGGGACGAAGACCATCCTACAGTGACCAAGTTTAGCCAGTTATTTAGGCTACTTTCCCTCTACACCCCTGTCAAAGTGGCTGTCAAAGGGAACTGTGAGAGCGGCAGTGATCGTGTTTTGCTTAGCGCTTTTGAAAGCCTCGGAGAAAAAACGTCGTGAGGCCCTCGTTCGGAAAAGTGCAATGAAAGATAAAGTTTGGCAGCAGCTGATGTCCATACCATTCCATGCCCTCTCAAGTGATGCCGACGATCATGAATACAATGCACCATCACCAGAAGCGACCGCCTTGTATTACCTGGCAGGCTACGTGGCTTTCAAGTTGAAGAAAACTACACGCTGTGAGGTCTGCAAAGAAGATGCCCTTGGTAGGCGTGATTCACTGTCGAAGGAGGCCATACTGGTCATCGAGCGCGAATACGTCTGTGGCAGCCTTGCATACCCTTCAGAAAAACTGCTTGCGTGTGTGAGCACGGTAGAACGCACTATAAAGCATGCTAGCAAAGGCACATGTTTTGGTGACTTATTTTGGGATGTGCTGGATGCTCTAGTGAAGAGAGGCACAAATATTGTTGGCTGTTCCGAGCATGCTAATCAGCTTACTGCTCAAACAATTCACTTTATTTAACAACTCGTATGCACTTCTTCGCACGAGCCAAATGCTTGGAGAACAGCAGTGCCGTTCGGGCACAGAGAGAGCGCAAGAAGGCAAAGCTAGTTTAACGAACTTCGCAGTAAACCTGCCGACAAATCTGTGCCGTGTACGTGTAATGAAATGTGTACGTCAGTTTTCGATCTATTCGTGAGGCGTTTTCCCACCGCAAAAAAAAAAAAAGACGAATAGCAGTGTTTCATTCATCCACCAAAATTTACTAGTCGCCAAGTCCTCATGTTACGTAACCCCGAGTGCTATAAGTTTAAGATTTCTATTTCTTTTAGCGCGCTGAATTGTAAACTACTAATGTGGTCTTGATGCAATGGACACAGGAAGGCGCAGGGGTGAAGCGATCACTTTGTCACTGCGCAAAACGGATGCCTGCGAAGTACGTACAGGCTTTTTTTCAAGTTCGTGAGTCATACAACGCGCACGAATTAAAGCGCGTGGCCTCTGTTAAATAGCGAGAGTAAAGACCAAGTACACTGTTCGCACAATTCTCACTCGGGCGCACGCAAAGGCTCACGCGACACCCTTCGCGCTAGCAGACGACTCTCGCTCTCCTAGCGCAAGGCGCGACTGCAGCGCTGCGGTGGCGGGTGCGGCGGCCGGCCGCCTTCTCCCTGGGCGCGGCGCGAGGAGTTGCGGAACTGAAAAAGTATCTATAAACGTTGGCTCGGCTCTGTAAGGGCCCTACCAACCACGGATTATAATTCGGCAGCAGCAGCGACGACAGTGTATGCATGCTTCACTCTTTCGTCTGAGCTTCACAGGTTCGAGCACGTTTTCCTTGCCGTTTATTGTATTCCATTTCTATAATTTAGTTGTACTCTAGTTGTTGGTACAACCAGTATTATCTTTTACCCATGCCAAGTGTGACCAATGTGTCTAAACGTGTGGAATCTCTTGAAAATAGCTTTAAAAACTGACTTTATAGTCTTTAGGACAAGGGTAACGATAACTGTTGTGTCGAAGCAAGATTCTCAGCCTTACTTGATCATTGAAGGGCTAAAGAAGGAGGCTGAAGGATCGACGGACAGTCTTGATTTCCTATTAAGATTGAGCAGTCCGTATGATCTGAAAAGAAAGAACGAAATGCGGTGAACGAATTCCTCGTTAAAAGCAACGAATCTCTGGAAAGATGAATCGGTGGCTTGAAACAGTACTCACAAAAATAATCTCGCAATTTAGGGGCTTTGTTTACTTAGGGAGAAAACTGCATGACTATCCTACAAACAATTGCCTCTAAGATATATTGCCCTGTTTCTGCCAAGGATATGGAGGGGATGCATTGTGTCCCATTTGTGTCTTATACAAAGCACTTGCTTGTCTGATTTCACTTTCTGGCCTTGAAAATTTAATTCATAGGCAAAGCGCTCAAGGCACGCCTTCATATTAGCGACATTAAATTCAAGAAAGCACGAAGCACTGCTGTTTTTGTCAAGACTACCTCACTCATCTTAGCAAGCAATTATTCAGTAAAGCTTTCGAAGTGAAGAAAGACAAAAAAGTGGCTGTCTGTGTACTTAGGACTGCGTCATCAAGGCGAGACAGGCCGAAGATAACAGGGTTTTTTGTATAAGTTGTGAATGGGGCCTGGTGATTTTCGCCTAAACTGAGTAGGCTTTCTCGTCCATCGTTTTTTACCTTCATTTGATGTCGTACATTTAGATTAGCGAAATTGGGCCCTATTCTTTAAATAATTATCATTCAGCAATCGACTTCAACTCACGAAGTCTTCAAAAATGTTTTCATGATTGCCAGATACCAATGTCTTCTTCTCTCCATTCTTCTTCGATTATGTGTGTTTTCGAAACAAGGCTGAGTGATGTGGATAACAATCTTTATGGTTTTCCATCATACAGTTCTGAATATTGCAATCGCGTTCCATCACGACACGGTGGATCTGCCATGTTCATTCGCTCTGACGTTCTATACAGGCGTAGGCTTGATCTTAACCTAAGTATTTGTGATTTTGAGTCTATGTGCGTAGAAGTAGAGAGATCTGTAATAGGTGCTGATAATAATGTTGATTATTATTCTTAATATTCTGGCGCATACCCACAAAGGGGGATTGGCCAAGAACCGGGTGGCAGGATCTTTAAATAAAGGGCTTATGGCTTTACAAACACAAAGTAATTTCGGACTGAAATATATATATATATATATATATATATATATATATATATATATATATATATATATATATATATATATATATATACCTCCTTACGGCTTGCACTTCGGGTCTACTTTCCACCTTTAACCACCTCGAGTTCATGGTATATGCTAGATACTAGTCCACTGTATTCATGGCACTGCGGCCCAGCGCTCGCCAAACCTTTCTAAAACCAAGGAGGTTACGACTAGCGAGTATAACGTAGCAACCTTTTCCTGTCAGATAGTGCTCAATGTACATGCCAATGGCTGGTAAGGGGAAATGAGAGACAGGAGAATTCGGCTTTTACTTTCTTACGGCCTGCGCTTCGTATCTACTTCCCACTTTTAACCACCTCGAGTTCATGGTGTATATACTAGTTCGTTGTATTCATGGCACTGCGGCTCAACGCTCGCTAAACCTTTCTAAAATTAAGGAGGTTACACCCAGCGAGTATAACGTAGCAACCCTTTCTTGTGAGATAGGGCTGAATGTACATACCAGTTGCTGCTAATGTGGATTGCAGCGTGCGCGTTTACTAAAAGCCGAGTGCTCCTGTCTCTCGTTTCCCATTAGCAGACATTGACATGTACATTGAGCACTATTTTTTATTGTTTAACAACGCACAGAAGAAACCTTTCACCGGCACCACCTTAAAGGTCAAAATGTTATACTTGTTACACACTACATTGGCTACGAGGGACGAACGGGTGCCGTTATAAAAGAGCTTCGCCCCTAAAATAATTCCGGAATTTCTGCAGGGGTCAGGCTTGTATCTACACCGCGGCTATGCCTTTTAAACACGCAAGATGCGCTGGAATAATCAGACTCACCAGCTTCGCTGAAAATTCGGAACAATTGAGAAGCTCTTGGACGCACTCCTGATGCGCAGAGCAGCACAAAATACCACCACGACCGAAATGCCGGACATCGGTGATTTTCGAAAGTGCGATGTGACTTTCCGAACTCCATTTGAATCACCTTCAGATTATTCATAGGCATCGTACCTCCATTGGTCGGTACCAGAACCACGGGGACGTTCATAACCCTGCTGCAAAGAAAAAAATCAATCGGCCAATCCTTGGCCAGTATAGAAGCTAGCCATAGGGAGGCCCTTGGCCAGGCGAAGAAACCAACATGGTGATAGCCTGAGTCACTTGAACTCAGAAAATCAAATCAGACAAACCACAAACAACTGCCAAAATAGCAATCAATACCACAAAGAAGCAAACGGTAAACTCATGTGCAATCCTGCCGCCCATCGTTCCAGCCGTTCCAACCCTTGAGAAGCAGCGCAGAACAGCAGAACTGACCACCTGCCTGCCACGAAATCGGCGACGTGCTCCGATTGAGTTGTCTGTTAACCTTCCTGCCTTTCCTTTCAGTACCTCCTCCTCTTCCTTGGCACCGTTTATCATTCACCACATAAGCCTGTTTCTGATTTCATTGAATCACTTGACATTATTCTTGGCACTCTTTCAGAAGAAAAAAATTGACATATCCCACGTACATCAGGAATCGATTATATGCGAAGCACGAATGAGAAATGTTGATATGTCTCTTTAAAATCAGCTCATCGTTACGAGGGGGAAATAATTGATGTCGTACATGTCTTCAGTGTAATGATTATCATGTTTGGATGTGTCGTCGTCCTTCGTCATCTATTTACGTCCCGTGATAGCAAGTTTAGTATATGTGGAGCTAGCGAAACGGCCGCGAGCACGCCATGAGCATGGTATAATGTCATGATCTTACATGACGAACGTGCCAGGATTATCATGTTTGCACCAGCCATATGATTCGTCATTCATTGACGTCACGTAACACCAAATTTGGTACATGTGGAGCAAGCGAAAGCCACCAGTGCTCACGAAGGGACCAATGTACACCTATGTAGCGTTGATGCGCGCACACACTGGGCACAGCGACGCTACGTTAGCAAAGCGCTCGCACTCTATAGTCTGACGCCAGGCGTGACCAGCGTTCGTCGGCACGGCCCGACGGCAACCTACGCGAAATGCGACATGCTGCATTTCGCGCTGATGCGTTACCCAGATAACACTGCTTCTCTCTCTTTTTGTGACGGAGGGACGCCGGACGCGCTGAAACACGCATGCGTCAACGCAACGCAGCGTGGCTCGCGCCTGCGAGTATATGGCAGAAACGACGCCTGGCGTGGCAACGCCGGCGTGACGAAACGAATGAACGCCGGCGAGCACGCGCACCACGTCACGTCGAAATGTATTAGCGCCTTGACTGTGGCATGTAGTCATGTTCTCACATGAGACGCATCTGATGATTATTATGTTTGCAATAGTTACATGGCTTAGTCTTTGATTGGCGTCACGTAATACCAAATTTGGCATATGTGAAGCTATCAAAACGGCCACGAGCGCATCATCAGTGTGGCATGTAGTCATGTTATTACATGACACGCATGTCGTGATTATCATGTTTGGATATGACATACACCTATGTCGTCCATTTGCGTTGCGTAATACCGAGTTTGCTACATGTGATGCTAGCGAAACGGCCACCAGCGCATCATTTAGTCATGTTACATGACACGCATCTCATGATCACCGTGTTTGCACCAGTCGTATACCTTCGTCATTCATTCAGGCACTGTAATACCAAATTCGGTATATGTGACGCTAGCGAAACGGCCACGAGAGCGTCATGAGCGTGGCATGTAGTCATGTTGTTACATGACAGGCGTTGCGTGTGACGTGACGCGTTGCGCGTGCTCGCCGTCATTCATTTCGTCGCGTCACGCTGGCGTTGCCACGCCAGGCGCCGTTCCTGCCATATACTCGCAGGTGCGCGCTGCGCTGCGTTGCTTTGACGCGTGCGTGTTTCAGCGCGTCCTGCGTCACTCTATTACGAAAAGAGGAAGGCGCAGTGTTGTCTCGGTAACGCACCGGCAGGAAATGCAGCATGTCGCATTTTGCGCTAGTTGCCATCGGGTTGTGCCGACGAATGGTGGTCGCGCCTGGCGTCAGAATATAGAGTGATCGCGTTTTCATGACGTATACTATAGCGTCGCTGTGCCCAGCGTGCGCACGCGTCAACGCTACATTAGAGTTTATTAGGCCCTTCATGATGTGCTCGCCGCCGTTTTGCTAGCTCCACATATACCGAACTTGGTGTTTGCGTGACGTCAATGGAGGACGAAATATATGACTGGTGCAAACACGATAATCCTGACACGCGAGTCATCTAAAAACATGACAACATACCACGCTCATAGCGTGCTCGCGGCCGTTTCGCTAGCTCCACATATACTAAATTTGGTATCACGTGGCGTGAGTAGGTGACGAAGGTAAACTACCCATTCAAAGATGATAATCATGACATGGAAGTCACGTACGGCATCATTTTCCTCCACCTCGTAACGTTGTGCTGATTTGAAAGTGACATATCAAATTTCTCACTCGTGCTTCGTATATCATCGATTCCCACTGTACGTGGGGTCTGCCAATTTTCTTTATTTAGTTTTAGTCCCTTTCTTCTTTCTTTCTCTCTTTCTTTTTCTTCTTACTTTCTTCTTTTTTTCAGCTTTTTCGCTATGCTTTCTGTTTTATTTTCTGCCACACTTTTGCAAATGCTCTCTTCCTTTCTCTTCATCGTAAAGCAACGCAAGGCCGTGCTGCAAAAAGCAGCAAGGGCTGAAGCGGGAAGCCACGAAAGCGAGGAAGATGGACAAAATGAAGGCAAGTCCGCTAAAACAGTTTAGGCATTCAAGCTTAGAAGCAATTTACAGAGCACAGGAACAAAATAACGGGAACGTTTTGTATTTTGCTCGCATAGAAAGCTCTCAAGGCACTTGATGAGCCCCTTTCCAGGCCGCTTTCAGTAGATATCACCACATTTTTGTCTATCTTACTCGATAGCCATCCCGTTGCCTTTTCTAGCCCTTCACTGTTCCCTCCATTATCTAGAGAGAGTCAAGCTTTGAACGATGTGTTTTAAGGGCACCCTTATTATACGCTACAGGGTGGCACTACTAGATGCTTTTTGCGGATTTTCATTTTCATATCTTTCTTTCTCTCTCTCTCTCTCTCTCCCAGCTACTGAAACGGAAGAAAGAAGAAATCATTTTAGCAGAAGGAGAAAAATATATCCGGTAAAACCCACTATATTGATCGAAGTGTACTTCCTCGATTTTTTTTCTTCTCGAGCAGAGTACAAAAACAGCGAGCCTGAAGTGAATGTAGAATGCTGCATGCATGCCTGCCACCCCGCGGACTATTCACTCTCAGAGTACTTTACGGTCATCGAAAGCATTTGAATATATCAACCTTTTATAATACGGAAAGGTTTTTTCTAGGCAATGGCAGGAGTGCT
This sequence comes from Rhipicephalus annulatus, assembly GCA_013436015.1. Lineage (NCBI taxonomy): Eukaryota > Metazoa > Arthropoda > Arachnida > Ixodida > Ixodidae > Rhipicephalus > Rhipicephalus annulatus. The sequence goes on along the minus strand of WOVY01010206.1, from coordinate 518,517 downwards.
ATGGGAAAGTAGAACCGATACGAGAGCGATGTCAGTGGAAGTGAATGTTTTGGCGTTTCGAGTTTTCAAGTTGCCTATTGAAATGGTAAATGCAGTTTCTAAACCTGAAGCACAGCGAATGGAGCCAAATAATGGAGCCAAGGGAATGGAGCCAAAGTGGTGAGTGCCTTCATACCACTTATATGTTTATCCATACTGCCTGGAAATAAATCTCAACAGATATTACTTGCCTGTCATCAGATTTGTTCCTTTTTGTCTCATGTTCTGACGCGATCACGTTAACGAGCTCGTTTCGCAGAAATTCCGGCGTTGGTGTTTGTGTCGGCGTCGCAGGTTGTGAGTGAAAAATCGTCACCTTGTGCATGATTCAAAAAGAGAGAAAGATGCCTATAAAATAGGTAATAAAATTTCTGGTTCCAAGTGCGGCTCCAATCTTTGTCGATTCCGTGGGAAGCGTTTGTTCCACCACACAGCCACGCGTCTGCTTGTGAATACACTGTAAGTAACTTCCTCTTCCTTTTGAAGTTCCATGATTGTAACTTTCATTCTTTGCAAAACATAAGTCCTGTATACGTGCTTCACAATACAACATGAAATATTGCAGTAAAAATGCGCGGTACAAGCGTACGTACATTGCCACCGAATGTCAGAACTTGTGATTATCACAACTTGATGATATAAAGCCTGTCAACCACTACACAAGGCACACACTTTACTGCACTCATTCCCTTAAGGACAAGCAATAGGAGCATAGCAAGTTTGAAAATATTGCATGCAGTAGGTGCTTCAATTACAAACTAGGGATAGGAAATCACTATCATGTTGAGCTCCTAAAAGCGAAGCTTAAAAATCTCGCACTTTTTCTTTCTTCGCTATTTTCTAGCTCTTCTAATGGCATTTTTGCCCCTTCTCTCTGCATCGATCTCTATTGACATTCAGCCTATAAACAAATACACAATGCACACATGTTACTGCGCTCATTCCCTTTTAGGGTAGAATACCGGATACTAGCATCTGGTTAACCACTCTGCTTTTCTTTTTTTCTAGTTTCTCTCTCTCCCATTCTCTTAAGGTCACGCAGTAAATGCATAGCAAGTTCGAAACGATTCCATGCACTAAGTACTTGAATTCGCACTAGGAATAGGATATCACTGTAACATTGAACTCCTAAAGGCAAAACTTAAAAATCTCCCAGTCCTTGTTTCTTCGCTATTTTCTAGTTCTTAGAATGGCATTTTCGCCTATTCTCTCTTCATTGGCATTCAACCTGTCAACCACTAAACAAGGCACCCATGTTACTGTGCTCATTCCCTTAAGGTCATGCAGCAGGTGCATAGAAAGTTAGAAAATATTGCATGCACTAAGCGCTTCTTTAAACAGTAAGGATAGGCTATCATGATCACGTTGAATTCCTAAAGTGGAAGCCGAGCCTGAATTTCTTGCAGTTTTTGTTTCTTCGCTATTTTCTAGCTCTTCTAATGGCATTTCTGCCGCTTATCTCTCCACCACTCTCTATTGGCATTCAGTGTATCTTCAGTTCGCAGACAATGAATTCTTTGTGATTTTTATCATTCTGCAAAACTTTTATCACATAGTGATTGTTTTTAGCAACATTTGGCTCGCAGTTATGCTTTAGACAGTTTCTGTTTGCTGCCATTTGTGAGAAAAAGTAATGGCTATGTCGTGCGCCTTAGCTCCAAGTGTAAAGAAAAACAACAAACAAAACTATTTTACGTTGAAGTTGTCCCCACTACACATACACACACACGCACAAAAACAAATGATTCATCTCTATGCACTATGAATGGCTGTAACACGAAAGTAATGAAAATTCAGCAGACCCCACGTATCATGGTAATCGATGTTATGCGAAGCACGCGGATGAAGGGTGACCCCGGTCTTATTAGGCAAAGCGTATGTACAACAATCTAGCTTCCAACTCTTCCTTTCCTAAAACACGTTCTGTTTCCGGGGAATCTTTTAAACGTAATCGTTGACTAAACGGTTACATTGAAATACAGAAAAATCAGGCCTAGTTGACACACTTGAGGCATGCGTTCCGTTTTAAACGAGCGCATAACTTTCTCTTATGAATGTCATAAAACCTTTGTTCCAACTCTAATTGATACGCAGTGCCGCATCTTTCGATCTTCGCACACCTTTTCTGAATCTCTGATATTATAGCTTTTGTTTATTTTGTTTTGAGCTTTGTTTTCTGTGCGCGTACAAGTTTTCCGCTCTGTGATCCAGCACATTTACAACCCTCTCTCCGCGTTCTACTCCAAGGTTTTTAGATCAGTACATCAGGCTCAAAACACTGAGCCGTGTAAGACATACATTCAAAATTTTTTTTTCGGCTCACTTACTCTCTTAAAGTGGGTGTCTGCTGGCTGCGGTGAATCATCGGTGGTGCCATTTTTATTATCGGGTCTCACCGTCAATGCGTGAACGGCAGGTTTCGCAGCTGCAAATTACAGCCGATGACTTTTTGATGGAGCGCCCATTACGTTACGCCTCGAACAGCACTTAGTGCGGAGCGTTCCATTGAAGTGAACGGGGGGGGGGGGCGTCCTGGAACTCTAAAACCGTGCACTGATTGAAACTTTAAAACGAGCGAGTTGTTATAGTATGCAGCAGATGGTAGATAGTCTACACATTCTTGTTATGTTTGAGGGGCTTCTCAAACTATAAGGAATGTGATCCAAACTCAGTATATCGTGACAAACCGGCCTTTCACTACTAAATGTGCTAATTTTCCGAGCTGATGCCCTGGCAAACTGAATTACAAGGGATGGATAATAATTGCCGTGTGCACCCGCCATAGAAAAGTAATGTTACACGCTTCGTTACCCAAAGTAAGTTACACGCTTTCGTGACGTAAAGTTTTGTCAGGAACTGTAGATGTTACAAAAATGGCTATGCAGGTCTAACTTACACGTTATCATTCATGCGGAATGGTTCGTTCAGTATGCTATAAAACTAGATTTTTCATCCTTTAGTCATGTTTTTCGATCACCCAATGGCATGCGCATTCACGTATTGTGTGTTTATCTCGACGCTCATAAAGCTCTGAGTCACAATTTTAGCCTCGCAGATTATTCTACCTAAAATGCAAGCACAGACAGGACGGAGGTGGTGACGTCACGGATGTTGAGATAGAACATAGCTTGGTTAGGGGACACGGAGAGAAGCAAGGGTTCATACAGTGCTCTATGCGTATGACTATATTTCTTGATGTGACATTTTTTTTTCTTTCATGCAAATCACTCTGAGAGTCATGTGGCAGATACCTTAATGCGACATAAATTAAGGTGTGCCTAGCTCAAAGTAAGATTGTCTATTATCTAAACTAGGCACAAGCTACTTAAGACCATTCTAACGACCAATGACCACGGTAATGTAGTGGTAATGGTCTACACTGCTGACCCTGGGGTCGCGGGATTAGATCCCTATTACGGCGGCCATATTTGTGATGGAGGTGAAAATTCTTGATGTCCATTCTTGATGTCCTGGCACTGAAAACCAGGGTGGTCGAAATTGCCGGAGTCCTGCACTATTGCGGGCCTCATTTTGGTATCGTGATTTTATATAGATAATCCCCAAGAACAAATTATTAAAAGTACTGCTTACTTTGAGGGTTTGTAGCTATCATTGATGCACTGTGGCCCGATTGAGGAGACAAGCTGTCGCATATGTCACGAAGAAAGCAGAGAAGCTGAAACATAGAAGTTCTCATCCGGTACTTTGTATACCAGGGCGGTATAACTAAAGACGTATTTCTATAAAAGAGAGCATTTCCATTGTCAAAAGAAAAAATATGTTCATGGCTTGATTTTTTCTTTAAATGAAAGAGAACAATTCCATTTCAATATATATATATATATATATATATATATATATATATATATATATATATATATATATATATATATATATATATATATATATATGTTCTTGGCTGTAATTTTCCGTCAATAGCTGGAAAGTTTTTTTCTCCCGAAAAATCTGCAAGAATTGTTTGAGTATCTACTAACACGACAAACAGAGTAATGAGACTTTTTTTTCATTAACATACTTCCACCTTAGATGCTTGCTCAATACTGGTTTTATGCCTGAGAGCTGGCTACATCGTTTTGCTGCAGTCTAGCCAACCTAGGCTCGGTGCTGCAGCAACCTTACGCTGCATTTTTGCGCATAGATTAAATTTACACTCAGTGCAAGGACAGAAAGTGTTCTGACTTTACGTTTAGTGAGCACTGGCACTCTTTTCGTGCTTCAATGTTTAATCTGGAAAAATTAAGGCATCTGGTATTCATATTTTAGGACGCATTACGCTATGAATAAATGGAAGGAGGGGGGACATGTCTCTTCAGGCTGGACGAAAAATTCAGAATATATGATTTTTATATGAGCGCATCTCTGCTTCTTTCTCCTACGTTTACTCATGGTCAGCCTTTGTGACGTTAGTGTTGTTGAATTTGAATGTGTTACTCATCTAGGCTCCGAATATAGCAAAATTTGTTGCGATTATAATTTATTCTCTTTTTTGTACGACTTCTTGTGTCCTCAGAGACAAGAAGTAGCGGATGCCGTCCTAAATACGCCCCGTCTCCAAAAGAAATATTGGAAATACATAGAAGTGAAACAGAAGAAAGTTGAAAAGCACTACGCACTTTCATGCTGCTCTGCGCATGCTAGATAGTGGACTGCCCGACACGAGCCACACTTTGTCACCAACGCTGCACAGATCTAGACAACAGAGAAGTAAGAACCTACCTTCTCTTTCTTTCATGCTTCTCTCATGCACGAGTGCCATAGGCATCGTTTAATGATGTGGGGATGGTCGCGCCTCAGATATTGATTTTGAATGACGGCCCGTGTGGGCTGCCGTTCTCGCCATAAACATTTATGCTCGAAATTTCGCCTTTGTAAGCCCAAGAAAAAGTAAAATACAAAAAACAACTGAAAGGTGCGGCATTACAAAAGCCATATTACCTAAGAGGTTGCAGTAATTCTACTATACAAGCAGGAAATTAGTGCTAAATGATTAGTACAGGGGTACGTGGTTTATACTTCGTATTTTATAAGACTTAGCTTGAACGTGCATGCTTGTGACCTTTGTGGTCTTTTTTCAAGAATTGATATGGCACATGCAGAATATCGAAAAAGTAAAACAAAATTATTTGTTGAAATATGAATAATTGTTAGAGTTTAACGTCTTAAAACCACGATACGAATATGAGAGATGCCGTAGTGCATAGCCCCATAAATTTTCACTGGCCGCGGTTACTAACTCTAAGCACAAGGGCCTCAAGCATTTTCTCTTTCGTCGAAAGTACCATGGGCGGGATTCGTTCCCACGACTTGTGGGTCAGAAGTCGGGTACTATGACCCCTAGATCACCGGAGAGGGTGAAGCTCCGCATTTTCACTCGAATGATACGGTAAAGAAATTATCAAGTGAAATGTAATTTCATCTGATGCGTGAACGTGAAGAGTGCTGCGTGATTAATCTTATCTGTACTTACCCAAACTAGAAAAATTGATCAGTTGGATGCTTTCACATCCACATTGAAAATTTTAATGAAATGATATGTCGAAATTTCGGTCCTATTTATGAAATGAAAGTCTCTGTCTTTCTATTTTTTATGCTTGTAAACAGAAACGTTGTATGCCTGAGCGAGTGAAGTGCTAATTCAGTGCGTGAAATGTGCTACCATTTTGAGTGCAGTGGCAGTTCACGAAATAATGGTTTGCTAGCAATTATGACAAGGTGCTGCTACTAAGATCCAGGAAACTTAGTAAAACTTTTGTTGAACAAGACACATTGAAAAGGGCGTTGACTATTCCAGGAGTCTGAACTTTATTTATAGTGTAGATGTGAGGCATTTTGCTGCAAAAACAAACAAACAAAATTGTGCTTGGCATGTTCAAGAGTTATTTTTCTTTTGAGGGATGTCAAAATCTACGGGGTGCAGACACCTAAAGATATAACTAAGCAAATAGTAGCTGTAGCAACTCACACATCACTTTAATTGGGCGCATCTAACCTCACAGAAGTCATAGTAGGCTTGTCTCAAGTCACAAATTTAGCCTCAGTATAGTATGACCAGTATACAGTGCAGTATCTTCAGCAACTTCCTTTATGATTGAATGTATTCAAACAAAGAGGAGAAATAAATGCAAGGAACACAATATATTTCAAGATTATGAGGCGACAAAGCCGACCTAAAACTTGTTTCTGTATCAAATAACAGCCATTACTCAATGAAGTGCAATCACAAATGCACAAAAAGACACGAAAACACGTTATATTTTAATATTTTTGTTGGAAAGAAAAGAGGCGTCCGTACTGCTTTTATGAGTGAACGTTTTGCTGGGAGCAAAATAAATAGTCTGTTGCCCATGGTAATTTTCCTATCATTTTTTACGGCGGTGGATGTCCTTGTGCTCGTACGTGCACGATACGATCTCTAGTTTTTCTCGGTTGATGGCCGCAAACGCACACTGCCAGAATTTCATGTTCTGATTATTGGCTTGCGTAAGGCTCATAAAGGCTTCAGAAGCAAAGAAAATATCAGATATCGTGATTGTTTTGCAACTATAGTTTGCTCAAAGAATCTTATTTTTCTATCGATGTTTCTTTCGCGATGCTGCCCTGAATTTCGAGATGCAAGTGAAGAGAACCCTGGTTTTTTGGCTTCACTGCACACAGATCACAAACATTCCTTCCCAAGCGTATAGTGAATGCTTTCAACTACGGTCATTGTTCGCTTGTTATACAGAGCAGAAAAAGAAGTAATGTGTAGCCCAATATATTTTTATCCTTACTTATTAGAGGAGTGTCGAGCAATGATTTCACCGTTGCTTGTTGCATTTTCTTTATTGCGATAGCAATGATATATGCTCTCTCACAGAACGATTGATGTGAATGTTGTTGCTGTTATATCCTATCGAGAAAGTTTCAGTAGATTCAGTGTTTTCCTAGGTTAAAAATAACGTGCAAACCTTTATTCCAACGTTTCAGCCGGTGGAAAAGGAAGAAAAAGAGGTTAAGGAGCGGAAAAGACGCTGTGTTGAAATTTGAAAACGCGCTGCTTCATTTTACGATTATAGGAAGAGGCAGTTCGTTTTGACGCTGCGTTCGAGCGAATGAATCGAGCTTATCAAACCAGAAGCAATCTAGTAATGTAAAACAATAATGATTAAAGAAAACAGACAGTCCAAAAATCACGAGCAAAATATTGCTCTGTGTAACAACATCCACTGCAGGTCGGGCGTGTAATTTTGCGAACCTTTTCCTTTTTGTTTTCTCTCTCTCTCTCACTTCTATTTCACTATTAGCCGACCTCATGACGTTATTTTTTTCCGCTGTTCAGACAAACAGACAAATTCCCTCTTTTATACCTCTTTGCGCGGCGTCTCAACACCATCTGCAGTTACTTTCTTTATTTGTTTTATTCCTTTTCAGTTCTCATCTTTCTTCATTTTCTGTTAAACAACCGAGCGCTTCTCGCGGGTGAGACAGCGGCAGGCAGTAGGCGGGACCAAGTCAAGCGGCTGGTCAAGTGGGCGAGCGGAATGGCCTTTTCGCCGAGCTCCCGCGTCCATGTTGTCGAGTTTTTTTTCTCTTCACCGTTGTTATACTGAACGGGAAGACGTGACTTTGAGGCCAAGCCTGGATCGAAGTATTCGCGCCCTCTCTTCAAGGGTAGCGCTAGCGTCAAGCTAGCCGTGACAGCTCTTTGTGACCTTCGAAAAAATAGCAAGAGGTCATGCCTTTCTGGGTATATTTTGATACAACATAGATACTTCCAATCTGAAGATGTCTAAAAAGTAGAAACAGCAGGGAAGCCGTCTTAACGTGGCCATCGATGGAGTAGCTGCTACACAAGCTGTAGTAGTCTGGACTGTATACCCATAATGACTTTAAAACAAGGCAGTTTATTAGGAAGTTCTGTGTTGGGAAAAATAAACCTCAGATGCATTGCCGAATATAAAAATCAGGCCTGGAGTACAAGGATAAGGATAAAGGTACTGAGGAAATAAAGCAGTAAAATGAAATACGGCTTCACAACCGCAGATTGAAAAAACAAATGGCAGCATATCCACGGAGTGAATGATGGAGAGTGGGGCGAAGCATTCGTCCGTCCATGCATCTGTCTGTGTGACCGTCCATGCGTCCATCCGCCCGTCCATGCGTGCGTCTGCTCGTGCGTCCGTCCTTGCGTCCGTCCATGCATCCGCCCCTGCATCCGTTCATTCGTCCATCCAAGCATCTGTCTGTGTGTCCGTTCGTCTATCTATTCAACACTTCAAGTACCACCATCTCGCATCTTTTCATCATATGTTCCCCATATAGAAGCACCGCCATCCACCGGACATTCCAAGGACTAAACGAGAGGTGGCACACGCACACTTTCTTACGGCTTGCGCTTCGGGTCTACTTTCAACCTTTAACCACCTCGAGTTCATGGTATAGACTAGATCACTGTATTCATGGCACTGCGGCCCAACGCTCGCTAAATCTTTCTAAAACCAAGGAGGTTACGCCCAGCGAGTATAACGTAGCAACCTTTTCCTGTCAGATAGAGCTCTATGTACGTGCCAATGGCTGCTAATGGGGATCGCAGCGTGCGCGTTAACTAAAAGCCAAATGCTCCTGTCTCTCATTCCCCATTCGCAGCCATTGGCATGTACATTGAGCATTATTTTTTTGTTCAACAACGCACAGAAGAAATCTCTCACCGGCACAACCTTGGAGGTCAGAATGTTAAGCTTGTTACATACTACAACGGCTACGAGAGACGAACGGGTCTTGTTATAAGGAGCTTCACCCCTATAATGCTTGACTTCCTGCACAAGTAATGTTGTGTCACTGCTTCACTTTCTAACGAGCGGCAATGGTTCTTTCAAGTATGAGTATGAAAAAAACTTGATGGTAGGCTGGTTGGTTTGGACTGCGGGGCTGTCTATGCACGGCATATTTTCCGTATCGACCTTTTTTTTTACGGAGAGGAGGATTTCCTCATTTCTGGGCTGTTGCCCTAGAGTACAAAAGCCAACATCACAGCATCGGCAGTGCATTTTTTGAGACACACGCTCTAACAACAGCCCAGAGAGGACTATGGTGGCGCCTAGGGGTCTATAGTGCCGACCAAAAGCCGTCGTCAATACGCCGGCGCGCGCTTTCTTTGTCGCCTTGTGCTTCAGTCCCCGACATATGCGCCCACCACGCGCTCACTGCGTCGATTTGTCCGGCATGGGATGCCATAACTCAAATTCCTGAGTGGACGAGTATTTGCAGGAAGAAAATAACAGAAAGAAATAGTTAAAAATAAGGAGAATGATAGAAATAGAGAGAACCAAACAGCAAGAACGATATATAAAGAAATAAAAGAGAGAAAAAAAGGAATTGGGAATTGAAGTGAGAAATCAAATGGGAGAGGGGAAAAAAGGGCAAAGAAGAGAAGAGGAACGCGACAAGACTTTTTTGTAAAAAAAAAGAAAAATAAAGGAACAGACATAAGAGGCGAGTGAAAAAATGAGGAAGCGCGAAACGTAAAGAAAAACAATAAATAAGAAGAAATGAAGCGGTGGGGGATGTGACGGAAAATCGCTGGTTACTGTTCACGTCACATGTTCCATCGAAAATCACGTAACACTACATTCGCGGCACATGTTGCAGTCGAAATAATGTAACACTAGTCTTGTGACCTAAAATTCTGTTCTGCTAGCATTGTGACGCGTTTCCGGAAGAAAATTCCTGTAACATTTGCCACGCGGCATGCTCCCGCTTAACATATTTTATTTTTGTAGGACAGGAACACGACTTGGGAGGACAGTTTCTTCCTCGCGAATTCGAACACTAGGTGTCCTGTTGGTTTCAGCGTTATAGTAGCTGTGCAAGTCAGCCAGTCAGTCAAGAACTCTATTAAAAGGTCCTGAGGAGTTTAAGCCACCAGGGTGTCCACGAGGGGCATCCTGGCAGCCACTACTGTAGGCGACGCCCGAGTCAGGGCGAACGTGGTGGTGGTCTGCCAGTTTATGGGCCCTCTGGACAGCCTCTAGTTCGTGTTGGAGCTTTAGATGCTCGTGAGTGCATCTTCCCAGTCGAACTCATTGTTGAAAGGTCTCTGAAGTAACGCGGGACATTGCGCCAGAGCATGTGTGCGAGTGAACAGTACACTTCTGTGCAGTCTGGTCATTATGGATTAATGCCTTAGTTGTAACGGCTGAGTAGGCCCTATGATGGGAACTATCTCGCTTGAAGCATGCGAAAGGCTACCTTTTGCGCGTGTTCGAGCTTTGCGTAACGTAGGGGGTACTGGCTTCTGTCGTTTCGGTCGTGAAAAGTAATTTCGTAGAAGGTGAGTAAAGGGTCATTAATCTGTACGTCTGGGCCAAGCTCTTTGGTCGCTGATTGATAGTCGTGGTGGGTCATTTCTCGCACTCGATCATGAGTCATTTTGTTGAGGTTGGCTTGCTGTGGGTGGAAGTTTTTGCGCATGTGAGCAGTGAACAAAGAGAGGTAGTGCAGGCTTCTGGATTCACGTGTTTGTCAAATGTGGACTGCTTCTCGAATGATGTTGCCGGTTTCGTAAGATCGAGTCTGTGAAGACATTGGTCTGTGAGGGGTTGATCATCGCTAAAGCTATAGCAACCTGCTCGGCTATGGCGCTCGTTGCTAGCCTTACTGAGGTGGCTTAGCATTGGGCTCGCGGTGCCAACTTTTTTTTTCTTTTAGAGATGAAGCTGTTTAGGCTGTCGTGGTGTGTTTCTGTATCACGGCTCCAAAACAGCTACGTGCCACAGAAATGGGGAAGGTCAGACTATTCTCACAGTTAGTCCAACACTAAAGAACAGGGAAGACAACGGCGGCTGCTACAAACATTATTTGTAATTAACGAGTGTGTACCACACAAACAGGGGAAAATTTAACCTTTTCACCAGTGGTTCTCTATAAAGAAAGGTGACAAGAGTTAACCCCATATTAGTGAAGAGAAACTAGTGAAGTGAAAGGTAGCACTGCCTCCTGAAATTTTACCTGCGTATAGCAGGTTGAGCGATTTCCCCTTTGTGTCTCTCCTGTAATGAGGTGGAAAACAATAGTCATTACGTTCTGTCTCGTCGCCGGTTCATGCCATTGAGGAAAAGATTCATAATACCCCTTTTTCAAAATCTCGGTCTGTAAATATCAGAATTATTTGTTCTTTCTTTCAGCGCCTTTACCCTGGGCTATAATCACAAAGGTGCTTTCTTTACTTTCGAGGAATTTATCAATCAGTCTAAAAGAATATCCACCTCAATTCTTCAATTTTTAAGTATCTCATCAATACATTTCGTTTTGAAATTTGTTATATCAGCTAAGTCTGGCTTATATGAATAATGTAGTAAAGAAAACACTGAAAAAAAATCACATATATACTACTCGGCTAATCGTCTGCATTGGGTATGAGCAATCAGAGTAGGAGAAGTAAAAGGAGGAGAGAAGTGCTAGCCTAGGGCTGACCATCACCATTCACAGCATAGTGACCTTTGGTGCTTCGGCTCCGGGCTACATGCAGAGGAACACTTTCGACGCCACTTTTTTCATCCGGAGTTTGGACATCTCTGTCGTGCCTGTCATTGTCTGAGGCTCAACTCGGACCTCTCGGCACTGAGAATCAACCTAGAAACAACCTTTCATCACTTAGCTAAGTCCTAGAAACAACCTACTGACAACCAGATTCGTCTTTTTATTTGTCTAGTTTTGTAATTTCAAGGCATGTGTGGCTTAGTGCATGCTGCGCGAAGTTTTCACCCTTGGCATAAAGAGGAATACAAGAAAAGGTTACAAAGGCTTTCTGTCTTATGAACAAGTTTAGAGGAGCACTTTTATTTACTTACACCAGCTACAGTGACACGGGAAGCACGAATTAGAATAAGGGGTTCTCACCCGCTTAGTGGTCGCATCTCCATAGAAGTTTATGACCTTCCTCAGTTTCCAAGAGTTCTAGCAGTTGGTTGACAAAGTTGGTCATGATGTAGCTTGGTTTCTCTTGCTTCCGGAAAGGGCCACTATTTTGGTTTGCAGAGATATAAGAAGTCTACACCTTTCGACTACATGCAGTGACATGGTAGCCAAAGTGTTGCTCTAGAAGGCAACGCGCACACACAAAGTTAAAGTGAGGTACATTTCACCCATTTCACTATATATTTATGAAAACTCGCACTGAGGTTTTTCAGAGTTGTAGTTAGACTTGCGCTACCAAAAGCACTCTTCAATACCTTGACTCCATTTCGTGGTACATAGCAGCAATTAAAGGGGTTATATTTACGAAGAGGTGCTTCGTACAGCATTGTGGCTTGAACGCAGCTCGTAGCCTGGCAGTGAGGCTGTCATCAAAACTTTAATTACAGTTATAGTGTTGCTAAGACGAAATAGACAGAGGCAGACTCAGTTCAATGAGCGGTAAGACCTAACCTTGCAAGAGAAACACGCAGGAAGTTCCTGCTGCGGAAGTATGCGGAGGCTCGAGATAGGAGAGAGATGCATTGCACACTGCGCCTTAGGATGCGCCATCTGCAGTGCACAGTCGGCTCGGCAGACTGGCTTCTCTGCAAGACTTACCCCCGTGGCTTCAAGTTCAATTAGGTCGCACAAGCGTGAAAGCGGGCCTGAATCTCGAGGAAGGCCACCTCGATAATTGGTTTCATTCAGGGTTTTAACGCTTCACCTAGCGTGGACATCACGACCGGCCACTTCCCCTCTCGCTGAAAGTGGGATGCTTTCTTCGAGGTTGCCTTAGGAGGAAACCCTGTATCACCCTCATTCGTGGCCTTTCTTTTTCTTGTGTGGTATGGAGCCGGAAACGTTGCAGGCCCGTGGGCTCAGATTTGGGTGCAAGTTAAAGAACCCCAGGTGGTCGAAATTCCCGGAATCCTCCGCTACGGCATCTCTCATAATTATATGGTGGTTTTGGGAGGTTAAACCCCACACATTAATCAATTTTTCTTATGCGTTTTTCCTGTGTGGTCAATATTTACTTGCATAACAGAAATTAGTTACTAGTCTGTTCAACGATCGAGGAAGCACAGAAAAGGAAACAGAAGGGAAGAAAAAGCAACTGGAATAATTAGAGAGTCACTGAGCACATTCGGCTCTATAACGCTGTACTTTCTCTCTATTCGCGTTAAAATGCTTACAAAAACTATAATTTTGTTTTTTTTTTTAAATTCAACTGAAAAAAAATTAATGGGCCCCGTATCTGCATGGTACACTGCAAATGTCGTCGAAAGACGAAAATTGGTCCTTATCAGCATGTTAATCTGCAAATTTCGTCGAAAGACGATAGTCTTGCTAGTGGAGAGAGTGAACAAAACATTTATTAAATGTTCTGCAAAAGAAAATTGGAGAATAGTATTCTGGCGACGCTGCGTTAGAGTGCCTCGAGTGTGCAGCGGAGGCGAACAAACGCATCAAGTCATGTCACACGTGTGACATGAGCGCCATCTGGCAGTTTTCTTGGAAAACGTAGCGCGTGGCCCTGAGACGGGTGTGCGCGCCCGTCTCAGAGGTGATAAGGTGTAGAACGCGAGGCGATGAGTAGGTGGCACCACCGTCCCGTCTTAGCAAAGCGTTGGAAGCACTCGCCTTTTCGTGCAAGCATTGCATGGTCAGCGCAGCCTGACAAGTGCTACGGTTCTTCAAATTACTTAATAAGGCCTTTTCTAGTAAAAGACGCACATGTAGATTATTTACGTATCGTTATGGTGCCCAAGGCAGGCCCAATAATTGATTTTTAATTGACAATTTCACAAGTGTGATTGCTGAATCTTGAGCAACATTGGTGGGCGCTGCGGACAGGGGGCGGTCGTTTCAAGTACCCGGTGCCGTTAAGAACGCACAATTAGACGAACGTACAGACAGACAGACAGACAGACAGACAGACAGACAGACAGACAGACAGACAGACAGACAGACAGATTAACATTTTTGCGTCGAAGGTCCCCAAGAAAGACTATCGTCTTTAATAATCTTGCGTCTTAGAGAGTGAACAAAACGTTTATTTGATGTTCTGCGCAAGACAATCGGGGAATGGTATTCTAGAGGCGCTTCGTTAGGGTGCCTCGAGCATGCAGCGTAGGCGAAATACCACACCAATTCACGTCACGCGTGAGACATGAGCGCTATCTGGCAATTATCTTGAAAAACGAAGCGCGCGTGCCCAGCGTGCCCATCTCGGAGGTGTTAAGGAGTAGAACGCAAGGCGACGGCTAGGTGCCACCACCATGTTGTCTTAGCAACCTGTTGGGAACACGTTGCTTTTCGTGCAGGCGTTGAATGGTCAGCGCAACGTAATAAACGCTATGGTCCTTAGAAGTACTTATGTATGCCTTCTCTAGTAAGAGACACACATACAGAATATTGACGTGTTGTTATGGTGCCTCAGATATGTGCAATAATTGCTTTTTAATTGACAATCGCGCAAGTATGAACGCTTAATCTTGAGCAATATTGGTGGGCGCTGTGAATGAGGGCGGCCGTTTGGTGTATCGTTTGGCCACTTTGGTGCCGTTTAGGGTATCGTTAAGCGCTGACAAACGGACAGATCATAATGTTTGCGTCGAAGGTCCCCAAGATCTTCAAAATAGATGTTGGCACCAGATACTCCTTGTCGCTTAGGGAAGGAAACATTATGTAGGGAAAGTTATCATGGTTCACTTCTTTTGGCGCATCAGCCTCGCACTCTCTTCGAACTGAGTCCGGGTTTTCTAGTTGTTGCCGCTTCGTAGACGGTTCAAGGTCTACGCAGGTGGAATGCAATAACCGTTGACAGTTACGCTGTGTATACGCAGTCCACCGAGAGCCGCGTTAAGTGGCTTCCTCTTCGGTCAAGTCATGGGCTTAACACGGTCATATGCACACACAGATATTTTTTGAAGCTATGATGTATAAGTGGTTGTAAAGCGACAGTGCTCACGTTAAGGCTTCTGTGACGTGGCTACACATTGGTTATACTAGCCACGAGATGGCTATGCAGTAAGTATAGTCAGTAAATGGTTATGCTACGTCGTGGCGGCTACGCCCGGCTACACTGCGCCACATCTGCTGTAGCGGAGTTTTCCGCAATGGCGGCGCGGACTGTCTCTGTGAGTGGGCGTGGCTCGGCGCGGCTGCTTCTTAGCGCATGTTTGGCTAGGCGAGGTTCAACTGATATGGTGCGCAGTTGTGGCTTGGTTGCTCCTAGGTGACAATCAATCAGGTGAATGTTTCACGACGAGCTATAAACCTTTATTGGCTTCGTTGTAAACAAAAAGAAACAGCAAAATAAATGACACGAAGTATGCCACCTGGTAGAACGCCAAATATGTAGACACACAATTCAATACCATAGTCCTTTAGTCATCAAGATTTATTCACTTGTTCGTAATCTTTCAGATAGTAGTCATTAGATGTATTTTTTATACAACATAAAAAGCTCAGCTACCATCCCCAAGCTAAAAAAGAACAACAATACATTCAAAGAAGAATAACATCGAAAGAGCATCGGCAGAAAAGGTAAATCAGGACCATTGGATTTGGTTAAGTTCAGAAATTTTTTGTTTATGTGGAGGGCGATTTTACGAGATAATCTTTAGATCGAGAGAGAGCCACACTGATTATTCTGTGCGATATCCAACTGTCATAATAAGTCCTTCGGTATTTCCACGTTGTATAGCATATTGATTATGAGAGCACTTTCTTTTAAACCTTGAAGTAGTGCTTGATTATCGCCACCTGGCTCCGTGCCCTCTCAAGTACTCTGTAGAAATCACCACGTAATTAGCAGTCCACGAGGTCTCCACGGACATACATATTGTGACGGGCCTGAATATGACGCTCATGAATATATTTAGACGTCTATACCAGTATATAGGGTTTAGACAGGAATGCAGCGGAAAATATAAATCACTGCTTGCATTTGAGCTGGCATTGTTTGACTTAAACGACATATGTAATCAAGGAAAGTTCAAAATGACGGCCATTTGACTGATGTCATGCTCACACATTTGTAGCTTTTTCTAAACTTCTCTAAGAAAACGTCAGATGGCGAGAAACAACGTTAGAGTTAACTTATATGGCAAGCTGCACAAAACGCCATATAGAAACTTCTACCAGGGCATGGTTATTGTCATGACCTCCATTTCAAACCACTGGGCGGTTTGATGGTGTTATTTGCAAGAGTGCAAAAACATCGCATTGACAAAACCGAAATGAGGAGAAAAAATGCGTGGCAAACAACGCAGGACGTTCAAAGATATCAGCTGGTGTTTTTCCTTACTTGTTCCCTTTCATCCTCCACTGCAGATCAACGTATGTGCCAAGTGCTAAGTCAGCCAGAGGAAACTGCTCTAAAATAAAACTTTCTGTGCAGAGCATGAAAAAAAATACTGGAAGGCGACACGCAGGGCGACAATACAGCACATTTAACTGATTGCCAACAGTTTTCGCGACTTCCGATTGCTAAAGGAGAGAGCAGAGAAGGCGAGCTTGTGTGAAAGCGATGCGACACATTGTACAACGTTGAGGTGAATTGGAGAGTGGGGATGAAGGGTGCATTGCAATGGAGAGAGTAAGCTCGAGAGAGACGGATGAAGAAAGTGAAACAAGAGAAGAAATGCGCACGTCGCATCGGTGCCAAATGGAGCGCACTAGAAGAGTGGGGCACTAATAGAAACGGTTTGCTACCATCGTTTGTTGATCCCGTGGGCCAACAGAGCGGCGCGAAAAGGGACGTTATCTGGGTGTCGATACTCGCACAGGCTCTTCTTTTTTTTTGCTGGTGGCGCCTCTTCCCCGCCCCTAATAACCGATAGGACGTCCCCCGCCTGCTTGGTGTCTACACGGTCACAGCTCTTAGCTGTCCTGAGTACGAGACACACGATCCACCCTCTACAACCGATGCAACCATTACCAACGTTGCCTTTTCCTTTCCCGAACATCTGCGCTCGCACTGCTTTCTGGTGGACGCCACGCTGATGAGCGATGATCGGGAGCAAAACACCACGTCGTGGAATCGGCCTTGGCACCCTGGGGAAAGCTCCAATAATCTCGCACCTTTTGTTATTTAGCTGGCCCGTGCTGTGCACAGTCTGGACGAGCCAGGTTTTTCACATGCACGGAAGGTGAAGGTAAACGGGTCTCGAGTGGACCTGCTCCACTGCGATTGAACGGTTACCACAGAGTTCAGTTTTTCGGAGCGAAGCTCCTTATAGCGGCACGCGTTCGTCCCTTGTAGTCGTAGTCGTAGCGTGTAACCAGTCTTACCCTTTGACCTCCAAGATGGTGCCGGTGGGAGATTTCTCCTGTGCGTTGTTGAACAATAAAAAAAATTCGCAGCGTGCGCGTTAACTAAAAGCCAAAATATTCTGTCTCTCAATCCCCATTAGCAGCCATCGGCATGTTCCAGTAGGAAACGTTAGTAGAAGTAGAAGTGTTGAAAGCCGACTTCTGCTGTCTCTCATTCCCAGTAGCAGTCATTGTTTACCTCCAAGGTAGTGCCTGGTGAGATTTCTCCTGTGCGTGATTAAACAATGAAAAATGTTTGTTCAAAACGCCATTGATTGATGAAATAAACCAAAGAAAGACGCCAGATGTTTTCTAAAAGCAAAACGAAAAGACGCCAGATGTTTCTAAAGCAAAAAAATTGCCCGCAGCTTCCCTCGGGGGAACACTGAGGAGGATGCGGAGCATATAATTGGTTAACGGGGTGTTAAAGTGCGACTTACTTGGGTCGATGGCTAAATTGGTTAACGTGGTTGTGAAATGGGGTGTTAAATTGCGACTTACTTGGGTCGATGGCTAAATTGGTTAACGTGGTTGTAGGGGGGGTGTTAAATGAGTGAACACGTACACACGTATGCGAAAGGACGGCGCTGGTCGAAGGGACGTCGATAATTGTGTTTGTGGATTCGTTGGAATTCATTTCACCGTGACCTTGGACGTCGACGCGCCGTCCAAACCAACCGACGAGCGGCAACTGAGCGAGCGAGCGCCGACCTTGAGTATATATACAGCGCGACGGCGCATGCACAGTCAGCTGTTGAATGTTCTCGAAGCGCGACGGCGCATGCGCGTCCACTGGAGAATCAGGAGAATTGTAGAATGTTCTCGAAGGGGAGAAGCGCGCGCGGCACAGATGGTGGGTGACGGTGCATGCGCGCGTCAGCTGTCGAACGCGGTGTGTAGAGGAGGAAGGGTGCACAGATGGTGGAGGAGTGAAGCGCGCGCAGTGTGTAGAGGAGGAAGGGATGCACAGATGGTGGAAGAAGGAGGAGGAAGCTTGCGGACGGCGCCGCACTACAAGCCTCGAGTATTAGATCCTCCGCATCTAAAAAAAGAAGACGTCAGCTGCTTAACGAAAGACGCCAGGTGTTTTCTAAAGCAATGGTTTTATAATCAAAACCATATCGATACAGGTTTGTAGTTGCCGATGCTCGTTGCCATCGGTGTGTGCTCGTGTGTATAAGGATGCCGAAAGGCGGGCACGCAGGGCAGCGGCGGCGCACGCTCGCAGGCAGGACCCTGAAGTAAGAGCACGCGAGGCAGAAGCGCACCGGGAAGATGCGCGACGTCGCCGCCAAGATCCTGCTGTATGGGTACGAGAAGCCAAATCAGCAAGCCAGCGTCGGCAAGATCCCGCCGGACGTGAACAAGAATCTGCAGCGGCACGTCAGCGCCGGCAAGATCCTCCCGTACGGGAACGAGAGGCCACATCAACAGGGCAGCGTCGACAAGATCCCGCCGGACGTGAACAAGGAGCTGCAGCGGCACGTCAGCATCAGCAAGATCCTTCCGTAGGGGAACGAGAGGCCACATCAGCAAGGCAGCGTCGGCAAGATCCCGCCGGACGTGAACAAGAAGCTGCAGCGGCACGTCAGCGTCGGCAAGATCCTTCTGTACGGGAACGAGAGGCCACTTCAACAAGGCAGCGTCGGCAAGATCCCGCCGGACGTGAACAAGAAGCTGCAGCGGCACGTCAGCATCAGCAAGATCCTTCCGTAGGGGAACGAGAGGCCACATCAGCAAGGCAGCGTCGGCAAGATCCCGCCGGACGTGAACAAGAAGCTGCAGTGGCACGTCAGCGTCGGCAAGATCCTTCTGTACGGGAACGAGAGGCCACTTCAACAAGGCAGCGTCGGCAAGATCCTGCTGTACGGGAACAAGAAGCTGCAGCAGCGCGTCAGCGTCGGCAAGATCCTTCCGTACGGGAACGAGAGGCCACATCAGCAAGGCAGCGTCGGCAAGATCCTGCTGTACGAGAACAAGAAGCCACATCAGCAAGGCAGCGTCGGCAAGATCCTTCCGTACGGGAACGAGAGGCCACATCAGCAAGGCAGCGTCGGCAAGATCCTGCTGTACGAGAACAAGAAGCCACATCAGCAAGGCAGCGTCGGCAAGATCCCGCCGGACGTGAACAAGAATCTGCAGTGGCACGTCAGCGTCGGCAAGATCCTCCCATACGGGAACGAGAGGCCACATCAACAGGGCAGCGTCGGCAAGATCCCGCCGGACGTGAACAAGAAGCTGCAGCGGCACGTCAGCATCCGCAAGATCCTTCCGTACGGGAACGAGAGGCCACATCAGCAAGGCAGCGTCGGCAAGATCCCGCCGGACGTGAACAAGAAGCTGCAGCGGCACGTCAGCGTCGGCAAGATCCTTCTGTAGGGGAACGAGAGGCCACATCAACAAGGCAGCGTCGGCAAGATCCTGCTGTACGGTAACAAGAAGCCACATCAGCAAGGCAGCGTCGGCAAGATCCCGCCGGACGTGAACAAGAATCTGCAGCGGCACGTCAGCGTCGGCAAGATCCTTCCGTACGGGAACGAGAGGCCACATCAACAAGGCAGCGTCGGCAAGATCCCGCCGTACGTGAACAAGAAGCTGCAGTGGCACGTCAGCGTCGGCAAGATCCTTCCGTACGGGAACGAGAGGCCACATCAACAAGGCAGTGTCGGCAAGATTCCGCCGTACGTCAATAAGGAGCTGTAGCGGCACGTCGGCGTCGGCGAGATCCTTCCGTACGGGAACGAGAGGCTGAGGCAGCACGTCAACGTCGCGAAGCAGATCTTGAAAACGTTCGACAATGGGAAGCGGTGAGGAAGCACGCATATCACCAGGCGAATTAACGGAAGAAAATTTCACGGTATTACTTCCAGGAGCTTCGCCCAATCTCATCATTATTGACCTCGTGGATCTGCCTTCAATTTTTTCTAATCGCGGAGGTTCGAGGTCACGTACGGGGAAACTTCCATTTACCTACACTTCGGCTTCAGTATTCATTGGCAGCGTGGTAGAAACACGCTTGTAAGGTTACCCCCTAAGGTACAAAAAAGCGGAAAAAAACAAAAAGAAAAGTTTTTATTTTGTACGGTTTCCAGAATTGATAATTACGCTATTTTTAGTTAATGTGCAACAGAAAATTATAAAGAATTATGGACCATCTCCATGAAGAGAACTATGATGGAATGCGAAGTAGCAGTGGTCAGCGTGGCGTTGACCCGGTTGAAACGGGCGTCGACGCGAGTGTCGTAAGGACCTTTTGAAGCGAATGTTGGCGTAGCGTTTACTCGAGTAACCGTTTGTTCGAGACGTAAAGGCTTGGGAGGCGGAATGTGTTTTGGGTAAGATTCATCGCAGATAAAGGAGCCGAAAGGGAAGCCAAATTTAGTCACGGGTTCGCAGCAGCCGTGCAGACGTAGTCTGCTAGCCATTTGCAATAGCAGGCCGCATTCATAGGCTGCTGCAGACGCGCAGCTAAATCGGTCTAGTGATTCCACTCAACGCCGACTAAATTTCAAGGCCGAAAGGCTGCCGCAGTAACGTCAGAAGGTGGGGGCCCAGTTACGCCGCGAACGCGGCGGAAAGCCTGTGTTTCGTTCACGTTTTAGGAGAACCAATCCTCCCGCTCTCGCAGCTGCTGCGGCTAGATTGGGCCGAATAAAAGATGTGGCAAAAAACGTCTTACTGAGCATGCTCAGTTGGGCAAATGGGCCCCCAACCTCTGACGTCACTGCGGCAGCCTTTCGGCCTTGAAATTTAGTGGGCGTTGTTCTACTCGACGTGTGGTCGAGCGTTTCCGGTGGTGGAGAGGGTTAAACGAGAGGGAAGTTTCTTGCGCGTAGGCGGAGGGGCCAGCAGATGCTGCGAAAAGGAAGTGAGTGACGGCAACGTGCGGCTGACACTTGGCCTAATTAGCACCGCTCCAACACCTGCGGCAAGGGGGTTTGTGTGAATGCACGAGACAGCGTTGCACAGGCTGGTCAAAGAGTTGCTTCACATGTAAAATTCCCGAACACCACCACATTACCGCCGGCACTGACTCTGGCAAAGAGATCAAAACAGCCAAACAGTCACTGAATTCCTCGGCTACTGCGTCACTTGCCTACTAAGTTAGTCAATCAATCAATCAATCAATCAATGTGAAATAACGTAACAGTAAGGCAAGTGGCTTTGTAAACACTTCTGTGGTTTGTATATGTACACAAGAGTTTTGACGATTCCATCTCTCTTCAGCTTTTAAACAGGAACCTTGTGAACAAGTACTTAATACCAAATCCCTGAGTTGACAATGCAAAGGTAAAAACTATGGTACTTTAATATGACCTTACCGTCAAAACCATCAAAAAGGCTCTGAAAATTACGAAGAATGCGCTGTTTTAGAATGTAGAAATTTAAGCACAAAAAAAGGCAAGAAGCCTCAGGGAGATTCAGCGCGCCTTGATTACGCGTATTTCAATTTCGCCTTTTTTACAGGCCTCCTAAAACCGCAATAGTCGATTTCACTTTCGTTTTTTTTATTGTGCAATGTTTCGCTTTCCAATACTGCTCAATGAATGTTTTTTACATTCCAAATTCATTAAAAATTGATCTTGTCCTCAAATCTTGAGTACCAGTCAACTGCATGCCTAATGTTTCATCATCTTGTTTTATGTGTGATCATTATAAAATAGTCGACAGCGATTGTGTCTGAGTGTTGTACTAAATATAAATGCGTAAAAGATGATCGGTACTCTTGAAGAGTACAAATGCCACACGGTGATACGTTATGACTACATAACCTAACATGCAAAATAGAGAGAAAAAGACGCACTGTATGAAGCAGTATCTACCAGACACACCTGCAGCAGCAATATAATCTAGACGACATATTGGAGCCCCTTTCCTACAAACCATCCGATATAGTCAGTGTCATGCTTCACAAGCTGTGTAATAATGTTCTCATTCTGATTGCTTCTTAAGCCTCGCGAGAGATAATATATATTTTAAGCTTTTTGAGTTCATTGCTTTCAGTGAAAACGCAGTGAGATTCTTTTTTTGCGGCACGTTTCACAAAAGCAAGGAAAGTCAGACATTCAGTGATGGAGGGGCGGCTGGAAATTCTGTCATCAGGTATAAGGAACAAACAGTTTTCCCAGTGGACTAGAGGCGAGGAAAGCTCTCAAAACCGGCTGCAGTAACCGAACGGCCCTGCAGAATTGGCAGCCGGGAAACAGAGCTAGCCACAAAGGGACGGACGTGTTTCGAATACGGCTACTCAGAGCTCTGGCTGGAACTCGGATCCCCATTTTGCTTGGTCTCATCTTTTACCCACTCGTATAATCTGCAGCGTCCTTCGCTACCCTACGAGGCTTCTAAGCTTATTCACTTCCTCCTTACATCCCCCTTACTCTCTTTGGCTCTATCTCGCCTGTGTGAGTACTGTTCTTTATGCTGATATGTCCCATGTCTAGAATAAATCATATAAAAATCTTTTAGAACATATGCACAGTTGAAGTTTCCATACTATCTGTCAATCGATATTTCTTTCCCCTTCCGCCGGCGTCCTGTTTGGCGCAACCTTTTTTGAATGTAAAGGCACTCCTTGTTATCAGTTATGACGTGGTTTTCACCACGTGACACAGCTTAGTCCAGGTCACAAGTTCGATTGCTGCGATGGTGTGCAAATTCCGACGAAGACGGAATTCAAGAACGAAGATCTAGTACCGTGAACTGCCAGCACATAAAAAAAGACATCCCCGGAGACAAAATGTCAGAAGTTTTAAGTTGAAAGTTTGAAGAGGTGCCTGTGGTTTCTCAGGCTCAAATATGTGTCTTAAATTTTTCTACTCAGTAAACCTTAACCGTCATGCGTATCATAACCCTGGTCAAAATAAACCAGATGACGAAAGCCAGCCAGTGGCGAATGGTACTTTTAGACGAGAAGCCTAACCAAGCTCTCAACAAAATTTCCAAATAATATTTAACTTCTCATTATAAAGCTACACTTAGACAGAAAAACGTTCGAAGTCATGTAATAAGAATGCTGCTACTGACCCAAAATACATGGGTGAGCGATTCTAGCAGAATGCATATTCCCTTATTAGGCCTCAATCAACTAGTAATTTGGGAGTGTAGTTCGAGCTTGGGAGCTACTAAAGAAGTGAAGTTCGAGCTTTGTAATTAGAACAAAGAAAACCAATTCTATATTATCGTTTATTGAATTTGTTTCCGAATTTGATAGCGAGTATTCTATGCATAATAAACTTTTATGCACTTATTTATTGAACCACCAGAACAACTCTTCTTTCTACAATCTTATTCTGACCTAAAATAGATATCTGCATGCACTTCAAGGGTAAACTGCAAACATACCTGTAAGTTCAAGGCACTCACCTCTTAATGGGTACTTTTATTTTATATTATCATAACGAACGCAAATGCTCACATTTATTTTAGTGTACAAAACACCAACGACTTTCAGTAAAACTAGTTATGTGAACTTTCAGCGCAATTCTTGTTTCTCTCGGCAAAAGTTGAAGGTATAAACGGTGTACATCTACATCTTGTTGATCTCTCAAGCTTGCTACTTCATTTGTCACGCTTCCTTACCTTCTTGTAAGAGCACTACACGACCCCTCATACATAAAAGTGAAAATTGGGTTTTACCTTTAAAACACCTTGAATCAAGGACTGCTTGTGGTTTCTACGCAAAATATTTATAATGATAAGAAAGAAATAACTACTTACCAACACGCAATAAAAGTTTATCGTTTTTACATGGCGTTTCCAAAAAGGAAGAAACAAAGGCACGCGGATTTCGAGAAAATGAATGGCTTTCAGTGAACAACGTCCAGCTGAAAGTGGCTATAAATTTTCCAGTCGATCTCGAAAGATTTATCTACCTTCTCAGTGAGTAAAAATATATAGAAGAGCGGTAAACAAAATGAACTTTGCTTCGAAGTAGTTTAGAGTCGACCAGATGGCGTTGACAGTCCACAAAGTGTCACGCAGCTGTTTTGAAAAAACACCTTTGTTTCCACGCAACAAGCTCAGAGCTTTGTAGCGGAAATATGGCAATATATATCCCAGAATGAACGGGCTTGAGAATAGCTTCCGAATAGCCGCACGAACGCGTGCATCTTGGAATCTCCACTACGCTACTAGCCTTATGGGACAGCAGAAATAAACAAATATGCAGAGCAAGCACAAAAAACAACGAGAGCCAGGCGCTTTGCGAAGAAAGCCTTTTCTCATAATAGAAGGTTCCACCAACGGCATACGTGATTAGAATAGCAATGAATACGCACAGAAGCAAATCTGATACCCTAGAAGACATGTGGGGAAAGGCGTCAAGGCACCAGCCAGCTGTTGGCTTTTTGGCGGCAAGCCTTCAGCATGAATGTGCTCAAGCACCCCTTCTCGGGTTCCGCTTGAACCGACATGACCACCTTGCGTATTCAGAACACGTCTAGCGTGTTTTTTTGGACATTCCCAACCAGTGCGTGTCAGCACCCCTTTTTGTCCTCCTTGGCAAACTTCTCTCCTCCCATTACTCCATCCTCCAAGCCAACTGAAGCATTCTTCTAAATGAAAGCTTTCCTTATCGTCGCAGCCTTTACCCCTGCGAAAGTAAACAAGCAGCACAGGTAAATTAATGATGACGAAGTGAATGAACAGTTCATGAAGAAGCGCATGTACGTACTTCTTGTATACGACGGCGATTTGTGTGGCAGATGCCTTGGGAATTATGAAACGCACTTGTGGTGTCTGCTTAAAAAGTCTGTCGCACTTGAGAATTGTTGTTGGATTGCAACAATGTAGCATGGCTTGGACATGAGATTCGTGCACCGCAGGTCATTTTAAAACTTAAAAATGGTTGCCTTCCTACTTAGAGCCGTCACCTGAGCAACCTTGCCACCCTACTCTGATGGAAAGTAGGACGAATAGCAGTGAATCATGTGCTCTGCTTCGCCCGGAAGAAAACTGCTACACCCGCTTAAGTGAAGTTTATTTTTTGAATCGTTCATCGTTTTTTGTTTTTGTTGTTGAAACTTTACGAGGATGCTGCGAATGATTTCTTCACTCCGTATATCCGTAACACATGTGCAACAATTCACGAATGCCATTCTTTGTCATTGTGCCACGGCGTTGCATAGAATGCAAAAAAAAAGAATTACACTCGAGCTTATAAGGGCGGAGCACTGTAGAAGCCCGTGTCAGTCGTATGCAGTCGTATGCAATCGTATGCAGTCGTATGCAGTTGTCGTCTCATGCCTATTGGAGTAACGGAGGCAAAACAACGCACAGCGTTGCCATAGATAGCCCATACGTTGCTTTTTTAGCATACACAGGGCGCGGTCCCGCCGATAAGGTCTTTCTCCTCACTTATCTAGTGCATTGATGATGATACAAAGGGCGGAGTACAGGGGCCCGAACTATCTCCTGCTGATGTCGTTTGGCGTCGCGCAGCCTTAACCACGTATAAACACGTGAAAAAAAGAAGCAAGCGAGAAATAAAAAAGAAAAGGTAAAAATAGGACGAAGAAAAGCCATATATAAAAATAAGGATAGAAAAAACTTGACAACAGAGACAAAGAAGGAATGAAGAAAAAACTAAGAGAAACAAAGCAGGCTGCCCAGCTCCGTACAGATGTCAGGCTTGGCTCGGCTAGTGCGAAGCTGCTTTAATTTATTTTTTGCCTTGATTTAATGAAGTAGAAAATAATATCTTGTCGAAAAGTAACCAAGTCTATACGTAGGTGGTCAGGTTTGGGCCATCTTTTGCAAGTCGAGGTCAGCCTTACAGCCCCACCGCGGTGGTCTAGTGCCTAAGGTACTCGGCTGCTGACCCGCAGGTCGCGGGATCGAATCTCGGCTGCGGAGGCTGCATTCCCGAGGGAGGTGGAATTGTTGTAGGCCCATGTACTCAGATTTGGGTCATGTTAAGGAACCCCAGGTGGTTGAATATTCTGGAGCCCTCCAATACGGTGTCTCTCATAATCACACGGTGGTTTTGGGACGTTAAACCAACATATCAATCAATGATGTAAGCTTTACAGACACTACAGTTCGCTTTACAGCACGGGTTATACGAATCATCAGTATATCAGATAAAGCACGACCACCACGAAGAGCTCGATGAAGGTCACGATGTCATATTTTCATGGTAGCCGAGTCATTGCGGAATCGTCGGCAATGACCGTGTGGATGAGGCGGCTCGATCGGCTCATGACCAAGACTTGCGTACGCCCGTACCACTCTTGAGAACGGACGCTGCAAAGCGACTACAATCCCTTGTTCACCGTTTAACTATCCTACAATGAAATACGCCGGGTTTCTTCAACGCACGCCTTTATTTGATCGACCCAAACTTGCAACTTCGTTTGCCATCCGGGCTTCCACGACGCGATGAAACTTTGCTGCTTCGCATAAGGTTGTGCGTGGCATTTACGAATGCGTATTCTTGTCTACGTGAAAAGGCGATCAGTTGAGTTTGCAACAATTGCGCCTGTGAGGAGACTTTTGAGCACATTCTATGCCACAGCCCAGCATACCAGTCTGAACGACGTATTATGGAAGCCAAGCTCCGTCAGCTGGATTCAGGACATTTTACAAAAGAGAAGATCCTGGGATCTTGGCTGACGGTTTCGCATACGCGCAAGGCCAGGAAAGCCCTCTAGTGCTTTTTAAGGACTACCGGACTTCCCGAGCACTTGTGAAAGATCAGCGTAAGGCTGTGCTGTGTAGTCTCGAGCTGACTATTAATCCATATCTTACTTACTTCTTTCTAGGGGCGAAGCTCCTTAAAGTGGCATCCGTTCGTCCCCCGTCATAGTACGTAACATGTCTTACGCTTTGACCTGCGAGGTGGTGCCATTGGGAAATTTCTCCTGTGCGTTGTTGAACAATAAAATATTCGCAGGGTGCGCGTTAACTAAAAGCCGAGTTTTCCTGTCTCTCAATCCCCATTAGCAGCCATTGCCATGTACATTGAGCTATATCTGACAAGAAAGGGCTGTTACGTTATACTCGCTGAGCGTAACCTCCTTGGTTTTAGAAAAGTTTAGCAAGCGTTAAGCCGCAGTGCCATGAATACAGTGAACTAGTATATACCATGAAGTCGAGGTGGTTAAAGGTGGGAAGTAGACACGAAGCGCAAGCCGTAAAAAAGTGTGAGTGTGCCACCTCTCGTTTAGTCCTTGGAATGTCCGCTGAATGGCGGTGCTTCTATATGCGGAATATATGATGAAAAGATGCGAAATGGTGGTATTTGGAGTATTGACTACATGGATGAACGGACGCACAGACAGATGCATGGACGGACGCATGAATGGCTGCAAGGACGGATGAATGCATGGACGGACGCAGGGGTGGATGCATGCACGAACGCAGGGAAGGACGCACGGAGAGACGTGCGGACGCACGAACAGACGCACGCACGGACGGGTGGATGGACGCACGGACGGTCACAGAGACGGACGCATGGACGGACGGAAGCAAGAACGAATGGATGGACGGATGCCTCACCCCACTCTCCAATATTCACCCCGTGGATATGCTGCCATTTTTTAAAGACGATAGTCTTCCTTGGGGACCTTCGGCGAAAAAATTTTGGTCTGTCTGTCTGTCTGTCTGTCTGTCCGTCTGTCTGTCCGTCTGTCTGTCCGTCTGTCTGTCTGTCTGTCTGTCTGTCTGTCTGTCTGTCTGTCTGTCTGTCTGTCTGTCTGTCTGTCTGTACATTTGTCTGTTTGTTCGCCCGAACGATACCTCAAACAGCACCAAATGGCCAAGCCCATTCACAGCGCCTACCAATATTGCTCAAGGTTTAGTGTTCGTAGCTGTGCAATTGTCAAATAAAAAAAGCAATTATTGCGCATATCTGAGGCGCCACAACAACACTTCGATGTTTTGTATGTCTGCCTTTATACTAGAAGACGCACACAGAAGTAACTCTAAGGAATGTAGCGTTTATCGCGCTGGGCTGACAGTGCAACGCGATGCTCAGAAAGGTGTTTCCAACACTTTGCTACGACGTCGCGGTGGTGGCACCTGCCCGTCACTTTGCGTTCTACACCTTATAACCTCCGAGACTGGCGCCCATCTTTCTCCGCGGGCTGCAAGCCTTCGAAGATAACGGCCAGATGGCGCTTGTGTCTAACGTGCCTTGATGCGCTCGTTCGCCTCCGCTACACGCTCGATGCACTCCAACGCAGCGCCTTCGGAATACCATTCACCGATTTTCTTACGCAGAACATCAAATAAACGTTTTCTTCACTCACTCCAGACGCAAGACTCTCGTCTTTCGACGAAAT
The DNA here is from genome assembly GCA_013436015.1 of Rhipicephalus annulatus. Taxonomy (NCBI): domain Eukaryota; kingdom Metazoa; phylum Arthropoda; class Arachnida; order Ixodida; family Ixodidae; genus Rhipicephalus; species Rhipicephalus annulatus. The sequence continues at coordinate 489,919 of WOVY01010206.1, read as the reverse complement.
TTGCGGTGTTACATGCATATTTGGAACCTATTCTTTTTTTATCTCTTTCCTTCCTAATATTCCCCCTTTACCCCACCACAAATGTAGGGTAGCCGACAGAGCCAAGCTTGGTTAACCTTCCTGTCTTTCCTCTCTATTCTTCTCTCTCTCTCTCTCTCATAGGAAATAACTCTCTGCCTGAAGGGCTAGTTTGATACAGAGCATTCTGGTAATAATACTTAGTACTGTACTGAGTGGTTTAATCCGACTTCCACTTTAATCACATACAAAAATCTGTGCAACAGTGCCTGCATTCAGATTAATGCTTTATTATAAAACGGTTTGTAGTCACCTTCATCTTTATGATACAGAATTACTTGACAGGCTTTATGGAATGTAAACTCAACATATTAGCGAGCGTTTCTGGAGAATGAGAAACGATACAAAAGCATTCTTTCCCGTGGTGCGGATGAGAGTAAAGACAGCGTTTGTAACACACGTGAGTGAAATAACAGCTATTCATCTTTCATAAGCACGCATATGCAGATCGAACGAACAAGAAAATCACACGAAAGTCAACACAGAATGGCAAAAAAACATTCAAGATATCAAAAGACAACAAAAAGGTTTTCTGTTTTGTTAGTGTTTTGTGAGTTACGAATGACGACGGAGAAAACAACTGATAAAAATCAGGTGTTGTGTACACTGCCGAGCACGCCCCCCCCCCCAAAAAAAAAATCTTATAACCCTGTTTTTTTCCATTCCCACCAGACAGCAACAACCGATGAACAATGGCAAGTTCAAATCGGTGTATATTCACCAGTTTCAAAAGAGCGATGGCTCGGGTGCACCATCGCCACAGCATTGAGGCAGCAACACTAGTTATCTGCAGCGCTGGTGATTTATTTTGTCACGCTCGAACTGTTGCTTGTCCTGGCGGCTTTGACCGAAATAAGACCATCAATCTTTTCTGCGTGCATCCAACTGGCAGGAAGGATGACATTGTACGCAAACACTCTCGTAGGCTATTGGTGTTCTAGTGAGAGAGAGAGAGAGAGAGAGAGAGATAAATAGAGAGGAAAGGCTGGGAGGTTAACCAAGCTTGGCTCGGTTGGCTACCCTACACTTGGGGTGTGGGAAAAGGGGAATAATAGAACGGAAAGAGACAGAAAAGAAGAGGAGTAAGAAAGAGAAGCATAAATAGTCAGCTCGAGGCTACACAGCACGGCCTCGCACAGTTCTTTCACAAGCGGTCGTGAAGTTTGGTGGTCCTTAAAAAGTACAAGAGGGCTTTCGTGGCTTTGCGCGTATGGGAAGCCGTCGGCCAAGGTCCCAGGATCTTCTCTTCTGTAAGCGGCCGTGAATCCAGCTGACAGAGCTTGGCTTCCATAATACGTCGTTCGGTCTGGTATGCTGGGCAATGACATAGAATGTGCTCAAGCGTTTCCTCACAGGCGCAGATGTTGCATGTCGAAGTGCTCGCCATTCCAAGGAGCCGAGAGTACGAATTCGTAAATGCCACGCCCAACCTCATGCAACACAGTAAAGTTTCAGCGCATCGTGGGAACCCGGATGGCAAACGAAGTTGCAAGTTTGGGTCAATCGAGTACAGGTGCGTGTTGGAGAAACCCTGCGTATTCCATTGTAGGAGAGATATACGGCGAGCAAGTGATTGTAGTAGCCTTGCAGCGTCCGTTCTCAAGAGTGGTATGGGCGTGCGCTGGTCTTGGTCATGAGCCGATCGAGCAGCTTCATCCGCGCGGTCATTGCCAACGATTCCGCAATGACTGGGCAACCACTGAAATACAATATCGTGACCTTCCGCGAGCGCTTCGTGGTAGTCGTGCCTTATCTGATATACTGTGACTGTCCAAAGTGGTTGGCGCCTTAGAGTAATGATTAATGAATCTTGTTGCTCACGGTATAAAATTGTGTGGCTTTTAGCAAGGAGTTGATAATAAATTGTAATCAGGCTAATCTAAACAACTCCGTTGCGTTTTAGCTCCACACATGAGTAAGGTGTATATTTCGTATCATGATTCCGTGTTAGCTGCGAGTGTCAACTTTTGCTGTTAAAGTACATCTTTTTTAGCTGTCTCTTCTTCACTTCACACAACCGCCAAGCTCGTCATCTTCATTGTTATCTATGCGATAAGTTTAGGGAGTACTAAACTATGAGCACTATCACCAAGGCTACTTCAACGAGAGGTATTAAGACTACATTCATGTTTACAATGATGGCTCTGTGATGAAACAAATCAGAATAAGCATTTGTCATTCTTTAATTGCATTTAACATAAACGTCATAGTTAAACTTTGTCTTAAACAATGTAGGAGCTTGTATCCATATCATCAGCATTGTTAAATTCTGAAAGGTGGCGAAAATTGATCCTAATAATTGTGTCATTTGTGGCTTTTATGCGTATAAGAAAAATACCAATCCAGGAAAAAGTATATCTGCGTTCTAAAAACTACTTCAGAAGTTGCTCGGTCAAAACATCAAGTGGTATACCAGTGACTTTTAACTCACAGCGGAATCAAAGAAAATGAAGTGATGAATCAGTAGGCAAAAACTGGTCCTGATTGTTTCAAGTCCGTATTATTCTGAATTCACAATCAGATAGACATGCACCATGACTTGGCTGGATTGCTTCGGAAAGCGTGCTTGCCCAGCTGATTAAAAAAAGACACTAAAATTCTTACGTGCATTTGGCGTCGATCTTCAAAACAGTGATAAATTGAATTCCCCACGTGACGCCTACGATTCAAAACTGCTCAGACAAAGCATAATTTATTCAGAGATCTGACTGCACTATCTGCAACCAGCTCATGCTGCCATGCGGAAAAGGAAGTTTGTCGCCCGTCGCTCGACTGTCCCATGCACAACACACTTGAGAAGCAACCCGAAGATGAGCTCTTTTTACTGGACGTTCTTAATGGGCAACGAAAATGAGCGTTCTCAAGGGGCAATATAGCCTCATTAAAGTGCAATCGCCATGACCGCGAATCAAACCTACAATCTTGGGTTTAGCAGAACTGCGCGGCCGGGTCAGGACAATAATAAGCCCTCTATTAACACCCACCTGAAGTCCTTTAGACAAGGGGACATCTTTCGGAAAGGCGTTCGGGCGCAATGACACACGACAAAGGAGTAACTCCTTTCCGGCAAAGATCTTTTTCGCAAAAGCAGATCCCGCATCTACTTTTCTGGTAGGAAGGGAGTACTCTCGCATACAGTGTGCATAATTTATCAATAGAAGAAAACGTGTCGCAATACTGCGGTGCCCTGTCAGTATTTTTTTGCGCTGAGAAAATGTTTTCATTTTCAGCAGCAGTGCGATTTGTTGAAAAGTGAAGGCCTATAGTCTGTCCATACTCTCAAACGCCTGCATTACGTCACTAGCGCGATCATGTTAGGATTGACAGCGGCAGTTGCTGTGTCGGCGACGTAGTATCTTGTAACAATGGAGTCAGCTCAGTTGGTGAAGAAAAAACCGCGCGTCCAGTGGACTGAAAAGGAGACCTGGGTGCTGATAAAGCTATGGGAGGACCATTTGGACACCTTGCGAGGACAAAAGCACAACGGTGGAGTGTACCAGGCGATTGCCGAGAGCCTCACCGACGCCGGTATTACCCATACACGGGCGCAAGTTCACAGCGAAATTGACAACTTGACACAGACATTCAGGTAAGACGGTCACTCACGCTACGCGTTGTCGCGCGCTTTATCTCTGTCTCTGCGCTGAGACATCGCAGGACCACGATGAAATGCGGCACGCCGTCACTGACCCAGCTGGACGCAGCCATGTAAAAAGCACGACAAAAAACAAAAACAGCAAACACCGACTGTTCATAGTTGCCAGACGAACTTAAGTTGCTGCTAAAAACGCAAAAAAGCGAAAGAAAATTACAGGTATGCGCATTACAAGCCACCAGACAATAAAAAAACGGTTTTATGCTCCGGCGTCGCTGAATGTGATGTACATGCGCAGATTCTTTTAATTATTTCCAATCTTGCTGCTTCCATAAAGAGCGCCATTATTTCTGCAGCGTTCTTCTGAGGCACCGCCTAAAGCAGTAGTCCGGTGTCGTGTGTCATCAGCGCCACTCCTTTCTGCAAATGGTCCCCTTAGGCGACAAAAGTGGTTTACTTCAAAGTACTTTACTTTCGCCCGTGTGTCACGGGTATAAGTGCGTAGGCAAAGGTTAAGCACATTGTGATCTAAAATATGGGCGTTTTGAAACTGGTAGATGTCTGAGTTGACGTTCCATCTTCTTTGTAATAACGTTGCTTTATCTCAACGACAGCTGATAGCACAAGATATAATTCTTTTCCAACAAACTTGATTCATTCCAGTGTTGAGCGGGGGGGGGGGGGAGCAGTGGCATACCAAGGAAATGAAATGAAACATTCGCTAATATAGTTGCTTGACTTTGTCTCTTCTCGGCACTGAAACAACAAAAAGTCATAGATCGTGCAAGGTTCTGCGAGCAAACATAAAAAATGGAAACCTTCGTTGCGTCTCTCTCCATCGCCAGTGTTGCGCAGCGAGAGGCCACGCGCGGCTGACGCCTGAAATCATCGTTTCGGTATAAACCGACTCTCCTCCACCGTCAGGCAATATTTGCCTTGACATCGCTGTCTTCGGCGGTCCGATATCGGGTCGCCGGACCCGTGGTTTCCCCTCGGGTCTTGAAGATGCCGCCGCGTCCAAACGCCAGTGTTCACCCATCTCCGAAGAAGTAGAGGGAAAGGTTGGTTTGACTACTTGGTCGCTTCGCTGGCAGAGGACCTCGGGGAAATCACGACCGCAGCATGGCCTGTCAGAGGCTCGCCGTGCGTGGCTCCTCTTACTGGCTGTATTTCAAGCAGCAGCAGCCTTGCCGTCCAGTCTCTATGTGCTCTTAGAAGGCTCCCTTCCTTTCCGTTTCTCGTAGTCTGCGAACTATTTTTCTGTTTACAGGGTCTCGGCGAGAAACGCAACACTCGCGTCGACATTGACTTGTTCTCGGGTGTGTGCCTGCGAACCGTGGTCTGACGGCATCGGAATCGACAGCACCCGAAGCGGGCACACACGTTGACGAGTGTTTACGGCTCTCTCCTGTAGTAGTGTCCGCGTGCTGCTGGAGCAAATGCTGGAGCAAATAAATACCGTTTTACTGCGCACTCAGTGGCCCACGAGACAAATTGAAACTGCCGCGAGGACTATTGGCTAAACTGGAATGTAGATTCGACTTTAACTACAAACTTACGCAAATCACAGCGTAGCGCAGTTGAACAGCCACACAAAGACACGAAAAATAGTTTACATTTCTTTTTGCTCATTTAAGTCAAATTTTCTGCTGAAATGACAAATATGGCAGAATAGAAATAGGGGTAAAAAAGAAATTTATGCTTCCATTTACAAATTTTCATATATACAAAGATGGGCATGAAGGGCTTGTGGGAATACTTGCGTAATGCACTTGGGATACATTTAAAGCAAGGTACAAATATGTCGCAAAGAGATGTTAGAGGGATAGAACACTGCATGAGCAGGGCTGATGATTACTTCAAATAGTTCTCCCACCACCACCCTCTTAGAATATAGAATGACAGTCCTCCTATCTCATTTCCGCAAACTTTTTGACTCTATACCATCATTCGGTTCATGCCACATCAGGCCAGCCCATCATACTTTCCTGCACCTTGACACTCCTTTAAAGTGCAACCTATCCTTGAACGTACCCGCTTTCCAACTTGACAGGGGTGAATAGCTTGTCTCGCAGACATTTTGCCCTCTGCATCGACGTCACTGGCTGTCAGCGAAAAACAATCATCTTGTGCGTGACCTAAAATTCGAAAACGACGCAAATAAAACAAATAATCAATTCTAGGTCCAAGTGAGGACCCAACCCACGTTTATGGCGTTGCAAGCGGGTATTCTACCACACAGCCACGCATCTGCTTGTGAATACAGTGAACATATCTTCCCTTGCATAGAAATGCAGTGTAAGTAACAGTCATTCTTTACAAATACGTGCGTCTTGTATACAAGCTTCACAATACAACATAAAATATTGCAATATTATTGCATGGTACAAGCGTACAGTACGCTGCATAGGGCGTCAGAACATGTTAGTATCCCAATGACTTCATTTTTTAAAGTCGGTCACCCACTACCGAAGGCAAACAAGTTACGGCGCCTATTTCCTTAAGGCAATGTAGTGGGTGCATAACAAGTTCGAAAAGATTTCATTCACCATGTGCTTGAGAGAGAGCGACAAGTACGCACTAGAGACAGGATATTGCCATCGCATTAAACTCCTAGAAGCGAAGCCTAATGGTGCCCCAATTTTTATATAATCCCTCCTCTTCCTTGGAGGGATTCACCCTCCAAGGAGGAGGAGGGATATTAAACTATCATTGGAGGGAGTTACCTACAGACATGTTTTTCTCTCTAAATCGTGAATATTTCTTTACAAAATTTAAATGCCATATCCATGTAAAGGAAGTATATTTGGGTGCGTCCTTTTTCATGTTTGTTGTACATCGGAGTACAAGTGTAGCGCCATCTTTGTAGCGCCGCTTCTATACTTGAACAATTCTAAAGTGTTTGCGATAGTCAGTTCGTAAGGCAGCAAGCTCCTTTCATGAAGGCATACGATTATTACTCCACAATGTGTTGCAGTATCCTTCTAAAAATATTTATAATTGTCGAGATTTTATGTCCAAAACCACAAGATATATATGAAAGAAGCCGTAGTGGAAAGCTCTGGAAGTTTAGGCTATCTGGTGATCTTTAACGTGCACCTAAATTTCAGTACACGGGCCTGTACAAGTTTTACATCCATCAAAATACGGCCACCGTGGCCTATATGTTAGGCGTGACAAACTTAAAAATTGATTTGATTGATTGATATGTGGGGTTTAACGTCCCAAAACCACCATGTGGTTATGAGAGACACCAAACTTTTAAAAATGTGGATTGCTTATAATGCGTATCTCATCATATATCATTACGTGGTGCACTCTCTTGAGTGTAGCAATGATTTTCTGTGGATTGACAATTGGATATGTATATTTTCTGGAGCTTGACATCTGATGTCGGGACGCGGCTTGAATTCGAGTCACTGCTTGAATCAATTCTTGAACGCCACTAGCAGGCCACCGTTTCGGATAGATCACAAAACCTTGATCACGAAAGTAACGCTTTTGATAATTTACGTTTTACCAGACCCTGCAAACGTTAAGTCGAAACTAATAATTGTTTTCGAGATATGTAATGCGTACAAATTAACTTGTATTGTTGTTACTATGCGCAAAGTGTTTAGGTACTTGTAGGCCCGTGTGCTCAGATATGGGTGCACGTTAAAGAACCCCAGGTGGTCGAAATTTCCGGAGCCCTCCACTACGGAGTCTTTCATAACCATATGGTGGTTTTGGGACGTTAGACCCCACAAATTAATCAATCAGTGTTTAAGTATATACGTTATCAGACTACGCACTTTGCACAGACGATGTCTTGTGCCCAGCCGTGCTAAATAACAGCAGCAGCCGCTACTCAATTCATTCTGTCACTCTCCCAGCCACGCAACATTCTCGGCCTAGACTGTTGATGGCTAAAAGTTGCGGCCTGTCATGAACAACCGTCAGCACTTTTCGCACGACGCCCAGGCACGCACAAACGCCCGTTTGCCGGTAGCCTGCCGTCTTATCGACTGTTGCACCGTTTAATCGATTTCGACCGAAGGTTCATGTGGATAGGAAGGCGACAAAGGCGCAATGTTGGCAGCGAAGAGGGTAATGGGACCCCCGAGTACCTTCACTGTTGGCCTTGATTGGTGAAAACGGTCAATCGATCTCTGTATCGACCACCACTCGACCGCTGATCTTGGCATGACCTGCATATCGCCTCTACAGAAGGCCTATTTGAGATCCGCCTGTGAAAGCTCATACATTGCCCCTCCTCCTTCACGCTTTTTACCCAGGCTGTTTTTGGACCAACCACTTTTCGTTATTTTATCTCAATATAAAGAAGACAAAAATAACTGTAACGTTCAAATGAACTTTTTTTTTATTGGCGAGTGCCCCATTCTTTCGTGGCTGGACGTTCTTTGCTCTCAGAGAGAGCACCGCATGCGTTTGTTGGTGCACTGGGCGATTTGTTTCGCTGGGCGGTTCGTGCAAATATGCTTAGATGGAGGTTTAGCAAATCGATGTTGGCCCCGTAGAGGTACACCGCATTCGGTGTATATATTGTTTTGTTTCGGCCAGGAAGAAAGAAAGTGTGGTGATTAGCTGAACAGGCTTCACGGGCGATGTTCAATTGAAACAACGTCAATATATATATATATATATATATATATATATATATATATATTATATATATATATATATATATATATATATGGATCTACTTGAGCTTATATATAATACTTACTAGGGGGTAGGGGGTCACCTTATTCGCCCCCTGCACGTGCCTTCCCTCCCTCCACCTCGTGGTGACAATTATCATTATAAGGCCATAATTTACCGAGCCATTACGAGATATCAGTTCATCTAACACCGCGAACTTTTTTGTCTATAGAGTACCCGTAAGGCATTTTCGATCGGCAGCAGTTTCTTTTACAAGCTCGACCTTAAGGCCGAGGCTTGTCCGTAGGTGGCATTGGCGTGCGCCGTAGCCTAGCACATGAGAAGTACACGCTATGCGCCATCACCATGCAGGTGACGCTGAAGACAATGAAGATGATGACGATGATCACGAAGTAGCTCATATATTGTAAGCAGTATATGACGTCTCAATATACTCTACGATGCATTTCATACGGCTGGAAACAACCAACAACCAGCTGGAGAACGTGCACAAACCTCGTCTTCACCCAACTTCATGGCTAGATCGGATACCACAAAGCAGTAATAATGAAGGCAAAATGAAGTTTACAACTTAACACAAAGCATCATTTACGACCAAAAACATTGTATATAGCTGTACCCTGTTTTGTCACTCATTTACATGTGTGAGTGGTCATTGTCAAGTGTGATTGACGGGAACACCGAACAATCCCACTGCTTCGCTTACTCATCATCATTCACTTCGTGATATTTTTAATTTTATTTTTTATTTACCGTATGGTCACATTTTTTTTGCTGACGTCTTTCCGTGATAGAAACACATAATGAAAGTCTTGCCTGACCCACGCGTAAACCATTTAGGTATTTAAAAAAACACCTTCGCTCTTGGATTATCACGTGCAGTCGTTTAAGCCATGCCTTTCGATGAAGACCGGTTTCACAGGCATTGTGCCGAGTCTGCCCGTCACGCGAGATGAGTGCGAGCAAAGAAACTATAGAAGAGGGAAGCAAGTCCGGAAGGGCATTTTAGCTTCACTAACGTGGAATCTGCTGAGTGGCGGAGGACGCAGTCCTCTTTGAGTTAACGCACACGCCTGGAATCTCTATTGTTCAACTACGCACAAGAGAAATATTCCACTGGCAGAACAATCCAGGTCAAGATACAGTGCCTGTACAACTGTATGTGAGCGTTGCCTTTCTCGGGTGAGGGAGTGTTTGCCTAGTCAATGCGCACAGTTGATTTCCTCTCTTCAAGCGGCAAGCACAGAAGCGGTGGCTAAAGGCTTAAATCTCTCTTCCAAGTGCGTTTGAAGGAATTCGCTGTGGTCGTAATTGAGTTGTTATCTCCTACTAAGGTGCCTCTCATAATCTTGCCGCGGTTTTGCCACGTAAAACACCAGCAATTACTGCTATACTTATGACTCGATAAATACTCTGTCAATCTGGCAACGACGTTGGCATTCTTATTTGTACATTTGTGGACTTTCGTTTGTATTAAACGTCATATTGTTGGGGTCACAACTGGTACGTGATAACGAACCTCGTGGTTGCTGTATTTCCATAATTTATGCCTTTCTTAGTTTATAAAATCGCAACAAAACAGAAATTGGCATGTCCTACGTGCGCAAAAGGCTTAATCTTTAGTTGCAGTCATTGACCGCCAACGTCTTCCTCTTGTATATCACCAACACTACTTAAGAATCACTTTATTAGATGCGCGGCAGCTTATGATGGAGCTCAATCCGGTGTGTGGCGTGACCATCGATACTGCGCATGCGCCAACTCTCCACGTCTCGTCACGTGAGCGCGAAGGACTTCTCCTCGCGTGAGCGGGAGCAGCGTTGCCTCGACTTCCTTTCTTTCCCGTTTATCTCTCCGCCACAGCTGTGTGCTTATATGTAACGCTGCTCGCAATCACACAGTTCCACTCTCCTTGCCGTGCTTAGTGTCCACTTTTCGGCACACATACGTAATGCACACGAATGGGAGGGGCGTGACATAAGCGGTACACAACATACACAAAACTCCACAAACAAATGAAACATAGACGGAGACATACAATGAGAAGCAACAAATGGAAATACAAGGGAAGACCTGCACTGCTTCGCATCCCCGCATGGTTACATTTGTGGGAGATAGTGTAAATTTTTATGCTGTGCGATTTGAATAGACGAAGTGGCACGTTAACCAACGACAAGCTAAAGTGTGGCACTGCATTTAGAGTGTGCATGAACTTAAGTAGTGTAATACCAACAATATAGGTAATATAACGGGATAGTGAAAGATGAACTCGTTTAAACGATCAACGACTTTTGACTCAGCAATAATAGGGACTCTGCATTGGTGTATTTTTCGTCCTAGAGCTCTTTTATTTTTTTTCTTCCTTGCTGCCAGTCCGAGCAACAAGCCATCCATCAATGCAGCGTAGGACAAGCTCTTCCCCGCTGATGGATTTCGGGCAAATGACTGATGGCCGTTCAGCCATGTCCATCACCCATGAGTCTGCGTGCACTACTCGGTTTCTTTAGTGCGAGGAAAACACCCTTGCTAAGTCTAAGATAAAGTATTTAACTCTATACCCGAACTTAAGAGCTTCAGCCTGACCGTTTACGCTAGAACGCAAAATGGGGAAGATGGGGGGGGGGGGGGTATATTCTGAAAGCCGAATCTATGCGTGCACCAGCTTTTATTGTGTATAGTAAGGTTCCTATCTCTATTGAACTCTACGAAGGGGGGGGGGGAGGCACGCAAATGCACTTATTCGCGAAGGAAAAGCAACGACGCGTTACTTTCCAGCGTTAGGCAGCGCAGAACAATTTAATGAATGCCTTTGGTTGAAGGATGTGACCTATTCTTCGATATTTCTGTGTAGCTCCTTTTTGAGTACGACCAAGGAAGGTTCATTTCACAATTCAATATATTGCCTCGTGGCTCCATCAGAATTCTCTCGTGTACCGCAATTGTATTTGTCAGGCTCTCGCTGTGCTTGTTTTGTAAAAACTGTTTGTTATTGCTGGGCGCATTCATCGCCATCAGTTAGGCAAAGGCGATGACTGGATTTAACCTATTCTGAAAGAAAGAAAAAACTTCTTCAGGGCAAACAGGATTCGAAACGCTATTTCTCCTACCAAATCAAAAGCAATAAAATAAAGGTAAAAAGAAACCTTAGGGTATGTAAGGAATATTTTCTGGCGTCTGACATTTTGGTCAACATGAAATCAAATACAAGTTCATGGCGGACATTTTAATGTTATAAGAGGCTGAAAAACAATGTGATTGGAGATTTAGCGTTCAACAAAAACCGACTCTGAGATATTGGTGGGTACAGCATTACGCTGCTAATCTCGAAGGTGTTTGTTCCATTGGTTTCCGCGGCATGTCTATCTAGACAAACCCGAAACGCCAAAATGCCCGTGGGCTATGCTAACAAAAAGTTGGGGTCACGTGGTAAGTGCGCCTAACTCTCAATTTTAGAGGTACTGTGATGTCCCTGTTAAATTTAAAGAGGAAAAGAGAACGCTTTCTCCGGACTGTTATCACTTCCACAAAGCATCTGTTTTTGCGACACATGGACCGCATGGTGTTTATGAAACAGATAACTTAAAAGTTTCATACTTCGGTGGCAGTGCAACCGATTGACAGAACCGAGGTGCTCTTTCCACTTTGTATCCGACAAGGAAGCCTGTGGATTAAGAACAAGTCGAGATGGAGGATATTAGACGCGAAGCAGCTTTCGCTGAGGCCGGTGTCAAGCTCTCGGCAACGGTGCCCTCCCCCACAGCATGCGCCAACTCTCTCGTTGCGGGAGCGTGAGGAGGTGGGCGGATGTGCGGTAGAGGGGGGGGGGGGTAAACAACAAGAGGGAAGGCAGGGAGGTTAACCAGGCACATGCCCGGTTTGCTACCCTACGCTGGGGGAATGGGAAGGGGGCATAAAGATGAGAGAGAGAGAGGAAAGAGAAGAGAAAGAGAGAGAGAAAAAAAAGGAGGATTGTCAGTCAATCAGCTGGCGCGTACGCAGCGGTGGCACTACACAAAAGTTAAAGGTGGTCACATAGGCCCGTAGTCCTCAAAAAGCACAAGACAGCTTTGACTGCTTTTTGAGCCGACGAAAGGCGATGACGGTGTTCCAGTAGCATCTGCACAGAGAGTGGCCGATCGTCCAATTGTCGCAATGCGTCCGAAAACTTCTGTCTTTCAGAGGCAAATCGAGGGCAATGACATATCAGATGGTCGATGTCTTCTTTGGTGCAGCAGACGTCGCATTCTGCATTGTCGGTCAATCCGATGAGGGTTCTATATGCTTTTGTGAAGGCAACCCCCAAACATAGGCGACAAAAAAGTGAAGCTTCACGTCGACGAAGTCCGGATGGAGGTCGAAGTTCCAGTCGAGGGTTTATTTGGTATAGTCTCCTATGTCTTATGCTTGGGGTGTTTCACTCCTGCAGACTCAGACTACGTGCCAGGTGACGAAGTTGATTTGCAGCGTCAGTCCTTGACAAAGGAATCGGAAGGGTGTGTTCTTCTTGGTGCGATGTACGAGCCGCGTTGTCTGCGGAATCATTGCCACTGATTCCACAATGGCCAGGAAGCCACTGAAACTTGACCTCGTGGCCTGTTTCTGTGACGTGGTGAACGAGCATGACAACTTCGTAAGTTAATTGTTCATGGCAACCTCGTCGAAGGACTGACTGCATGCTCTGTAGGGCTGGTTTTGAGTCGGAAAACACAGCCCTTTGCAAGGTCTTTGGGATTTGATGTACTCTATGGTGCCACGCAAAGCCGCAAGTTCTGCCGCTGTGGACGTAGTGGCATGTGACAGTTTGATTCGCAGAGTGATTCCTCTAGCTGGAATCACCACCGCACCACCAGAACCAGACGCTGTGGTTGAACCATCGGTGTATATGTGCACGTGGTTGTTGTACATTTCGTGCAGATGGCTCAAGCTCAATTGTTTTAGGGCTGATGAAGGCAAATTTGATTTTTTCTGTATTCCTGGAATTGAAACACGTACTTGTGGAAGTGTCAGGCACCACGGAGGATACACCAGTTTCTCAGCAAGCGTAAAACCTGACGTAAACGACGCACGATGAGCGCAGACAATTGCACTAAATTTCGTGCGGGGCCTCTCAGTAGCGAGGGTTGCCAAGTGGTGGGAAGGATTCCTAGCATGTTGCCTGAGGTACGTACGCATCGTTTCAATGGTGATGTGCGTCATGATCGAGTAGTCCTGTGCAATGGCAATTGTTTCAGCTGTCGATGCGCAGCGGGGTAAACCAAGGCATATCCTAAGCGCTTGGGCTTGAATATTTTGGATTGTGCGCAGGTTCGTTTTGCATGTGTTAGATATAACAGGTAGGCTATACCGCAGGAATCCAGTAAATAATACCTTGTACAGCTGTAACATAGACTCGACAGACATTCCCCAACTTTTCCCAGCAAGAAACCTGAATAAGTGACAAATGGCAGTCAGCCGCTTTTTCACGTAGTTTACGTGGGGTGTCCAAGACAGGTTTCGGTCGATTACCTCTCCCAAGAACCTGTGACTCCGGCTGCATGACACCAACTGCCCGTTAATTGATATGCCGTAAGCGGACATTGGTTTTCTGGTGAAGGCCACGACTGCACACTTCTCACTTGCGATTTCAAGCCCTTGTTTGCGTAAGTGGTACGATGTCACTGATGCTGCCTTCTGAAGTCGAGCGCGAAGTTGAAGTCGAGTCACACCTGATGTCCACACACAGATGTCATCAGCATAAATGGAAAGTCGTACACTGCTTGGTTGCTTGCCAACTAGCTCAATGAGTGTTAGGTTGAACAGCGTCGGGCTTAGCACTCCGCCTTGCGGGACTCCTCGGCTGCAGTAATACTCGGGTGTCGGGCCATTCTCTGTCTTCACGTGAAATGATCTATTCTGTAGGTAGCTCTGAACCCACGTATATATCCTGCCACCGAGTCCCACTTCTTCTAGTTCGCTGAGAATGGCTTCGTGGGTGACATTGTCGTAGGCCCCTTTAACGTCAAGAAATAGAGCAGCAGATAACCGCTTGCAGGCCTTCTGGTCTTCTACATATGTCACCAAGTCAACTACATTGTCAATTCACGAGCGGCCTCGTCTGAACCCGGACATGGCATCTGGATATATTTCGTAGAATTCTAAGTACCATTCCAGACGCGTTAAAATCATCCTTTCCATAACTTTTCCCACACAGCTCGCGAGGGCAATCGGGCGGTAAGAGGAAATGTTCAAGGGTGACTTGCCGGCTTTGAGAAGTGGAATCAGGCGACTTGACTTCAATTCCTGTGGAACCATGCCAGTTTGCCAGGAGTCGTTGTACAGCTGCGAGAGTGCCTGCCGAGCTTGATCTTCTAGGTGACACAGAGCACGGTAAGTGATGCCGTCAGGTCCTGGCGCTGAAGAACGTCTACTCAAAGCAAGCGCAGCCTTTAGTTCGTCCATTGAAAACGAAATCTCCATTCGGGGATCACGTGAGGATACAGAAAAGTCGGGCGTCTTTATCCCAGTTGAATTTGAGCCGCAGGCAATTCTTCGACAGAAGGAATCTGCGACATCAATCTCTTCGCAGCGTAAGTGAAGTGCCACAGATTTTAATGGGTAGCGCTGAGTAATGGTTGTACGAAGACCACGGACAGTTCTCCAGATTAGTGACAGAGGCTTTCTGGGATCCAAAGACTCGCAAAAAGATACCCATCGTTGCTTGGCCAACATGTCCATGTGACGCTGTATTTTCTTTTGTGTGCGTCTGGCCACTCTCAGATCATCAAGTGACCTCGTGCGTCTATAACGTCGTTTTGCACGACGACGAATCGCTCGGAGTTTCTCGAGATCAATGTCCATATCAGTGCGAGATGAGCTCACCGGAAGCGAACGCGTCGTTGACTGTAGGGCACTCTTTATTGCGTCCTCTAGGTTGAAAGGTGAGGCGCCAACATAGTCTTCCATGATTAACTTGTATTTTTGCCAATCGGTGCACTGGACGGCTCTGGAGGACTTGAGACTTGGAAAGCCGTCAATCTTCAGGTATGTTGGGATGTGGTCACTACCCCTTGTTTCCAAATCCGAAAACCAGTGCACTCTGCGTGTGAACGAGCGTGAGACGAAAGTGAGGTCCAGGCAACTGCTATAGGCCGACCCGCGCAGATAAGTAGGGCTGCCATCATTCACGAGGATAAGTTCACATTCAGAAGCGAAAGACACTAACTGTCTACCTCTAGTGTTGGCCCTGGAGCTTCCCCATAAGTAGTGGTGGGCATTGAAGTCACCAGTTATCACCCATGGCTGGAGAGTTGAATTCAAAATTCCGTGCAAGCGCTCTCGGTCTAGACGACTTGATGGATGTAAGTAGGCTCCGATGATGGTGAATGTGGTCTTCTTGTTTTTTACTGTTAGGCAAACGTACTGGTTTTCTTCGTCAGGGGATACAGGGTGATGAACATAAGTTAAGTCGCGCCGTATGAACACAACGACCTTGCTGCGTTCTCCATGGGTAGAAGACATAAAGCACTCATATCCAGACAATCTCATCTAGGCTGACAGGTTCGGTTCACAAATCACAATTATGGAGAACTGGTTTGTGAATACATATTGCCGGAACTCGGACATACGCGCCCTAAGTCCTCTGGCATTCCACTGAAGGACAGATGCGTTCTTGACCTCCTCGCGAAAGGATAACATGTTGCGGGCCATCGTTTTACCTTAGAGCTGCAAGCACCAGACTCAAAGTGTCCAGCACTTGGAGTGCGCTCTGCGCTGATGGGGTGTTCATGTTGCTTAGGAGCATGCGCATTGCGCTCATAAGGGTCTGCAACGTGTTGATGACATGGCGATCCTCAGTTGTCTTTTCATCAGTGGTTCGTGATGGCATCGAGGTTGGCGGGGATCGATGCACCTCTGAAACAGGCTGTGTTCGTGGAAGTGATGGCCACTCTTCACGATTTGGGAGTCTTGACCCTGATTCTGTTTTCGGTGTATCCGTCTTCGCATAGCTTGACGATGTGGGGCCAGTTCTTCTTGCTTGAGATGACGGGTCTCTATCGGCAGATGTCACGTTGCGTGATGATCTTCTGTGGTGACGCCGACGTCGCCTGACAGTAGCAGCGGCTTCCCTGTGCGTTGAATTGTCGCGCACCATGCGTTTCAGCACCGCGCGTTCATTTCTCACTCGTGGGCAATCTTTAGACGACGCTTTATGAGCGCCGTGGCAACTGGAGCATTTGAACGCAGTTGCGTGGCAGGTGTCTTCTGAATGAGGTTCGGCACACCGCGGGCACACAACATTGCTGGTACATACTCCTTTGACATGTCCCATCTTGAAGCATCTGAAGCATTGTAGGGGCTTCGGTATGTATGGACGGACCTGATGGCGAACGTGGCCAACTTTGACGTGTGGGGGAAGACTGTCTACCTCAAAAACAATCTTCAGGCATCGTGACTGACCAAGCCTTGTGATGTGCTTGATGAGGATGTCGTCTGTAGTTGGCTTTATCAAGATTGGGAAATCGTCAGCGGGAATGGAAATGTCCACGTCATAAATGACGCCAACACTGCCCTTACAGTCAGTGGGGATCACTGATTTAACTGTCACTCTGTCGATTTCCGAGATGTTCTGCAGGATTTGCAGCGCACTACGGTGTAGAACATCAACTGCCAGAATATTCTTCCGTGAGTTGATCCTGACGTCTTTAATTTAATTTGGAGCGAGTCCTTCGAGGTTTGCAGAGAGGACTTGCCTGTTAAGCCTCCGTAGGTTGGCTGAAGGGTCCACAGCCATGACGAGTATAGTGTGTGGCCAACGCTGCGCGGTAGCCTTCACGGTGGATATACTCGTCGTCGACGATGTTCGTAGCAGTCTTCTTTTTGCATTGCGGCTCATGACGACTGTGTAGTCGTCATCCGATGTCTCGAAACCGTCGGAATAGAGCTCCGTTGTCTCGCTGTCTGTGCCACTTGAGGTGGTCCCACGTTTTCTAGCCGCTGCCAGACGTAGCGGTTGTCCACCTCGAAAATCCTGAGAGGCTTCTTCATCCAATCTCGCAAGGAGGGAGCAGCAGCTCCCAGAATTTGTGGAATGGTGTGGAGGACGACGACGAAGTGTCTATTTCATAGAACGCTTGTACCCTTGTCTCAGATTTTCTATTTGTTTTACCGCACTTGTGCGGTGGAGAAGGTGGAGAAGGTGGCGGACCACTACCTCCACTTTGTTTTTCCTCCCATTATCTATTCACCACAGCTGTTGGCTCGTAATAAATGCCGCGCGAGCTCGCGCTGTGGTTTTCTCCTGGCAGTGCTGGGTATTCCCTTTGCGGCACACACACACGTTAATACACACTAATAGAAGGGGGGTAACAGAAGCGGTACACAACATATACGCAACTTTCCACTCAATTCAAACGTACACGGAAGCATACAAATGGACACAACAAATGAAAACACACGTGAACACCAGCCCTGCTTCCCAATCCTACGTGGTTCCCTTTAGTGAGAAAGTGTGTAACTTTTTGCCACTCACGGGCGTGTTTACGGTGCTATCTCTATCAAAAATATTACGGCTTCAAGCTGAAGAATCTTTAATGCTCACATGGAACGCTAATTTTTCCCTCATAATTATTTAGTGATATTGTCGCATAAAAGTGCAGAATCTATTTGAATGTTCTGAATAATGAGGCTACAACACCACTGTATCACATAGGCACATTTTTTATTCGCCAAAAGCCTGCATGTCAGAGTGGTTTCGAAGTTCAGCCCTTTTTTGAAAGAATTAGCGCACCTCTCAGTGAAGCGCACTTACCACGCGTGCGTCAAATTCAACGTTAGCATTTTATGCTTTACATGAAAGATGGAGCCATCACAAGAGCTGTGAGAAACAAACGAAACATTCGACGAAGTCTCTTTTGTCAGGACGTAAGAAAAATGATTCACTACTGACATGACACTTTTCTTTTGTCAAGTTTTAGAGGCAGAGACGACAACACAGCACAGCTGCTATACAAGAAAGTAAAACAAAAAACAAACGCATAACGGCTGTGAAATAATACCATGAATACCATAGTGCGCTAAATATCATCAAATAAAAGGGGTAAAAATAAGGTTAGCTGTGCTGGTGCATGTATATAAACTTTAGTTGGGCTTTACAGTGTGTGATACAAAAGTTACTCACGTGCTTCATTTGGGAAAAGATAGAGAAATTTATATGTATAGTGAGACCTCGGTTTTATAACACATTTATTCGTTATTGTGGTTCTTGTGTTTGTGTCGTGATCTTAAACGTGTAATTTTTAATGCACAACAAGCGACAAAAGGTGTCTTTATGTTCACTGGCAAGAGTGCGCGCTCGCATCACTCAATGGTCCCCAGTTTTCTTAGCCTATCAATAGGGAGACTTGCTTCACTTTATAGTCAAGCAGAAAACCTAAAATTACAAATAGAGCAGCCATACACCCAGACTCAGTTAGAGCCTGGGTGTGCACCCCCCCCCCCCAAAAAAAAAAAGAAAACCTGTCAACTAATCCCAGCTTATGACTGCAACTACTGAACTTCTGTGTTTCTGGAGCCAAGTCGTCGCAAATTCAAACAGTGAATTGAGATTTCAATAACCATGTCTAGAATATATATATATATATATATATATATATATATATATATATATATATATATATATATATATATATATATATATATATATATATATATTGGCGGGATTTAAGGCACACAAATCATGTGCCGGCTACTCCTTATCCTTTAGAGGTATGTAACATAAAGCACGTAGGGTTCAAGTCTTCAAACATAAGAAGCCCACAGCTACACACAATAAGCAAATATAACAATACAATATACTTCAAATGCAAAACATCGTAATGAACAATCGCAAACATGTGCATAGACGGCGATGTAATCGTTGCCTAGAGTCAACAGTCACATAATTGTCTACGTAATACTCAACAGTCAGATAAATGTGCGCTGTCACGTTAAGGAAAAGAAGAAAAAATGCTATAATACTGGCCAAGAATGCCACTGCCTTCAAGAAGAATCTTCAATGCCTTTACTGTAAACGTCTGTAAACATCTTACTGGCCACGAGCCCAAAAGGTTTCTCGGGCTGATTGGTCTGTGATCTAAAGACATTCAGGAGAATTTAAGTTGGCGTTTGGGTGTTTCACGTTGTGGTCAATCTAGAAAGAGGTTACATATGTCTTCATCTCTTTATCTAGTAATCCGCAATCGCAGTCAGAAGTTTCGGTGTGCTAATTTGTTTGTAAAAAAAAAGGTTGGTGTAGGCAGTGCCTAATCTTAAAGCATGAATAAGGGTTCCCACACTTCTGTTTAAAAACAGTGACATTTCAGATTTAATTAGCGGATATATGTGATATAAATCGTAGGTTTTGTATTTTTTGTCCAGCAACGTATTTTAGCATACAGTGAAAACTTTTGTCTATATAATGCACCGGGATTCAAATTTTGATGTTTGAATAGAAACCGAAGCATCTTTGAGATGTGCTCCCAGTGCTGCTTCACCATTTCCTGTGTATCCTGGTATGCTGCGATGTCCCAGTACGATGACACCCGAACACAAGTACAAGTTCATGAATGCATTCAGGGACGGGCCGCGACAAACTGGATATATTTGTTACGTGTCCACAATTGATGGGAAAATAAGTAATTTATGTATACTCGTTATCATGAAATCACTGCACTATCGCAGCTCTTCTGAATTGACGCATTCTTTTAGGAGCACGAATACAAACCATGTAGCGCACGTATCAGCAAGATTAGCGAAAGCCAGCGGACTAACTTGTAGCAAGATAATTGAATCGAACGGTGTTTTATGTATTGGTATGAAATGACGTCAATACAAGGTCTATGAAACTTTCAGGTCAAAATTTATAAGCATGCTTGGAGTTTATATAGACCGAATTGAGGATGATATCGGCCCTCTCTCACAACGGGAATCAACTCGTATTCATTTACATATTGGTACCATATCCAGTTCCATATTCATGACATTTGCAGGCGCAATAACCTGTTCATGACTGAAGTAGAAAACATAAAAAACACATCATAAAAAGGATAGGGCACAACTCCTTTCAAGTCCTTTTCGCGAAAAACCCCCAGACAATAAAAAAATGACAGCACATCCATGGGGTGAATGATGCAGAGTGGGGCGAAGCATCCGTCCGTTCATTCGTTCTTGCTTCTGACCGTCCATACGTCTGCCTGTGTGACCGTCCGTGCGTCCATCCGCCCGTCCATGCGAGTGTCTGTTCATGCCTCCGCATGTCCATCCATGTGTCCGTCCCTGCGTTCGTCCATGCATCCGCCGCTGCGTCCGTCTATGCGTCCGTCCGTCCGCGCAGCCATCAATGCGTCCATCCTTGCATCTGTCTGTCTGTCCATTCGTCCATCTATTCATTAATCTAAGTACCACCATCTCGCATCTTTTCATCATATATTTCCGATATAGGAGCACCACCATCCAGCGGACATTCTAAGGACTAAACGAGAGGTGGCACACGTACACTTTCTTACGGCTTGCGCTTCGTGTCTACTTCCAACCTTTAACCACCTCGACTTCATGGTATATACTAGTTCACTGTATTCATGGCACTGCGGCCCAACGCTCGCTAAACCTTTTCAAAACGAAAGAGGTTACGCCCGGAGAGTGTAACGTAGCAAACCTATATTGTCAGATGTTTCTTAATGAACATGCCAATGGCTGCTAATGGGGAATGAGAGAAAGGAGAATTCGGCTTTTAGTTAACGCGCACGCTACTTATTTTTTATTGTTCAACTACGCACAGGAGAAATTTCCCACAGGCACCACCTTGCAGGCCAATGCGTAAGACTGGTTACGCACTACGACGAAGGACGAACGGATGCCGCTTTAAGGGGCTTCGACCCTAAAAGGGATCAGTTTTTTTCCAGCGCTAGGAACAACAGCGCATGCAACGGCTTTACACACGTCGAGCTCTAATAATTGAGAGATCACTTTCGGCTCTAACGAACAGTTCATGTGCTGCTGCTTACGGCTCATCATTCCTCATTCGAATCAAGCAATTTGTTTGAGGAATCACGCGCCTGCTGTCTCTCCTGCCAGCCGTCCAAACGTCTCAATCACTCCTGGCAGCTGAGGTCCGTCAAGTCCCACACAAAGAAGTCGCAGACATGATACCACTTGCTCACCGACTGGATTCAGTGAAAGTTGCGCTTAGGTACGCTGCCGCCACCGCCAAGCCACCATTTGCTACGATGCAATATGCACCTAAACCCACTTTCCCATCACCTTTACCAGTTACTTCACAATAAACGCCAAAGAAAAACTATGTTGCGTCACCGTAGCAGTTTCACCCGGCTCGGCAATATAATACCGAATTCGACCCTTACGTTCAATCCATGGCAAAACTGAAACAGTCGACTCACCTGTTTTTTATGCGGATGTGCTAGCCATGTAGCACGCTTTTTTGTGGCTATGCTTGGTATTTCGACACTGCGTGACCACAAAGCAACCAACTGGTCTGCATAGAAGATGCGAATGAATAGAAAATTAATTAAATATATCAACAAAACATATCAGGACAGAAAAAAGAATAAATTAAAAAAATAATAGACCACATCCCCGTGGTGTGATCGGCGTTGACCTGGTTGAAACGGGCGTTGACGCGGGTGCTGGAAGAACGTTTTGAAGACAAACTCGATGTATCGTTTACTCGAATAAACGTTTGTTTGAAACGCAAAGACACGAGAAACGCTTTGGGTTTCGTGTGACTTTCATCGCAGATAAACAAGCCACAAAGGTGTTTCCACCCGATGTGTGGTCGAGTGTGGCAGGCGATAAAGAGAGTGAATCGAGGTAGAACTGTGATGTGAACAGGTGGAGGAGCCTGTAGCTGTGGGCACTACGGTGAGCGTGCTGCGGGTGAGAGAGAAAGTAACGTCTGCGCACACCTGAGAGCGAAGCGTGCGAGGGGAGCATGACACCAACACGCTTGTGCAGCGTGACCTAATTAGCTCCGGGCCAACACCTGCAGCGAGGAGAGCGCGTTGCAGCGCATTCGTACGAACGCACGTACGTACGGCGTTACACACGTGAGTCCAGGAGCTGCTTCGCAACTGAAACACCATCATTTAACTATCCGGCCACTGCTAGAATCTAACTTGCTGAACTTCCCGGAAAGAAGCAAACACCACAGCAGAATCCCGATGGAGCTTAATAAAAAAAATCAGTAGAAACTTGTAGTGTAGTAGGAAAACAGTCTCCATACTCGCCGGTCAAAACAACATATATAACAAAAATTGTGTACGCACACATCGCAGAACTTTCATCAGCGCCAAAGAGTAAACACCTAAGACACTAACGTCAAAAAAAAAGCAAGAGGGGCAGAAAAGGAGTACATCCCTTGGCCTTCCTGCAAAAGGACTGCCTTCGTCCGAAACGCTATCGTCTACCATGGGCGTGTCACCCGAGGGGATGCCTCTGCGAACGAAGCAACTCACTTCAACCTAAGTCGCCAAGAGAGCGTAGTCCTGTGGAAGGAGTCTCTGGGTCTAACGTAAAGGTCACGCGAAAGTAGTGAGTGTGGCTAGATTGTTTAACTTGCCTTGGTGTCGGCTAGCTGAACCACGGGTGGTAAGGAAGGGGAGGCAGTGGCAGCCCGGTGAAATTGGTAATTCGCGAAGGCAGGCCGAGTGGGTGGCGACCTGCTAGCGTTGACGGGAGGGATAAAAGCCTGACATTCTGCCTGACAACTATCGATTGCAATTTTTCTGAAGGCACACGTCTGGCTTGTCAGGGCAGATGAGAAAAAGAAATCTCATCGAAAAGAAACATACAAAATGAAAGGTATAACTGGCAGCAAAATGGAAAAGTATTTTCTGTGCGGGGTGGAGCACTGTTTCATTAAGACGTTATCTTTATTTCTTTCGAACAAATGGTTTTTCTCACTTAGTCATTGATCTTTCAAGAAACTGAAATAAAGGAAGTAAACACTTTTATATTATTAGTAGTGATATGAGGGAGCTCTTCTGTAATGTAACAGTTATATAATAGAGTGGTAGTGTTCATATAAAAGCTATATAGAGCAAAAAGGAATATCTGCTTTTTTAGCGTCGGTGTCTGTAAGACTGAACATATGCTGAAATAAGCTGGTTCTGTACACTTAGGAACTGTGTTTAAACAGAATGCATACATCAATCCTTTCGATATTCTAGTTGATTTTTGCAATATGTGGCACACCGGAATAGACTGGAAGCCAACCCTTCTTGGTGGTTCTTTCTGAGAGCATTTACAGATTGTTCTAGCTGTCTTCCTTGCCTTGTCAGTATTCATCAGCGCTCGTAATAATAACATCCCTGAAATACCTCAGGCAAATTTGGATCACTCAGCATGCAACTTTCTCACCACACACTTGACTTGATGGGAGTGAACTTTAAAGTGGTATGCTGAACCTTAAAGGTGAAACATTCTGTTTGCTAAATGACAGAAATTCTGGTACAACTTCTGAAATAGCCTCATTTGCCATTCCGTCAAAGGCATGCGTAGTGTGCATTTCTATAAAACAAGTGAAACTTAACTTGCTGCGCATGAATGTGTCTAATTAAGTGTGCGTGCGTGTCTGTTCATGTGTGCAGTTTCTCTAGGTACTCATTGTGGTATCTGTTGATGTCAGGCGTGACAAACAATAGGTGTACTAATCCTCTACTCCCTTGTTGTAATAGATAGCAAATAGGCACGTCCAGCAAAACAGTTACACCACATTGTCTGAAGCTAAACACAATAATTATTAACCTCGTGTAGGAAAAACAAAAAATAACGCCCGTATGCTGGGCCAGCTGTTCTTAGTCGCGTTCTTGCTTGCACTCTATTGCGGCTCACAACCAGTGTGAGTGATTGGCAAGAAATTGAGTGGTCTTACAAAATGTTATGGAACTTTAATGTAATGGAGGTCTTGTCGTGGTCCTTGTCATCACATTACCTTAGAGCATGACCTGGCAATATTGGCGCTATCTTCGTTCTGCTCGACATTTATCGAGATATCTGCTTGACCAGATTTTCATCCGAAGACAAGCAAACCAATATCGATTCAATATTATGGCCTCCTCCTCTTTCTCCTGTTTTTGTGTTGTGCAAGTAAATGCTACACCAATGCAAGAATGAACAGGTAAATCAAACCTCCTGAGGAATAATAACTCATGCAGTCATTACTTTGTCATATAAGGCCAAAGAAGATAATGTAGAACAAGAAAAAATTTTGAAAGCAACGAACATATGAAATACCCCGTGTGCCCGTCATGTATGTAGAATTCACTGATGCTACCTCCGGTATTTTCGTACTATAGAAACGATAGGTTATCGTCTGTACATCCATAAAACTGCATGCCTTAGTTATTAGAAAAGCAAACACAAAGCTATATGATTAGGGCGTCCGTTGCGTTGAATAATTTGCAACAGCAAGAGCTGCACTGTATTTTCAGAAATGTTGCATTATGAGGCGTTGCGAATTTTCACTGTTCAAGAAAAATTCTTCCAGCCGTTTCAGAAGCACAAGAAACTGTGGGGTGTAGTAGTGGTGCGTGAACTTAAAAAGAATGACGACTGCTAAGAAGAAACACTTTCCACGGTCCGTATTGGCCCTCTCGGTAAGGTGGCCTTTTCTTTCCACTGCACAAGACATTTGGTAGTTCACTTTCTTCTTTATCTGTACCACTCACGATGAACAGCTCTCAGCGCTGGAGCCACGAAGAGTCACCTCATGTTCCCGAAGGCGCTTTCTAGGATGACACTACCTCACACCATGATAGATGCTTCAGCCAGGCAATCCAAGCCTTGGGAAAGCTTCTTAACCAGCCCCACGGTCTCCCGTTTGAACGTGCAGCGAGCTTAAGGAAAAAAAAATGAACATACATGTTCGCGCGTGCTTCTTTAGGTGGAGGAGAGATTGGGCTGTTTGTGAAGAACTGAGGGCCAATATTGAGAAGAAAATCGCTATGCAATTTAGTTACTTTTTACGGAGCAGTGGCGTTGCGTTTGTTCTATCAAGTGCCTCACTTTTCTTCTCACGCACGAAAAGGCTGGCTCTGACTTTGAGAGTTCAGTCACCGGTATCAAACAGGTGATCGTTATTCATATAGCTTCTTCATTTGCAACTCTCAGTCGAGTAGTTAATGGACGAAATAACATTTAACATTACAATAAAACTGCTAAATAAGCAATTCTTTTGTTTATTGTATATTTTTCTTGCACACTTCTTAATTGATAGTAAGATTCTTGTTGATTTCTAGTTATACTTCCGGCCTGATTTTTTTTGTCAGCTCTCTCTCTGTCGTTAGTAAAGACGTTCACTCTTTCGCAGCAGAAAACAATGGCACGTGTTAAATCTCATCGCGGCGTGGTGAAATATGGAAACTTACTTTGGTGCTTATCACATTTTTGACCAATATAAATGAAGTTTTGAGCAAATTCATGCAATCATACAATACAAAATAGCTTTTTTTTGTAAAAGAAAGTCTGACATTAAATTGAGCATGCGCGTGGCCGTTTCGTTGTGATCACGAGTCGGACTTGATACAAGTGGTATTTCAAAGTGACAGGGTCTTGAGACTGCTTGTATCGTTAGTCGTGACTTAACAGTTTACTGTACTAAACAAATTGGATGCATGAGCAAAGCCGTCGCCTCATGCCCCTCTCTCGATTATTTATGCTGCAATGGAGGTGTTATAAAAGTGTGATCCCATTAATTAATTTTATTCGGAACTGTTCAAGCAATTGGCCCGCAACAAAATCATGCTTGTGCAACGTCCATGTGCGTGAATTCAGTTCAGAACAATATAAATTGTGAGATGATGTGCTCTTGCACACACATCGTGGAAACTTACCCTTATCAAGGTCATTGGCAATGCAAGAGTGTGTCTATAATCAAACGAGAAATGCACCTGGTTGTCGTTCTTTAGGCTTGTTACGGGAACGAATAACCATCCATTAACCTGAAGTGCTACAGAAGCAGTATCAACGTAACACTGTTCATTTGACGCATGCCTTCAAGGAGTGTTCCGGCGGGACAATCTTTTCCTAGAGTTAGTAACGTGAATTGGCATGATAGATTGGTCGAATGACTCAGTGATCTTGTGCAAGTTGCTTCGCGCTGCGCCGAAAATGCTGACCGAGTGGTTAAACATCAAACTCCAGCTATGCGCAATCACTGCATAGAACACAACTTTCTGTTGAATAATTGTTCTCAAGAGAACAAGCGTATAACACAAAAAGAGAATATGGCCATAGAAAGAGTCCTACACGCGCACATCTATGAGTGGCAAAATAAGGCTTTCTAGTATAGATAAATAATAAACTAATAGCACATCGTACTCTGTGTAACATTTGATTGCAAAAGCCTTTTGGGCCCATGGAAATGCCCTAATGTAGTCACGCCCCAGACTTTCTGCACATTGCAATGAGTTGAAGTACATGGGCCCAGGAAGCCACAGGAGCCCTACTACAATTTTTGAAGGCTACTAAGTGGCCGCTTGTGAAACCCTGCACTGTGTGTGTGGTGTGCAATGTGCATCTCCATCTCAATCTCTCTTATTCCCTTATTTCCCTCGTCCCCATGTGGGGTAGCAAACACGACGCAGTCTAGTTAACCTATTTACCTTTCTGATATCCCCCTTCTCTCTCGCAATAATTCGTAGTGTGTGAGACAGGCCATAAAACACTTTGATGTTTTCACTCGATTGCAATGTTTTCTTCCATCCACTGGCACTTTGTGCTTCTCATATGGTGTTGCAAAGTTTTCGGCATTGAACAATTTTGGCTGATTCATGGCGTAAAATGATGACGGCATCGTGGAGATGGCCATGTAGGTTTTTGAAAGGGGCCTTGGGAGGGCTTGAAAAAAGGTTTCTCAATGTTTTGCAAAACTTTGTGCAACGTTTGCAAATGAGATCACGGCACGGATACTTACCTCTAAAATTTGAAGTCATATTTCTGGATGTGTCTACCGTAGTACGAAGGTTTATTTTCGCTTTAGAAACACTCATGCTTATTGAAGAAAGTTATAGGTGAGAATATCGAACGAAACATTTCGTGATTCTACGGCACTCATTCAAACTCTGTGGTCTTACGAGAAATGCACTTAGCGTGCATTTTGAACATCCTTGGTCTCATTGTAGACAACAATGCAGCCAGTTTGTTTAAGAACAAATACCCGGGGAGAAAAGAAGTACTTACAGTGGTCCTTCGCTTTTGATATACAGGCCCAGAAACACTGACCTAGAAGTAAAAACTGTGTCGGTCCTTTAACTAAGACGACTTGAAGTTGAAGGTTTGAGTGCCGATTCGTGAATGACTGTAATATGCCATCGCAATCTGACAAGCCGTTTGGATCATAGTTCCTCATTTCGTGCTTGTCCAGCTTCATGTGACCTTACATACTTCTTCGGGTTAGCAAACTAATCACAAAGTCTTGGAACAGCGTTCGCCATAGCGATTGCTTTTCGCTTTAGCCGCCACAGGCCAAGTCAAGTGAAAACGGCTTTCTTTATAGATCCTAACGGCCGTTACGAGTCCGTGCAAGCTTTCCATGTCTCAAGCACCCGGGGAGGCTTGGTTTTTGAACCTTCGTCTTTATTGCCTCATTTAAATGCTTTCGCAGCGACGAAGTGTCACTCAATTCGTTTTTCTTTTGTGCAACTTCGAGTCGACGCCGGCTTTTCGCTAAAGGCTGCCATAGTGAGACCCATTTACGGTATTCGCCTTAATGAAAAAAAAGTATTTTTCTGCCTCTTGCAGGTGCTAAAACCGAGCACAAAGCCACTAAGCGTTAATCTCAGACTTGCAACTGCACATCAAAGTTGCGAGGAAAGTTTTCACCCAATCCCCCTTTTCTTCTGCTTTGTTCAGTGATTTAAAGTTGAGTGCCACCGTGTCAAATTTTTTGGGTTAGACGAACGCCTTCTTTCATTTACGCTGCTGGATCGAAATAAATGATAGCACGCCTACAGCCTCGGTAAGCTCCAAAGCAACACACTGATAGGGAAAAAAACACGAACGGTAAAACGTAAAAAAATGTTTACAGCAGAAAAGTGGTTTTTAAGACGCTGGAGTCCTCCATCCATCATTAGGGATACCCTTCAGCTACGACAGAGCTTGCGCTAATGACCCATGCTAACTCTCTTTCCAGTTAGCGGGGAACCTTATTTTGAGACATATTTACGTGCGTTCCTGACGAGCCAATCTGTTTATCTTTTTGTTCTAGTTTTAGGAGGTTTGTGTGGCTTTCTTGGAGTAAAAGGCAATTGGGATAAACTAATGCATCTCTCACTGACAGCCTTACCAAATGAGACTCGCTCGTAAGGCTGATGTGACTACTTCGCCAAAAAAGGTCATTGATTCTATCATTAACGTCAGAAGTGGCAAAGTTCGCTCTTTTAGCACCAGCAGCTAGCAAGTTTCAGTGTCCAGGCCTTGCGTTATTAGCGCTGCCTGTATATTCAGATGTGCGATGAAATATTACAAATTTTGCCGTCTTCATTTCTTTATTATATTGTTTCTAAAAACTTTATTCTAACGTAACTGATTCTGCGTACTCTTTTGAGATCGATTTGGTTCATGTTCTTACATACCATTGTTAGAACATTTGGAAATTTGATTTTTCCAAATGGGGACTCTAAGACGGCCAATCACGTTCAAAATTACCTGAGTACTTATTTTCAATATGTAGGAACAATACATACTGTGTTAAGCGCCAGTTTTCATCGTAACTAAAGATAAACAAACTTTATTTTATCAATCCTCATCGCTGTGTAACTCGTCGTCGCGTTGTTCCCCGACTTCTTCATGTTTCATTTCTCTGAACGTGCAGGCGTTCTGAATGTGGGCTAAAGCCAGTTGCCGTAAGGTCGGGGGCTATTTTTCTGCTGTAGGGGGGAAGAGATTTCGTACTTTCGTAGTGTAAAGTAGTGTACAGTAGATTTGAATCTACACGCTCTTTTGAAATAGTGGTGCATGTTCAGTTTTGCCCAGCTTGGGGCATGTTTTTGTTGGTGTACGAGAAAGAACACATGGTACTCTAGCAACATAATTATTCACTGTAGAAATGTTGTCAAGTTTTTTGCTCACGTCATACTTTATTTCCAATCAATATAGT
Source organism: Rhipicephalus annulatus (assembly GCA_013436015.1). Taxonomy (NCBI): domain Eukaryota; kingdom Metazoa; phylum Arthropoda; class Arachnida; order Ixodida; family Ixodidae; genus Rhipicephalus; species Rhipicephalus annulatus. Next base: position 460,451 of record WOVY01010206.1, on the reverse strand, counting down.
AAAAATAAGCGCAATGCATCGTTTAATTTAAGAGCGGGCAACCATTGGCCAACACGTCAGAGCATGAAATAATGTGAACCTGCCCGGCTGTTTTGTTCTAAAGATGCGTCTCATTATGTGGGAAAATAGGACAACATACAAGTGTAACGTGCCGGTAGAGTGACTCGCGTTTGTGCTTTAGAGATACCTCATGACACAATTTCAGCAATTGTGGCTGCGTTATTTATATGGCTTCATTGTCAAACCGTCAGTCATGATTTGTTGGCAAATGGAGCACATCAACTTTGCAGTATCTTGAGTGTTTTTTGTCACATGGTGCTATCGCGGTTGTATTTTGTCACGAGATTTATTACCTTATAAACGTCCAAGAGGGCGAACGTCAGGTAATGGCGGGCGTCAAGCAATCAAATCCAGGCAAGCGCTATCTTGGGCCACAAGACTTTCACTAGAGCCAAGCATCATCACTTGCTTGGCTACTTCACCGTCATGTTTTGTCATTCATTACAACTGCTGTCAGTTGTAGTAATTCTCTTTCTTTGCATTGCAATGAACACTTCGTTTTAGGGGTGAAGTTCCTTAAGACCTCACGATGTCCGCCGTATCCCGTCTGTCCGTAACACGTCTTCATCTGTCTGACATTTCTGAACCATTTTTCATGTAACCTTTAACTTATAAGATTTGATGGCGCTGCTGTCAACTCTCTCTCCCTCTCTATCTATCTATCTATCTATCTATCTATCTATCTATCTATCTATATATATATATATATTATATATATATATATATATATATATATATATATATATATATATATATATATGTGTGTGTGTGTGTGTGTGTGTGTGTGTGTGTGTGTGTGTGTGTGTGTGTGTGTGTGTGTGCAGAGTATTAGCGTCGGCGTCGACGGGAAGCTACCGCGGAGACAAAAGAGAAGGAAGCGGATGCAAAGTGGCGACGCCGACAACAAAGTTCTACACCACAGACTAGGGCTAAGGAAGCAAAGGCTAAGCGGGAAAAACGCCAAGCTGACACGCAGTTGAGACAACTTGAAGCAGATGCAAGGCGGCAATACCGACAAGAAAATTCTACACCAGAGACGATAGCTGATGAAGCTGTGATTATGAAGTCAAAATGTAACCCGGAACTTGGAGCCTCATATCAGCTATAAAAAATCACCGCTATATCACAATCGATCTCAGCACTATCTCTTTGAATAAAAACCACAATCAGTGTTAATACTATCTCAACTTTAATCATATTAATCACTTCCGAAAGCTTCGCCTCATAATTATTTTCAAGCAGCTTGAAATGCAGTAATTTTTTCTGTACCTTATACGAAGGCGTGCCTCTCGCTAGTCTATGAGTTGCTCACTAAACGAATGGTACATTCCCGAATTCGGCAAATTTCAAGAAAGAAGACGGGACCACTAGAAAAACAAAGAAAATGTACTGAAGACGACCACAGAAGGCATCAAAAAGTTCTAAATGAGAAAGAATAAAAGGGTACACAAACGTTTTCAGAGCATAAGTTGCACCACCACCAACCACAGAAAAACATTGACAAAATACGAATAGCAATCGAATGACGACAACTTGATTCGTTGCAGGGAATATAACCTATTACTTACAAGTTTCCAAACGCAAAGAAAATGCGTATTCTTGAAGTAAAGCAGGAACGAATGTGAAAGATAAAGCATAGATAAAAAATGAAAAATAAGACTGGCAATCAAACATCAAGGAAACTTAGAAGTGTGGCAGCTTGGGCTAGTTGGTATGACATGACGATAGTTATAGCGCGAGAACAAAACGACGACACAGAGACAAGAACGTGTCTTTCGTGTCCTTCTTGTCTCTGTGTCGTCGTTTTGTTCTCGCGCTATAACTATCGTCATATTGTCATCAAGGAAACATTTCGTTTTCTACCACCGCAACCACACGGCACAAACAGCAACATCTACCCCTTTATGCCTTTTAGGTGCGTTCATTGAAACTAACCCACGTAAAAAAAATGCATTAGCTGAGTATTCCAAAGAACGTCGCGGAAATGGTACACAAGTGATGCAATCGTCGATCGTTCGGCCACTGCCTTGTAGGATCAGCACTTTGTCCCGAAAACACCAACACGATAAACGCAGAGTGACGGCTGCAGTCATGTGATCGGTTGAGGAAGCAATGCATTTGGGACTACACTGGTTTTTACCCCTGCGGTCATTGGTCACACGTTCCCTGAATTATTGCCCCTTTTCTCTGAAGAGGCCACAAATGTGCTAGAGGCATGGAGCCTGCGCCTCCATTGACTCTCAATGCTTGCGTAAGAGCGCGACGAGAAAGAAGAGCAGAATCAGGATAGGTCATATACGAGAGAAGGGGAGAACACGCCGCTGGTGTAGCTGAGAGGACGATAGCGAACGGCGCCACTACTGCTTCAACTCGCTTAACTAGGAAACCTTGAACCACCGATTAGCCTTGACATACGCTATCAAAAATAGGCTCAACTACAATACACGGCCACGCACATTACCTAGCACCTTGTATAGCACGCATAGTGCGTGCAAAGCGATAACTCGGATGGGCCCATGCTCTCTTCGTTCTCTGCGATTTCTATTTCACTCCCCGACCACGTGCGACCGGTGTCTCTTCTCACGCTGTGCCGATTTGTCAGGTGTGAGATGCAATATCTTGTTTGGGTGAAAGAACGAATACAGTGAGAGAATGGTAGAAATAAAGTGACCGAAAAAGAAAGAAAAAATAGGGGGAAAAAACACGCCTCTAGTGCAAGTTGCGCACGTTTCTTTTTTTCTAGTCTATATAGACCGCACGCATTAACATTACATACGCTTGCGTTTTAGTGCTGCGGTGAGCAAAAAATAACCCCAATCAACAACAACAACAACAACAACAACAACAACAACAAGATATGCAGCTAGAAGCACCACTGTAAATAACAAGCACCACTACAAGGACGAGAGGTGAATATGAAGGTTGGGTTTCAGCGTCACCAGTTCCGCGTTGGCGCTTTGACCAAAGATCCGAGGCACGACGTATACATCGTCAGACTAGGCACCAGCAGCGGGAGTACACGGCACGTTCCTGGTCTTTGTGAGACTTTCGTTGATACGCCAGGAACGTGCTGGGCCTGCGGAATGCTTTATGATAAAAGTATCTTCCACCAAGTTACTAACATAATACCTTTGTTCCTTTTTTTATTCTGCACTCTTTGCGCGTGATTTGGCCATGATTTTGAAATTCCGTACGATTCGTGTAAGCCCTGGACGTGGCGTTTTGTTTTTCTTCTCTTTTTCTCGCATGGTTCAGTCCAACACGTTCCTTCTATAGCGGCCAGCCGTTTAGAATCGGTACGAAAAAAACAATACAGTTTCAGCGACACTTGTGCTTCTCGTGATATATGTGTGTTTAAATGATGTATCTCACAAGAATGCGTGCCGTGCAGCAGCGTCTGAGTCAGGTGCTGTCTTCTTTATTTTTTTATGTACTTGTTCACCGAGTATGAGAAAATTGTCGAGAAGTAGGTTGGGAATTTATTGTAGTTTTCAGTGGGCTGTATATACCCCATTCATTTCCCGGCGCGACACGTTTGCCAAGTTTTTGGAAACCGCGCTTGAAATGTGAGTGTTGCATGTACTAAATTAAAAGAAATGTTTTTTTCTTGTGGTAGCTGTTTCAGAGATTGTGGGAGGCTCTCCAAATCGCGCATTTGCACAGGTTTTCGAAACAATGTCTATATATTGTTAGTCCATGTAATCCTAGGGTTATTGATGAATGCCCTTTTTATGTGGAACAAAATATAGACCTATTCTGGCACGAATACTGCTAGAACCGCTTCACTGTATTTTTACACTTTGGTGCGTGGTTCTGATTCCACCTGACTCGCCACAAATTGTAAAGAAGTTTTATGGATTCAATTTGTCGTCATGAAATATACCATATGTGTTTGTGACAAACACTGAGAAAAAAAAAACACTAACACCGACAATATTTCCTGGAGTCCAACCCATAACATCCTACTCAGCATCATAGGGTCATAAAGGAGGAAACGTAGGAAAAATAAATGTTGAATGTCACATGGTACCTGCCTGGCAAATGAGTCTTCCATAGGAATTCAACAATAAATCTTTGTCTAGAGGGTGACAAACACGGCTCTTTGTTACTTCAGATACAAGTCATATATTGTGCCGAGCCATAGTGGGCGTATCGAACCACAATCATTTATGACTGCTAATTACTCTTTGAGGCAGCCTTGGTTATTGCATAGTGAATGTGGGAATACTGCTTCTCCCAATTCAGCCTTTTTTTTCTCCTTTTCTATTTTATCGTACCTACCTACTTCGATTCTTCTTCATCTGCTTACTTTATTTCTTATCTTGCGAGGAATTGTTCCCACTGAAAGAGTGAGGGACACCACTAATTGGCTTGTGATAGTTAAAGTTAAAATGTTTGTAAGAATTTTCGCCTATAAAGCAGCTACGTGGAGAGTAGCGAAATGGTTTTCCTGGACTGGCTGACCTCCCTGCCTTTCCTTCTCTAGCACATCATTATCTTCTTCTTTCACGGGAGGACAACGACAAGAAAAAGCGGGGAAAGAGCTCTGCTATCGCATTCTGGCCATGTTCATTCTTTCGCGGCTTGCCTTGTTTCTGGGACGCAACCGCTTTTGTAGGCGAGGTCAGTCGGCTCCGTGCCGCAGCTCTCGAAAGCTTCAAGCGCCTATGTTTCCCCTCCCCATTTCCGTGAGGACTTGTTTCCTTCACATTGTTGCGTTATATACGTTCTTGTTTCTATGAATGAAGCTACTAGTCAGCTGTGTTTGGAGAAATTTATTCTCATGAACAGTGAACATCAATTACAATCCATCAGAACATCGCGATGGAACACAACATCCACAGACACACCAAATTGTGTTTAAGGAAAGTGGGTAACGATTCAGAGTACTTGGTACTCTACTATGGGAGAGCGTAGAGCCGTCCCGTCTTCCTCACAAATGGGACCAAATTGTGACAGCTAGGTGCGATAAAACATTGTAGGTCGAGTGTCGCAAACTTATCGTGACTAATGACATTGCTCTCAGACACGACCTCATGTGTGGTACAGGTTGAACATTGGTTGTAACGTAATATTGCACGAACGCGATCTATCCTCCCCCTCCTACCTCTATTCTTCTCCGAGTTTCTCTTTACTGATTGCTACCGCTTTTATATTATTCAACCGATTCCGCATGCCGGCTCTTCTTCCTTACCGACTTCTGCTCTCACACTTCGAAGAGATGTCCTGGTTCCTGTTTTGTTTCCGTTCAGAGAGAGGGCATCACTCATTCACGTACACACGGAAAGGAAGAAGTAGATATTTTTTTCAGCTTTAAAAATGCAAGGCCACTGGTCACACCGTTGGCTTTTTAAACAATTTTCATATCTTCAAGGTTCCGTCTTTTCCTGAACACCTCATTTATTTCAACACTCTATTAGTGTCTCCTACCAGGTAGTAGTAAATAAAAATGTGCGTCTTCACCCTCTCAAAAAGATGAGCCTTTCTTATATATAACAAAAGGACTATATAGCACTGAGGGGTCGGGCATAATACGGGAAAAATTTGCTCATCAAAACTAACAAAATACATCTCGCTAAAGCTTTCCGACCACAAGACAACGCGTTCTAAGTCTTGCGTCTCGGTTTTTCCGGCTCTACAGGCCTAAGGGCGACTACCACTTAACTTTTTCTTCGAGAAAGGCCAAGACATGAATCAGGCTTAAAGGATGATCTCTGACCAAACAAAGCGGGCGTCGAGAGTAAGACAGAGGCGCAGGGACGTCACCTTCATCGATGATGGGTTAGTACTGTGCGCCACGTTATCCATATGCGTGCGGTTTTTTTTTTTTTGCTCCAATCTGCTAGCATCGCCGTTCAATTTCTCAATTTTATACTTAGCGCAGGTCATGTGTGACACATATAGTTAATCTTATGCTAATTATATAGTTTTTTCCTCCCGAAACCACCATATGATTTTGAAGGATGCGATAGTAGACGTCTCTGGAAATGTTGCCCACCTGAAGTTCTTCAATGCCCACTTCATTCTGAGTAAACGGGGCTATTTCGCTTCTATCTAAATTCGGGTTCTTCGGCAGTGATTCGATTCCGGGGTCTTTTGGTTCAGAGTGTGGCTCCATAACTGCTAAATAAATGTGGCGCGTCCACCCAAAGTTGTGTTCGGGAGCGAAAAAACTTAATGATATAAACCTGGTAGTAGAAGGTGCACATTGTCGAAAAATCACATCGCTAAGGTGGCTCCACTGCGGTATTTATGATTATGCAATTCTTTCAAACCGGAAGGGAAAAATTATAAGGAAGAAAGCACCTATAGGTGCTTCAAAAGAACTAAAAGACCACATACAAATGAGCATGTAAGGGCATAGCTAAATGCGTCTAAGGTACTGCATTTGATGTCCTGTGTATAAATAAATAAATAAATAAATAAATAAATAAACATCCCACTGACTGTTTTACTTTATCTCAAGTGAGAGATATGATCTGCGTGTAACAGCCATACTACGTAACTCTAGCGCTACTTTTGCGATAAAACTTGACTATCAACACAGAGAATGGTACCCTTTTTAAATGCTGTTGTTGCTTTTACGAGATTATCATTAATGACGCATTCAGAGCCTCTTAAAATGGCGCCTTGAGATATCCACACTAAAATAATAGTTTCTTCTCACAATGGTCACTCGTCAGGACAAATAATCTCAATCGACAGCATATCCACCACAAACCGGTGAAAGCTCACTAAAGTGTTTGTAGCGGCTTCCTCACTGCTGCACTCATCAAATGCAGTGTTGTGAGTAATATGGGCGTCTGCCGGGTCATACAAGTATATCGCTAATTATACGAAAAAATAATTTCAAACTTAAATATTTTCAACAACACCATGGGGAGCGTGAATAAATAAATGGTCAAGCGGCTGCAAAGGTCGCACAACAAGGACTTGCTGCACTTGCTGCGCCATTAACAAGTTCGAAATTGCGATTCCGACCCACCCCACTTTTCAAACCTAGTGTGCTTTTTTTTAAATAACTTGAACGTTATTAGGTTGATCGTTTTATTTCTTTTTGTTGTTTTACACACCGCGGGAAGAGGCGGCAGGTTGAGGTTGAACCGGAAATTTCGTTTAAATTGTCGCCTGGGGAACCACCGGATGTCCCGCGATCCTAGGCCGCGGACCACGCTTCACACTGATGCTATCTCTAGAAAATAAATGGCTTTCCTGCACCGCTCTGCAATGGCTTGAATTCTGTTCACTTTTGGGAGGAGTTTTCTTGTTTTTTCGTCTAGTGAGTCGCCTAGATGCGCACATTATGCGCTGAGTGGTTTCAAATGGAGGATACGACATGGGCACTTCGCTCGAACCTTATAGTGACCAATATTTGTTTGAAAACTATCCCCTAATATGAATAACAAGTGAATCACTTTAATTCGTGCTGTAAAAACTGATACTTCGAACCAAAAAGAAACGATGGTTTATCTTTATTACTTCTAATAGTTCGATACATGAAAGAGAAACGCGCCTTCATAGAAGGCGTTTCAGCTTTGAAAAATGCTAAATAACACGCTTTGCGCCGGGTCTATCATTAAATAACCTGCATGGCAGTCTTTCACAAGGATTGAGCTCAATACATTCACAATTATTCGATTGACGCTATGTTTACATTACTAACAAAATTATAACTGTGTTTCTTGCTAACGAAAGAAACAGCCTGATAAGTTACACCTTTTAATAACAAATTATCACTTACAGCCTTTTAAGGTTAATATATGGTTTAAGATTCTCACTTTTTTGTGAACAGATTTCACCTGTTTCGGAGCGCCTTTTGAGATAAGGCAACAATGCTTGTATAAGCCTTTGAAGCAGGCTTAACCAATATTTTTTCAAGACACCGCACCAAGCACCAAACTAGTACTTTCACTGGTGTATCGCGGAGACATGTAACAATGTGTTTATCTTATGGAGGACGAAATAATATGAACGGAGCATTATCCTTGCTCGTCCCATTGTTCCTTCGTCCAGTTTAGTCATTTTCCGTTTTTGCTAAGAGCACATTGTTAAAACGTATTTTACTCAACCCTGGAAAATCATATAAAAAAGAGTCCAAAAGAGCTCGTTGTCTGTTGGAACATGACATGTAACTTTGCGTTCAAAGCAGCTGCAAACAATGGAAACGAGATGGCAACACTGAAACTGATCTTATATCAAGAACCCGCTTTTCATTTCAACACATCAGCAATGAACAAACTGAGTGTCAGAGAAGTATCAGTCGAAGGAAGAAGTGCGGGGGCAAATGGAAATCGGAAAGCTGTTTCTCCGTCCAAGCGTCTAAGAGTAGTCGTGAGACAAATGGTGACATCGCTTGAAACAAGGAAAACTGGCATTGCTCAAATCGCATCCCCTTTTTCAACCTTTTGTTCGCCTATCATTTTTTTGTGTGACTTGCATGGCGGATATGGAAAATGAAATGGTTGCCCCTTGTCCGAGAGGTAACAGCCGGTATCTTCGGACACTTTCTTAGCTGGCAAAAGCAGGAGCGGCAGCCAGTTTCTGGGATTATTTACACCATCTAAACATGACTTTCATTCCTCGCGTGCAGTGCTTGACAGATCGCCTGTCACTGGTCCTGTTAACAGGGAGGCAATCGCCAGGCTGATTCCAAGGGCTGACGTATCGGCCCCACGAAACGCGCCAGGAAAGCAAGGAAAATTTAGTGTTGGTCCTTTGGTGCTTGAGCGAACACTGGCTCTCATCCAAAGAACGAGGCAAAGCTGAGATTTGATAACAAAGCAAACAGAAAGATAGAGAGAAACGAGATAAAAGGAAAAAGCGAGGTTAACCAAATGTGAATATCCGGTATGCTACCCTACACTGGGGTTGGAGAATAGGGGCTTGAAAGAGAAAGAAAAAGAGAGGCAAAAAATCAATAAGAGCAAAACACGGACACATACGCACACACAAAATCAGAGGCGTTCCGACAGGCCAATAGTTCGCAAGAAGCCCAGTAGCGCTTGCACGGCCTTCTTCTGTGATGATGAGTCCTTAGAATGGCGCAGCATACTTTCTTCTGACAGTGGCTGGTCATCTAACTTGTTTATGTAAAGATATTGTCTTTATAGGCTATATTCCGGGCAGTCACACAGGACGTGTCGAATTGTCGCTTCATCTTTGCTGTGTGCACAGGCGGCGGTGTCGGCCATCCCTATGTGGAATGCGTACGAACGGGTAAACGCGACGCCCAGTCATAGTCTGCACTAAAGCCCCTTTAGTCTGCACAGAGCAGTAGCGTCACCTCGTCGAAGTTTTGTTGGAAACCATAAGGTTAACGTAGGATGAAGTGATCGTAATTTTGCTTGTGGCGAAAAAGGCTCATTCCAAAGTGACATGGAGAATTGGCGAGCAAGCATGCACAGCTTCCTAGCAGCATCCATCCTAGAGAGAGATATTGACTGGTTGTTGTCTTCTGTATGGGCGGAACGTGCAGCTTGATCAGCCCGTTCATTAGCGAGAAAGGGCAACGCGTTATATTTCAGTGGTTGCCAAGTCACTGTGAAATAACAAAACAAAAATATATTCACAGATAAGGGAGAACAAACAACGCAATATTATGAACACTCGGCAGTTATCAAATACAGCACGACACCACTCACAAATACTCCAATAAATTAAAAATAATGGGCACACAAAACAGCTCACGCTACAGTACAATATCATGCATTAACTAGCCAAGCCCACTTACGCACTGGAATGTCCATGAAACGTACGCAGTCCAAAGTTTGTGGAACAAAGCTTGAATATTTTCCTTCAAGGAAACACTCACTGAGAAGTCAGCTCCGGTTGTCGTACCGCTGCGTCCATGGCTTCAGGAAACTCTCGCGTCGTTGAGTGACCACGCTTCCAAACTTTTTTGTTTTTGAAATAGAAAATAAACAAAGGAGTTTTTGTCACCGTTACTTGGCGACGGCTACCCTTTTCCACTTCAATGTTAAAAATAAAAAAAGCAAAATAGCATATATACATATATACAGTCCTACATAGGTGAGAGAAAAAGTTCTCCTATTATCAGAACTAACACGTAGTCACCACGCTCCCTTTTAACTATAGTACAAACTTCTATGCCGGCAATACATCGGCCACTCACGTGCTGCTACAGCAGGCCACGTGTTCGCCCACTGGCATAAAACACCCACTCACTTCATCTCCTTCGCCGGCTGCTTATATACATTCGCCCTGGGTCCTCGAAGTTGCCCGCCTTTTCGTCGGCACACCGCACAGCCCAATCTAGAGAAGAGGCGATCCTTTCTTCGTAATTTCAACGCCCCGTGATGCAACTGGGGACTGACTCACTGCTTTCTTCTCGATATTTCTAGAGTTCGCTCGGATTTAGGCCCATGGCTTAGTCAGTGCGGCGGCGGCCCTTTCGAGGGCGAGAGGAGGCGTGCGCGCGGCGTTTTTTGATGCTTGTTTCTTCGTTGTCCCGGCTTTTGTTGCGTCTGTCCGGCGCCTCGTTTTGACGTAGTCGTCAAAAATAAGATGCGCACGCTTTCTTGGGCGCTTGTTTGTGACATTTCTATATGCCTAGGAACAATTTTATTGTAACGATGTCGTGTATACCGGCTAAATTATACTCATAATTGCATGTTGCTTCGGACAAGATGATCTTCTATAACAGTTTATGAAGACAGAATATGTACGACTTCCTATTTAGTATGGTATTTCTGGAGAGCTTCGCTAGACATCGAATTGTCAAACTGTTCTAAAGTGTGCGCAGGTGTGTTGGAAAGGGTCTTGGGATACATGAAGATTGCACCATTGTAGCCGGAGAAATGAGCATTCGAAAAATTGTATTTTCGTCACTTTGTATCGAACGATGAGTTTACACTACGGAAGAGGCCTGCCGGAACTTGTATGTGCAAAAATGTGAAGAGCACGCAGAGCGAAAGAAAAAAAAGTTAATTGCAGGAAAGTGGGAAGGTAAACCTGAGTTAGCGCGCTATGGTGTGCTACGCTACATAGAGAAAATACAATTAAAATGACAAACAGAGGCTATAAGGAATGACAAGCGCGGCACTTAGAGCCTCGAATGGATTCACCAAGTTTGCATCGTCGTGCGAGCATGTGAACGAAATCAGGGAAACCGCATTCCTTGCAGAATATGTCTCCTTTGTTTCATGGAGCTACGTTCAGGTGACATTTTCTTTACGTCAGCTGTGCTCTTTTGGAGGTCCCTTGTAAATGCGTCTAGGCACTCAATTCTCGTTGTTCGCTATCCTGGGTGTGACGTGCGCCTCTCTTCTCCGCTGTCATCAAGAAGTGCGAAGGATGCGTAGGCGTGCTCTTTGTGGGATGAATGGTGATGCCTTGGGTAATGGCCAATGTTGTGAAACAAGACAGATCCTTTGCCATGTACTTATAAACGTGTAGATAACTCGTCACTGAGGAGCAGATGGTGCCGTATTGTATGAGCTTTGCACTGCTCTGCGCTCTTCTGGGGCGTAAACTGCAATGCTTAATTTCGATCAGCTTGATGATTATCAAAAGTGCGGGTACTACAAATGAATATGTTTCATGAAGATTAGTACGATGTGACCCTTGCGAGCCGTTGAGCGAGTTATTATTGTGCTCTGGTTACCAATTGTGCCAAGCCAACGTTTATATTCGCAGCGGCATTTCTTATATTTTGAAGCAGGGCATTGATGGGAGATTTCTAAAAATAATTGGGTACGTAGTTTTTTTGACAATTTACGTTGTGGAAAGCGGCGCATACGGTGCCTATCTCGTGAAACCTCGCCAAAGTAGAAATATCACCAAACATAATTGCTTGAGAACAACCCCATTCAAATTCTTTCCCATTTTCGCTGATCAACCCAAGCACGCTAAAGAAACTGGCACTCGCTGCAGAGCTCTTACGGCGTAGTTGACATGGGCCGGTAACAAAGAGAGAAGAGGGAGATGCGTTGAGCGTCTTGCTCTCAGATGCTGCTAGTGAGCGAAGCCCGCATAGAGAGCTTTGCAAGGCATGAAATGTGGCAACCGATGACTATATGTCCGTTTGCTCAGTGGTGGATGTTGTAGCCGGGCAATGTTTCAAGTTCCTCCGCTCATGCGGACTCGCTAGAGGCGTGTTTAGGCATTGAATTTCTTTTTTCTTCTCCATTTCTTTCGTTCTTTATTTTTGTGTCTTTCTTTTTTCTTGGAAAAGTGGTATTGCTTAAAAACTGTGTAGAAATCTGAGATAACTCTTAAAAAGCGCTTCCGTAAGTAAAGGTCGTGTGGAGACCTTCAGAAAAAGGATAACGCGAATTTGATAAAATACTTATTTTATAGACCACTAGCGTCAATACGCTACGAAATGCGAAAACAGCATTGGCTTAAAACTACAGAGAACGCAATAACAATATTTGTATATATATATATATATATATATATATATATATATATATATATATATATATATATATATATATATATATATATATATATATATATATATATATATATATAAACATTTTTGAGGCATGCATTCGCAGTGAACGTTAAATCTACTAGCTCTAAAACGCAATTTCGGACGAGTGCGCTCACGTGATCATGGCTGTTTCTACAAATTCAACCCTCGGATACCAAAGCAGTTCAGAGAGCGACAAAAAAAACAAAAACAACCTAGTGGCATATTAAAAGCATAACTATAAAAGCAACAAAAACACACAAAAAATCTGTCATGGCGCGTCTACCGATGGCGAAAGCAGGCATATTTCTTGTTGGTATTCGGCGTACGGAAGAGAAGATCTAAAAAATAAGAAAATATCTACCTGCCCGTGTCTTGGTAGAGACTACGCTGCAGTTTGAGATGGCTCGCAGGCATTCGTAGCGGAAGCAGCACCGGAAGAGGCGCGGTTTCCGTTCAACGATGGTGACGAACGCTGCAGCTGGAGTCGCGTATAAATTTTGAACAAGTAGCAGTTCGCTCGCGTTCGCATATTTCTGCCACTGCGCTTCACTGTAGTTATTTTGCATAAGGATGGCCCCAATTCTCGCTTCCATGTTATGTTCTTTTTTCTTCGTTCTTCATTTTTTCTATTTTTGCTTCCTTACAGATATAGCTGCAGTTTTACTTGCCTGAATATGAAGTTGCTTGAACTACCACACAAAGTACAAGAAGATTTTCATTTTACACGTGGTTGGGAAAGTTTGCAAGAAAGCTACTTAAAGGGACACTAAAGTCAACTACTAAGTCGACGTTTATTGTTAAAATGGAGGTCCAGAAACGTCGTAGTCTTACTTTTGTGCCGAGGAAGGGCCTATTTTGAAATAAGATCACGTTTTAGTGGTCCGCATCAGGTTAGCGCGCTTGAAATTAGCCGCCTCAAGAAGCAGACCGACCGGTCAATCTCCCGTCACTGTTGCCGTGCACAACGTTGCCCGGCTTTACTGCGCTAGTAGCAGCATACCGAAAACAGTGGGAACCACAGCAGCAAAAACGGCCGTTGATCAATTTCTCTCCACTGGCTCCCAGATTGCAGACGCTTTTGTTTCAACTGCGCCCCACTAGTTGGCACCACCTCTCCCATATAATTACGCGAAAATTGAATATTTTATCCACTCGCGCAAGTCGCCATAGTAACGTCCGGTGGTTTTTTTTTTTCATGAATCAAACACAAACGAACAAGGAGCATTTTATTGCGTCTCTTGACGCACGGAAAGTTCTTTGTTTGGAGCAGTTAGATCGATTACTAGTAATTATTTGTTGGCGGTCCTTCTGATGTCATCGGGATCATTTTTAAAATGCCCGAATGCAGCGCTTGTGTTCTTGTGTATTTACCTTAATATCTCGGTAAGTAAGGCACTGTTGGTGATAATATTGTCATTTTAAGTGCTGTCATACATTGAGCTTTCACTCTGACGTAAATTGTTATTTGACTTTAGTGTCCCTTTATTGTACCTTGACTAGCCCCACTTCCTAGTGCCCAGCAGCGGGCACTTTAGCAGCATCAAATAAAACAAGTATAAAAAAGCTCTTTAGGTGGCAAAACAAAGTTGTTAAAAAAGTGGACACTTTAGGAAAAGTTAATTAAAAAGTGCACAGGGAAAGGTAAGATGAGTGTAATATTTGTTGACGATTACACGCATGGTGAAGACTACATTCCATTTTTGTAAGGAAGTGAAGCGACACGCCAGACGATAACAGCTATTATGCGAAAAGAACGTACACAAGTTATTTCTCGAAAGTACACGCAAATTTCAATCGACAGTTGAAATTTATTTAAAACCCGTGGGACGCTGGACTGCAAAATCTGCAAACCGCAGTTTGTTCGCGTTCGCGGTACACGCCAAAGTTCTGTGTGCCTAAATGAGTGTAAACTATAGTGTTGAGTTGCAAGTTTGAACGTGTTTTAAAGGTACTTTTGCTTTTACGTATTTGAGATAAAAAATTAGTTGCCTAACTTCATAGACTTTGCCTAACTTTAAAATTCCCATTTTTCTAAAACGAGAATATGTGTGCGCACCTTAATACTGCATGGAAATCACTCGTAGGGCATTTTTCAGCAATAATAAGCCCGTAGAGAGCGTTCTTAGAAGAACTACTCCGCTTGAGATGAAAAAAGCGCTAGTGTGAACCCAACAAAGTGTATTCTAAACGTCTGTAATGAGCTGAGATAAAAATCCATGTCGTTCATTAGCATGCCTGAAGCTTTCGAAAGCTTCGAAAATATCAATTGAGAGGTGGAGACAAACAATTTACAATAATGTTTTACTCTGCAAAGCGTAAGCAGGGCTGATTGTTCTGTTGGCTGTGCGAACTAGCTGCTCTCGATTGGTTAATGATACGTAGTTACGAGAGCTCTTGATAAAACAAAGTTTGCTCATGACGATGTGCGTGAAATTTGCAAGCGTGCGCACTTTCGCATATCAAGTGCCACTGTACCTAATCTATTTCATGCATGACTATCAGGCATGGAAAACTGAGAATGTGTCAGCCACAGCAGTGTAGATGGCACATAAGTTTCGCAGGCAGATTTTTTTTACAAATAGATATTTAAATGAGTCATTTTGTTTAGAGTGTGTGCGAATTTGTCCATCTAGCAATATAATCTATGTCGGGTAAAACTCTTTAAAATTGTTTTTAAGTTAACCAACTTTATTGGAACTTTTTTGCATAGTTGTGACTTTGTATACTGTTAACACCGCCTAATGTGTCCAGTGTGAACCATCTCTTTTTACTTTCACTACTAATTACCGTATGGGATCTTGCAAAAAACATTGAATAATGTGGTGCACGTGTGACTATCTAATCACTATAGGAAAAATACAGTTTTAAGAAAATGACATGTGCCTAATAGGATACCTTAATGTGCTTCTTTTTCCTGGTATACGTCTTTTATTATTCCTAAAAGCTGAGCATTCTAATTGCATAGGATGAAGTTTGAAAAAAGAGTGTTGTTGCTGCGGACGCTGTTGCTTTCTTTCATGAACAGGTGGAAGTAGAATGAGCGAGCATCAGTGTATTGCAAGCTGTGTATTTTCAGAGACTAGCAAAGATAATTTTTATGGTAATTGAATGTTTGCGCACATCAACAACTTGCATCATTGTATTGTATTATCTTTGTTTGTTTGTTTGTTTGTTTGTTATAGCCTGTGAACATGTGCAGGGTGCTACGTCTCTCTTATTGGCTGGTTTGTTTTAAGCGTGACATTTCATTACATTGTAAGCTTGAGCGAGAAGTAACCAGCATACCACGGGAGGTTAGTGATTCCTACACACATATATAATTAATTAATTAAAGACATTAGTGCTCTAACAAATGGTAACGCAGCTTTGTGTCGAAGAATGGCCTAGCCATCACTAACAATCACTTAGACAAAAACCGCTACTATTATTCAATGTTATTCACCAGAAGCTGCGAGTCTCTGACCAAACAGGGTAGCTTCATTTGGTCATAACTACTCGTCTTTCCCCGTTGCTATTCGATTATAGGTGGCACATAGGTACAGGACATCTTTAAAAGAATGGACCTTCTTCTTCACAGGCGCCTTCTGCGCATGCGCACCGGGAACTTTCCGATGAAATTTTTGACGGTGCCACACCGAAAAAAAATGGCAGCATATCCACGGAGTGAATGATGGAGAATGGGGCGAAGCATTCGTCCGTCCATTCGTTCTTGCTTCTGTCCGTCCATTCATCCATCTGTGTTACCGTACGTGCGTCCATCCGCCCGTCTGTGCGTGCGTCTGTTCGTGCGTCCGTCCCTGCGTTCGTCCATGGAACCGCCCCTGCGTCCGTTCATGCGTCCATCCATGCATCTGTCTGTGTGTCCGCTCGTCCATCTAGTCAACACTCCAAGTAACACCATCTCGCATTTTTTCATCATATATTCCCCATATAGAAGCACCGCCATTCAGCGGGCATTCGAAAGACTAAACGAGAGCTGCCACATGCACACTTTTTTACGGCTTGCGCTCCGTGTCTACTTCCCACCTTTAACCACATCGAGGTCATGGTATATACTAATTCACTGCATTCATGGCACTGCGGCTCAACGCTCACTAAACCTTTCTAAAACTAAGGAGGTTACACCCGGCGAGTATAACGTAGCAACCCTTTCTTGTCAGATAGTGCTCAATGTACATACCAATGGCTGCTAATGGGGAATGAGAGACAAGAGTATTCGGCTTTTAGTTAACGCGCACGCTGCGTTTTTTTTTATTGTTCAACAACGCACAGAAGAAATCTCCCAACGGCACCACCTTGGAGGTCAAAATGTTACACTTGTTACACACTACGACTACGACTACGAAGGACGAACGGTTGCCACTATAAAGAGCTTCGCCCCGGAAACTTTAGGTTCTTCATGGCCTCCGGTACCAGCCGGCGGGCCTCTCAGAGTTAGTTGACACAGAGGAAAAAGAAAAAAAACGCACAAGTTCCTACGCTGTCGTGTCGACCAGAAGGTTACCAAATTTGCTTTTGGCTCTCACTGCTAGTGACGCTTCACCTATTGTGAAATTGGTTCATTGGCGACCATGCCGCCCGGCAAACGGGAATGTCCAGTGAAGCTTTACCAAACACCACACATGCTCGTGAGAGAAGATGAGGTACGTGTTATCATTACATTAAGATAATGACTATAGTAATCACTCTGCTGTGATATACCACGATTGTTTTTGCGACTATTTTAATTGAGACTAATTAGCTCCTATCACCGAGCAAAGCAGCATTGATGCTGTTCCTCTGCTGACTCTTATTTACATTGTCTATCCATAATATTCTTAGAGGGAACACGATGAGTTGAAACATGGGTCTTCCTTTCATATATGAAAGCGGCAAACACATGTCTGAATGAAGAACGGCCGTATGGCCATATTCAAAGCCCTCGCGTGAAGGTCAAAGCAGCTTATACCTAACGTTTGCCGAGAATGTTGCGCTGTGAAATTCACCGTCATGAACCAAGACCAACTAGCTCAAGTTTCTACCTTTGCCAGGAATGCGTAAGAGGGTGTTTCCACTGTTCACAGGCACCTTGAAATACATCTTGCTATTTTGATAGCTGTATTGTGCTTTTCTTTACTGAAACCAGTACTGATCTCAATGCCGTATGTCTGCTTGCAAAGGAAGATACGTCGCTTGCCTTGAAGTGCTGCTAAACCACCCCGAGGTCAAACTTCAGCTGTGGTGCTGCAGTTGTGCACAAGCCTCCAGCTACCGCTGGCGCAGTTACGCGCGTCTACTCGTTTCGCTGTTTCTTTCGCCATACTGCATTCGTCAGCTGGCCTTTTTCCACCTTTCCAAAAGCCCTCATTCAGCGTCAGAGGTGAAAACGCAAGAAGCACGCACATCTGCTAGCAGATGATCATGCGAGCGTTTGTGGTGACTAGTAATATTTGCCCAATATCTGTGGCACATATTGTGCTGATTCCATAAAATTTTCTGAATAACGAGAATCATACAGATGTGCTGTTATAAAAAAAATACGTACAGCAGTCACAGATTGAAAACGAGAAAATGAGAGGGTTGATTAGCCTACCTACCTTTCCTTTTTTCCAGCGCCTATATACAGTTGGTACCACAACAGTGTAATTCTGGCGGCAAAACTTAAACAAATTCCAAAATTACCTTTAGCGGCTACATTTACACTGACATATCGCCATTTTCAGGAACAATTGCTTACAGCAGTCATTACACTAAAGAGAGAAAGAGCGCGAGAAAGGCTCACTTGAGGTTTCAGTACTTGAGCACTGTATTTGGTGTATGAATAATTGTGATAAAATTTTCTTCATTAAACCAGCCCATTTATTAATTACGTTAGCTTGAGAGCGCGCCGAAACCGTGATTTTCGGTGAACGACGCCGCGTTTGGTGCTTCGATGGCTTCTCTTTTACTAGGGGTGCTCGTTATGAAGTCCTTTCCAATGCCCGAGCCACCTCACACGCTTTCGTGGCATCAATCGATCGGCGTTGAAATTTCCTTGTGAGTCATGTGTAGCACGATAATCTTTGCATATAGAGGTGATTAACATCTTGCCTGCATTTCTCTGGACACGCGATTCCCGCCGCATTAACCAGTGCTTGTGTAAGTACGTATCGCGCGCCCTTTTCAAGTGGAATTAAGATCAACGTGCATCAGTTTCTTTTTATCACCTAAAGGGGTGCAGCGTGAATGCCAATTTATATGAGGTAGAGCAAGTGAATAGCAGCTCGAAAATTCACCCACAGGACAAAACAACACACAGAGAGATACACAGCGCATCTGTGTCCGTGTCTTCTTCCCTCTATTGGGTGTGGTTTCTCTACCTACCTTGCTCTACAAAAAACCAACTCACCCCAAAATAAATGTTGACAGTATATGAGGTATAATGAGTACGACAGGGTAAATTTACATTCTTCAGAACCTTCTGATAACTTTCCGCATGCAGTAATATGTAATGAAGCAAGTGCTTGTGAACCTCCCGCAATATAAGCGTCTGCTCTGTAGTTTAAACATCGTTATATGTGGTGTATTCTAGTTACGGAACAAGGTGCTTAAGTAAAAAAAAATAACAAAAGAGTTTTTTGTACACTTTGTAGGGTTTTTTGGGCTGCGTGATTGCTCGAGACATTAAAAGAAATCTGACATATTGCATGCTAATGGGAAGCGTATTTGCTCTAGAGGGGAAGAAGAGCAGCACTCTTTAGCGAGTCTGCAAGGGCCGATCGCTTGCTTTCAAGCCGTCGCCAATAAACTGCACCCAAATACGCTGATACGAACGCATAACATTTCTAGATTACATTCACTGCTCACGCACAAAGCTCGCGGGAATACAGTTTAATCCGAACTGTGGGCATTTGTTTGCTATCTACTGTAACGTAACTCAACAAACTCTGCGTGGCCAAACTACACGAAAATAACCGTACTGGATTACCCTTGATAGAACCTATACGCTTTAGCATGTTCGCAATTATTTCTAGTATCAAATATCAAAATGTTTTTCTTCAACATTGCAATTTTCGATGGCATTCTCTTCGTTTCAGGTAATGACAACACATGTTGCAATAACCTGTGGGTTTCTACAGAACAAACATCTTCCCGTGAGCGAACATTAAGCCATTGTTATAAAGCCATTACTGATGGCCTCGCAGGCTACTTAGTAATTTTTTTCCTGTCTGAAACACTGAATTCTGAATGTGGTGTACGCCGCAATTGACCTTTCAACAATTTAAGGTTTCTATATCATCTACATTCAGTCTCGATAGGAAGGTTCGGAATTTATATTCATGGAGCAGCACGCCAAAAACATGTAGGTGAAAGCATTTAGGTGAAAAACTGAAAGAAAATATGCCAGGGAAAGTATAGGCATTGATATTAGAAGCAATAGTTGTGTAACTGTAAAGAAAAAAAAAAGCTAACGAAAGTACATCTTGCCAACGGCAGGATCTGATCCGGCTGGTGGCAAGCTGTCTTTCCGTCTGCTTTTCTGTCTTCACATTTATACTACAATTACTTGTAATAACATACACTATGCTCTCCCAGGCGTTATTTTCAGTCAGTTTTCATTAGTATATAACAGTGACACTTAAGGGTTTGTCAGTAATAAGTTGGTTTAGCTGAAGCTCAGTGCACGTAGCTTGTGGTTGCCCGCAAGGACACTATGAAAATTGCAAGAAATAATCGGTTACCACATGTTAAAATAATCTCTAGAGACATGCACTCCAGCGCAGTATGGATATCCTGCTTACGATCACTCGACCTATATGCTTAATGGCCACTGCAAAGGCAAAGTTGCAACAAGCAGCCTTGATCGTGCGCACAGCGGCAACATCTCTCACGTGGCCTGCCCACGGCTACATATTCCCTCACGCTGCTATTACCAAGTCAAACTGCATATAAGTAAATGCCTATCATTGTATCTATTCGTTTAAGTCGAGATTAGGATTGCCTGCAGCGCACATAGACATTAGCAGAGTCATATGTATCTCATTCAATAAGTTTGCCCTTCATCGGTCGGCATACGGGTCGCTCGAAGAAGCTAGTGTGGGTTACACGAAGGCTGTGTGTTGAGTGGTCCTCAGATAGCTCGAGGTGCTCTATCACAGACGTCGCATTTTATATGAAGCAGGCCAGCCTTTTCCTTCAGTTCTGTCACGCTGCCAGTGGGAGAAGTGTGCACGTACCAGTGAACGGAATGCAGGAAACGACGCCGTGCTTCATCAAAGCTGTCTCCCAAGCTCTATTCACCGTTGAGGCATCTCTAAATAAGACAAACAGTGAATAGTGATGGTCCTTTCTAACTGTCTTGCGGGAGTCTACCTAATGACTTTCATTCTGTGAAGTTTCTCGGCCTACATGTCTGAACAGCTGCGGGCTCATCAACGGTATCTCTGACAGCCAGAAGACCCAACTTTACCTGCAGAATTCTTATATGTGTGCGTCTATAGGAACTAAGGAAATGTATTATTTGGGCCATCCACATAACCGAGATATGAAATATGTGTGCACTGTAGTCTTTTCCCGAATAGATTGCTGTAAGTGTGTTGACAGGCATACCTATCCGTTTTCTCTGAAGAGTGCCTCTTTCTTCCTTTCTTTCTCTCTCTCTCTCATACGAGCCCACGTAAGTACACACGCGTGCGCGAGCACAGTAAATATTGGTTACAATGTTTGTACTTGCACTGTACAGCCGTCAGCGATGTGAAGGGAAACACTGAATTCGTGTTTAGTCAAAGACTACTAGCAATGTATCAATATGCATGTCGCGTACTGAAGCACAAGAGATACCTTTCCCCTTGAGCATTTAGTGTCATCAAAACCATTGCTCTTGTGAACTTCAACTGCCCACTACGGCATTTAATGGAAATTTCAGTGCTCCCTAATATGTTGTTCAAGGCAGTACATGCTCAGGACTTTAGAAGATCAGGGCTTTCTTGACGATCGGTTATAGGTGACGTGAAGTGAAGCCGAGTGGCGTGAGTATGATGATAGTGATGTGTGGAGTTTAACGTCCCAAAACCACCATATGAGTATGAGAGACGCTGCAGTGAAGGGCTCCGGCAATTTCGACCACCTGGGGTTCTTTAACGTGTACCCAAATCTCAGCAGACGGGCCTACAGCATTTCTGCTTCCATCGAAAATGCAGCGCCGCTGCCAGGATACGATCCAGCCACCTGCGGGTCAGCAGCCGAGTACCTTAGCCACTAGACCACCACGGCGAGGCGAGTGGTGTGAGTAGGCGGGTCACTGGTAGGTATTTTGGATAGGGCGTACTAGCGTTTGGTCCTCGCGGTGCTGTCGTCAGTATCACTGCGACCAATGACGGTGGCACCCAGCAGCGGCAACGGCCAATCCGTTATTCGGGGCGGATAATGGCGCAAAAGTGTCTGCGTGCATATTGGCTCCCCAATAATATACTATTCAATCTACCAGATTCAGTCTACCCGGATGATTTTAGTTTGCATGTTTTCTAGTCTGAAAAGCTTTATGCTTCTCCCGTGCAATATCTCCCAAATTGGTGGGTGATCTTCCTGCACCATACGGCAAGTGTGCTACTTATTCGATAATTTGCGCTTGTTTTTATCTCAGGCTCTAGTGTAGCTTTACAAGTACAGCAACCTGAGAGCGTGAGTCTCAAACCAATGCATGGCTCAACCGGCACTCCGCTCAATTGTCTGTATGCTTGATATATAGAAGTCTCTGTGGACCCCACGAGCAGGCAGTTCCAGCGTAACGCTATAGTTGTTAGTAAATTGAAGCTTTCTTGAATATTAAGACCTCAATCAAAGGTGCCTTTAAATTTTAAGAGTATTCATTCATCGCGCTGTTGAGACATTCCTAGAATATTCGCTTGAACTAACACCACATGCCTGGTAATTATTGTGCTCTTGAAAATTGAATGGAGCGGGAGATTCTTCGCGAAGTGAAGGAATGCCAAACGACAAACTTCTTGCAGTCGTTACGTTTTCAGTAGGGCTTGCGTCATGTGCTGATTGAAATTTGGCATAATTAGGAAAATGAATACGGATGTCGTTGATTTGATGATTTGATTTGTGGAGTTTAACGTCCCAAAACCACCATATGATTATGAGAGACGCCGTAGTGAAGACTCCGGAAATTTTTACCACTTGTGGTTATTTAACGTGCACCCAAATCTACACGAGGCCTAATACATTTCCGCCTCCATCGGAAATGCAGCCGCCGCTGCCGGGATTCGATACCGTGACCGGCGGGTCAGCAGCCGAGTACCTTAGCCACTAGACCACCGCGGTTGGGCAAATACGGATGTCGTTAGTACAGCACTTTTCTCAGGCGTGATTGTAAACACTATTTTGAATGCATATATACTGAAGAAACACTATAAGCCCTGAAGAAAATAACACATTGAAAATATTGCAGCTGCAACGTGACAAACTTCTGATTTCAAATGTCTTCCTACATAGCCCATACGTTGTGCACCTTTCTCGTAACCATGCTTCAGAACTATGTATTGCCCCCCCCCCCCCTAACCACAGTACTTTGTTGTATGACGACATGGCTTGCTTCATAAAAAAATATGGGGGCATTTTCGGTGGTTTGTTTGAGGGGGATGCAGTTTAGTACACCGGTAAAATATGGAAGTGTCTAGCCAATTCCAATCCTAAAATGTTGATCACTGTTTATTACGTTATTTTTTTGCTTTACCTTTACTAAGGTGAATAGTCAACCGGTTTGTCTCCATAAATCACTTGGTACTGCATACACGTACTAGATAGGACACGTATCGCAGTTTTCGATATTCAGAGCGTGGTGTATACGTAATAGTGCAAAGCTTGAAAATCAAGTCCTCTAACCGTGTTTTGCAGGCGTGAAAAATGAGGTAAACGTAAGTACACTGGTTGGTCAAACAAGTGTATGCAAAGAAAATCTCTGCTTGCGTTGATATTATAAGTCGTCATCTCAGGTCCACCCAATCAATCGTCTACATTTAGAATGAAAGAAAAGGGCAGGTGATTCTTTCTACAAAAAAAGAAACAAGCAATGCAATCATGTCACAAGCGTCTGGTGCACAAAAAGACTTGATTTTTAACTTGACAAAAAATAGAAATAAGAATTACTGAGCGAAATTTGAGATCTCCTTTCTTCTCAAAGTACAAAACCTGCACACAGTGAAGAAAAACGAAGCAAATGATAACCTAAAAGCGTATCATACACAAACGGGAACACAGGAGTCACGAGGGTCTTTGCCTCGTTGCTGTCGAAGTGCCTGAGTGACGCTGAGAGTCGCGAACCAATATTGAAGTTGAAAGGCGAAGAGCCCGTCACCCTTTAGAAGTTGCAACAGTATACTTTTTTTTGAAGCTCATCTACAAGCTGTGACTGAAATTTTGCGACGGGCTTACAAGGAACCAGTGCGTGTCAACTTATTTCTATTTCTTAAAGGATGTGTGAAGAACAAACATACCATAATATCGCCTTCGCAGCTTCGAATGAAGGCTGCCTGAGACACCTGAGTGGCGTGTCGTCTCGTGTGAATTAGAGATTGAATGATGAGTTGATTAATTAATTGATTGATAATGCTGTATAAGATATGTGCACAGCAATACCAAATTATTGAGTTTAGACGAAAAAAAAGAACAAGCGTACAAATTGGCATTTGAAGGTGTTCACTGCAATTTAGACTTGGCTTACGCAAGTCTGCTTTCGACAGTTTTCTTTTTTTTTCGTAATAGAACGGCCGCGGTGATGCTCGCATGCTGAACTGAAGATTGTGGAATCAATCCAGGCCCCGGCTGTCACATTTTGAAAGAGGCGGAATTCTAGTGGCACGTGTACTGTGCGATTTCAGTGGCTGTTAAGGAACACCAGATGGACGAAATTTCCGGAGCTCTTCACCATGGCACTCTTCGTAATCATATCGTCGTTTTGAGGCTTTAAAACCGCCCAAACTATTCATACTTCCACAAGATACGCTTAGCCTGAATCTAAAAAAAAGCAAGCACTTGACATTCACCATGTGCTAGTAAGCGTAAAAACAGATTGTGCTTTCTCTAGTACCTCCCACGCACTTCAGAGCCTTCATTTAGCCGAGACACTTGGTGAACCACTCGTCACTGTGAAACATGTGCTGCGAACAACGTACAGCATCTCTTGGTGACATTTTCGCAGATGAATTATTTTTTATTGGCCAGGAACCTACGAAGAAACAATTTCTTGACAACAAATAACACTTCCAACTATCACTCCCACTACCAAGTCCTTTTTTGAGACTTTTCGAACTTTTTGCTTTAACCAAACAACAAAGACCCACACAGTCATCGAGGCTGGCATTCCAAGCACGCCCTTGCTTCCTCCGGAGAGATTCTTTCTATTCTTCCTCTCCCTCACAAGTTGACCAAAATTCTTGGATGAAAAAGGATACGACCATCACCTCGGCGTTTGTGTCACGTGATTGTTTGCATTACGTACACAGAATGCGGTGTTTAGACTCCGTTGAGATCGATAACTGGCAATCAATTCACAGGATCGTGAGGCCACTGGGCTTTCTTGAAATCTGGCGCTGTGGACGACTGGCCTCCAACAAGGACCACATATTGTCATCAAGTACGTGCAGTGAAGCTAAAGCTGTACTATGATTGGCCAACCAAACCGAAGAGATAGAACAAATGCTTTTCTAATGTGAGCCACCGATAATCCCACGCCACGCATTGGAAGTTTCATGGAAGTGCCAGTGGATTGCAGTGGGCAAGCAGTCCTCATTGTCTAAGCTCTGTAGTTTCTACTTTGCCGGCATGAGCACTAATCATCGCTACACACGCATAGAATTGGTCACACGAAACGGCTACTGCGCTGCCAATCTCATGTTTACTCGACATTGCCGCTACAACCAGCCTATTTAATATCGCTGTCAATTCTATTCGGACACTGTAATTATCCAACCGCTCGATTTATGTTCTTTCATGTTGATACTTGAGAAAATGTCCACGTCTGTAAGTTGCTATCTTTGAAAAAGAAATGATGTTCAAAGGAAATTGTAAGATACCTCGAATACGAACGCTTCGCGCAAGGAGGAATGAACTAACAAACTTTATTTAAAGTCCGGCAGTTTTACCGGGCGAGGTGGGGTATGATGGGATAAACCCCTGTCCCTTCCCACTCTCTGTTTATTAGGATGGCGGTATCTACGTATGTTAGCTAGTATTTCAGGAAATGTGTGGATTGATAATATTTGTCTGTATCAGTTTGGAATTGGACACTCGTATTGATTTTCTTTTGTAGTAATAAACTATTCCCCTTTTTATGCCTTCCTACACCCATCTTCCTTTTCCAAGTACACTGCAGGCAAATGGCGATCTGTGATTAACCTCACTTTCATTCATTTGCCTTTCTTTCTCTCTATCAACAGGTAAGTACAGTCATAAACTGCTTCCATTTATTTCGATAGATGATCTTGTGCTGACTGAAAGAGAGAAAAAAAACGAAGCCTAAACACGTATGAAGTGGATGATTTTCATTCAAGACTTGAGCATCGCTATATTTACATTCACCTGTGCCGTGTTCCGTGACACTTGACGAGACTACAAAAAAGCGTAGATGTCACGTAGGTACGTTTAGCGTCACGTGTTGCCTCCAAGACGGAGAAGTATAATGCGCGTGATGACGTGTAACTGGGCACCTCTTTTTAATACTGCCTCTAACAAGCATTGTAGCAGCTTTCCATTGTCACGTCAAATTACAGAAAACAATCCACCTACGCCTCGTTTCCGCTCCCACGGCTGTGAACAATGAAACAGGTGAGAGTTGATGCAGGAGCTCTTCTAACAGATGCATTCGATCCACAGATGTAATTAGAGATCCCGGGCATGAATGTGGCTTTCGTTGTGGAGAAGAAGGGAGCGTTACAATGTTACTGAATTCCCCCTCAAAGCGGCACCATTGTGAACAGGGGGCTGCCTTATTCCTCGGCGCCTTATACTGGTGAGTGGTGCCGCTTTGGTTTGGATGATGCGGGGTTGTCTGAAATATAATTACGACTTAGCCTTCCTTGTATCTGAGATCTTTCCCCGTTGTCTCGGCAACGATCATTAGAGGCGGAGAGGCTCTTTTGTGGTTCCGCCATATTCATTATTTTTGCGCCATAAGGGCGGACGCCTCTGTTGGCCTATGTTGCTGTCTTAGTCTCTCTCTCTCTCTCTCTCTCTCTCTCTCAAGAAATTCCTTATCTTCCTCTAAGTCCTCGATACCTTTACGTGTTCGAAGCCAGTACTCTTGTGGTGAAACTGCAAGCCATCCATGACGCAGTGCAGGATGTCACATCCAAACTGCCTACAATTAAGCAAATACACATATTCACTGATTCTTTAGGAGCTATCCAGAAGCTCAAGAAAGGCCGCGAGGCGATAAAAATTTGTGAGGCAATGCATAAAATCAACCGCAATACAGCTATTTGCGTCAATGTATGTTAGATTCAAGGCCACACAGCAGACCCACACAATATTGCTGCTTACCTGCAGGCACACTGCCCTCCAAATATATACCTTCAAGCCATTCCCCTTGAACCTCAAGCTCTGAAACTTTAACTTACTGCGTGCCCGTAAAATGTTCTTCGGCAGAATACACGTGCTCTTATTCCACTGCCTAACCGCTCTCTCCCGCTACACCTTGCAAGAGCGGAGGAGCTCGTGCATAGGAGGCCTAGGGCGGGGGAGGTCCTTACAGCGGTTGCTGTATAATCATAGAAATGGTCGCATTCACCAATTGGCGATACGTGTCCGTATTGTACCATTAAATTGATGCAAGCAGACGCATACCACCTTAGATGTACAGTGTCATTTTTTATGAAAGGGAACACGGGAGCGCGTGGCCTGCGTGTCCTGCGGCTGCTGGCATCGCGTTCAAGTGGAAACGAGAGCAACCACAGTCTCTTTTCACGTCATCTCGCGGCTAGCAAAACAATCATTCGTTGCTGATATAGAACAAGCGGCAAGATTGCGACCCCCTCCCCCTTCAAGGTGATCACGCGAGAGCTGGTAATCGCCTGGTAATCACCTGGTAATCTTGCCGTTCTATATCAGAAACGAATGGTTGTTTTTCTCACCACGATATGACATGAAAAGAGATTGTGGTTGCTCTTGCTACCCCTTGAACGCGCCGACAGCAGCCGCCGGAGCGTGCAGGCCAAGCGTCGCCGTGTTCCCTTTCATAAAAATTGACACTGTGCATACGAAGAGTTACAGCCGGAATGCTCCCGTCACCTTCTGTAAGCCAGCTTTTGCTACAGCTACACTGCCATTTACGACCACTGGATACATGACGACACATTGCACAAGATTCTACTTCACTTCATTCACAACACTGACCTAACAGCGCACATATGATACACATACACGCACAAAATATTATTCCCTACGGGCAAGTCTCTGTCGCAATAAAGAAAAAAGAGTCGATAGGCTAACATAGCAAAAATAATTAAACATAGTATTAGACAATGCAAGTTATGATGAAAGATTTAGATAAAAAGTATTGCCCGCCCTTTTTCCAGGTGACTTCTAACGTTTTTTTTTACCGTTTCTGGCGATTTTTTTTACTTGAAATAATTGCTTGATGAGTAAACTATAATGATGAAAATGCACAATAATTAAACGTACAGAAGCTGTGCGCATTACCATCCTGCCATTTATTTTTACGCAGAACTCAAAGGTGATGTCACTGCGATCCAGACAGGCTAACAGAAACGTTCAAGCAGAACGGTGACACGAAAATTCATTTATTCCCGAGATGGCCCGTGAAGCTCCAGTAAAAGAGAAACCGCGCTGACGGATCTCTTACCCGGAAGCTGGCTTTTATCCGCCATGCCACTCACCATGCAAGCCATCTATCAGTGACGGCTGAACAAGCCTTCGGTTGATCGTTTGGGAAAAAAAAGGGACGCACGTTCATCCGTCATTTTGTTCATAAGTCAGGACACGTATATCGCTTTCTTCTCCGCGTCTGCTGTGAAAGTTCTCCATTTGTGTAAAACATCAGTATGTGTACGTGCATGTACCATTCAAATGCTCGCGTTTGTGACAGAAGCCGAAATATTATGTTTTCTTAGCAATCACGCCATTTTTTAGGCTTCTGTTTTTCGTCTCTTCTGTTAAGTGGAGTGATTTAATACTCTCCTCTCATTCACCTTTGACCTTGCGATGAACTTCTCCATTTTTATACCCAAATGAGCATCATGTCTGAATTAAAACCCATCGCGAACATCAGACCTGAATAAACACCAATAAAATATTTCAACTTAACAAAGTAAAGCTAATTTGCCTCAGCCACAAGTGCTGACCTAAATTTTGGAGAATCTCACGCATATGTGCGAATCAGAGATTGCTCATTCTTAGTAATGTTTACTGAAAGTCCCCCTTTACGCCTTACGTTTTTGTTGGTCTACATTTCTTCTTCGTAAGTGGACGCACTGATCCCCTAATGTTTCTCCGTACTTGCTTGCTTCTGCTGAACACTGCTATTCCCCGTGGCCGACTTCTTCCATTCGGATTCGTGTCCGCTCCATGCTTCTTGTTGTACGAGTCTTCGTGTATCTTAAAAGCATAGTAGCACGCCCATCACGATGGTATAATTCTTATGGAGTCCTGCCACGGCGGCCATATTTTGATGGAAGCTTATTTTAGACGCCCTTGTCCACAATTTTGTGCGTCTTTTAAAAACTCCAGAAGATCAAAATTTCCGGAGTCTTCTCGTACTCACATCATACGGCATCTCTAATGCAGATATTGTAATTTTGGTGTGTAGAAACGCAACAATAGGGATGCATTACCCCGTCGTAGATATATACAATTATGCATACTGACTGCTCAATTCCAATCATAACCCACAGACTTTCGATTTGTTACTGGAGCTTCAACTGCCACGCAAGATGTCTCTAGGGAAAGCTACAAGACTGCGTTGGTTGTGGGCCAGTGCTCTATCGATTCGTTCAGCTGTCATATTTATATGGTATAATGATTCATGTGCGATAAGCGCAATATTGTAGGACCTGTTCGTCATTCATCGTTCCACTGTTCCCTCTTTAAATAGAATCGCTAGACTCTCCCCTGCGTTGTGAAGAGACTCCATGATAAGCCGTTTAATGAAGGAAAGATCTCGGGAGCCTGGCCTCACAGTGCATGTCTATTAGCTTGTCTTTAAACATCATATCGATAAATAATCAGCCACTCACTGAGTTTTAACATGACATTTAGTTTATTTACCAGCCTCAAATATGCTCCAAGAGTTGGTTTAATTTTCTTAACACAGCTGTCCCGCTCATTCTAGTTTATAGAGATGAATAGTTACCGATAACCGGAGCATATGTTCGACATACTGGAGCAGGTGTTAAATCATAACTTTGACGTTGTTCATCATATTCACGCCTGTCGTACACCTCTAGCACCGCTCTCACTTATATCGCAGCTGGCACACGGGGTAATGAAACAAAACTGTTATTTACTTAGCGTGACCACGTCCAGAGCATGGTTTGAAAACCTATACTTGGAGAGTGGGCGAACGATCAGTCGTAAACACCGAAGAGTGAGTGTATACATTAGAGCATAGCAATATCGTACTGCACCTTCGCGAGGAAAGGCAGCATGTGCCAGAGTTATCTGAAGTTCACGTCTCATGAAATGTTTCCGGGGAGACCGCGAAAACACAAAATCCTTCAGGGTTGCCCAAAAAAGGGGGTCCTTCAACTTAAATTCCTTTTTTATAAATATATAAAATGGCCTCGCCGTGACGGCGGCTGTTGCCTCTGTCACCAGTTCTCCATGTAGCTTGAAATATAGTGATTAGGACGAAACGCAGGCACGCTCTCGAGTCAGTGGACTGATGAAGCCACTTCGTCGCCGTGATTTCCCCGAGGTCTTGCCGATGCAGAGATGCAGTCCTCCGCGTCCAAGTCTGCATTCTCCCCAGAGAACCATGGTTCCGAAGGACACCGGATATCTGACCACGAGAGCTAGACGAGAAGGCCAAAACAAACATTACTGTACAGGCGAGTCTGACTGCGCCTGTACAACACAGCACCACGACGACCTCGCAGCGTCGGTTGTTTACTTGCAGCGGGAGCCGCCGCCGATTGAGTAGGACTGGCCACTCTCCGTCCTTCTACCGGAATCTCATTTCCCCTAACTTGCAAAACTGTCTTGTGAGAGTATATACGCCTCAGGCGGATTACCGATCACGGTGGCCGTTCTCGCGAGCCTCATCGATGGCAAATGAACTCGTGGAAGCCATGCAATGAATGACGATGAGAGGGAACGCACGCCAGCCACGAAGGCCCGCGGTAGGGGAAGCGCAGTCGCAGAATAAAAACGATTGGCCGATGAAAGACTAGCAGTGTGGTAATAAACTGGCCAAAGTAGTAATTGTCAGAGCTTTACAGTCCAAAACAACCATATGATTAAAACACACCACAATGTAGGGTGCCGGAAATTTTGAGGATCTGGCAGATGTTAATGCGACCTCAAATCTAGCACACGGGCCTTCAGCATTGAATCTGCACCGAAATGAGTCTGCCGGGGCCGTAAGCAAACCTGCCATTTTCGGGTTAGCTGTTGACCACCGTAACCTCTGAACCACCATGGCGTGACCAGTCCGACTGTTCAAAGGTCAAAGTGAGAATATATGAAGACAAAAAATACATGTGCGAAGAATAAGGAAGCACACTCATGGCAATGTGACCCAACGATCACCCCATTTTTCACATGAAATAGTTGTTTTAACTATTCGCTATTTCCTCGTACCATAGTCGTGTGCAATAAATTAAATCACGAATTACTTTCAGCACCCTCTTTCACATTGTTCTCAGCGCAGTAGGAAGGTATGCTTTCAAAATAAATAGCACCACATTCTACTGTACGGGCCTGTACACTTGCAATCTTGTAATCTTTTGTTGTATTCTTTTTTCCCCATTTAGTTTTGTATTTGCGCTGCTCATTAAGCATGTATTTTCTTTTCTCATGTACTTGCTACTGTTTTTGTCAGCACTAAGTTTATGCATCACCCTGCTAATATTGTCGAAAGATGATTGCAGTAAATGTATATAAATAAATAAATTTTCTTACTTTTCATTTGCTCCGAGACAACAATGCAGGTTTGTTAGTTCGAATTGTTAGTTGTGGAATAAAAATTGCGCTAGAATTTGTTTCCAGGGTTCCAGTTTGGCTCCAGTGTAACTGACACACGCAAAAAAAAGCAGTATTAGATAACTAGCGTGCACAGTGAAGCATACCAGCCGAGCTAATGAAACCAAATAAGAATTATACTATCTGAAGAGGCGTTTAGGATACCTGCGCTGTAGAAAGGTGAAATTCTCGTATGACTAACTTAATTACCTGTTTCATAAACGTTTTTTTTTGTAGAGTTCGGCTTTGCAGTGAAGTGTACCAAAATGAAAAGAAAGCACAGTAAATTGAATTAGTACACTTACCCTATATCTTCACTTGTGCACCACGCACTCCAATATGCAGCACTTGCTTTCTCCCTCCCCAACACTGCTAATTTATAAGAAATAGTGCAGCATATGCAAAAAGTAGACAATATATTTCAGTACACCTCGCACACGCGAGCGTTCGCACAAGCCAACAACTCTTTGTGTTCTAAAGAGGCGCCTACTCGTAGCAGTTTTGAGCATCGTGCGAAGCTATCCCGCAGCGTGGTGGCATAGGTTTTTCGGGACAAGGAAAGTACTGAAATACTCTGGTTGTACTAATGTACAGAGCTAGATAAATTTTCCTTGATTCACGTATTGAATCAGCGCAGAAAGCGACTAAAACGCGCAAGTAGAAGGGAGACAGGATGAGTGCTTTGTTACGCTGCGCATTTGTGGTACTTTTCAAACTCCTGTTGGGTTCTGCTTAAAACACTTTGTAAATTTTATTGTATAACAAAAAAGTGTTATGACAATTTCATTCTTATATAGTGTGAAGTTAAATAACAGGTAATATTACCTTTGCCCCACGCCTTCGTGATAATAAGAGGTAATAAGACCACCAAGGACACGCATCTATCATGCCTTGTTAATACATCCATCAGTGAAATCACAGTAACTGCTGAGACCAAAAGCACCAATAACGAGTCCAAGTAAAGTGGATACGTCTTGATCAACAATTCTTCAACATTTTGCGCACTAATTGTAAAGCACAACCTGTTCTCAACTAGCCTTCTTTTCGCATCGTGTTACTTACAAGTGAAAGCAAAACAAAGCACTTAATTTTCAAACCTTCTTTCAAACTTCGTGTTCGAAAATAGGTGCAAGCGTAAACAACATTGTGAATAACATTCCTTAATTTACTAGAACTGTTCTAAGACGAGAGAGCCAGCAAAAATAGGAAAGGCAGGGATGTTAACCAGACGAGTGTCTGGTTTGCTACCATGTACTGCGGAGAAAATAATGGGGAACTAAAAAAAGAAGAGAGGAAAGAGAGAAGGAGAGCACTGCACGTACTAAGAAGTACAGTGAGTTCAAATATACACACTAAGTATATATGCTTCGCCAGAGTAGTTCCACGTCTTATCTGGTCTCTTACTTTGCTCTGGATGAACATGTTCGCTCGAAGAAGCTTCTCTTCATGGTGCCTGTTTGTAAGAAGCGGTGTTGTCCCAGGTATTCGGTTATCCCCGATGCCCATCAAAGCCACGGGCATAAGCATGAGATGAGGCAAATAGAGATGATTGGATGTCGTAATTTCATTGTCAGGGAAGTGTAGAACGTGATGCAGACGGCTTAAAACGATGACCGGGAATTGAGTATGGCCGTGGTGGTCTATGGGATACTTGGGACCCGGTAAGAATGCTGAAACGGCGTGCATGAGTGTCGACACCTATATAGATAACGTTTCTCGAACTCTCAAGTTTTCTTCACCGCACGCCCGGCAGCCAACCTTCGTAGGAAGAGAGCGTTTCCCATCTGCTTCACTGAGCACAGCCAGTGTGATCACGTCTCTTTTTCTCGCGTCCTTGTTTTTACATTCTCCCTTTTCTTCCATTTTTCCATCCCTCAATTGCTGTGTGTTTTCCACTGGCTGCCACCAAACGAGTGTTCCACGCAGCTCTGGCCATTTGCACGCTTCTACTCCCCCCCCCCCCCTCCCGGTCGGTAATCGCGAGAACTGTTGCCAATAAGTTAAATGTCCTGCACTGTCACCTTCGCTCCTTTTCTTTATTTATTTTTGTGCAATGCTTCAAGTTCAATGTTTTACTTGGGGAAATCTTGCGCTCCCGTGACTTCTCATATCTGAAAAAATAAATAAATAAACAGGCTCAACCTAACCTGGAGAAAAAACGGCAAAAGAGAGCCACATGGGTTACCCCGTTTTCTTCCTAGCCATTTGCTCATGCAACCATAAGTGGGTGACCATTGCGGCAATGCAGGCTCGAGCTAGAGGCTTTCAGTCCTGCTTAGTAAAGCTGTGCAGCCATTTTTTTTTTAATTTACCTGCCACTGCTGTTGGGTAAAAGGTCGATAGTTTGGGTTCCGGCCCCGATTGTGGCATTCTGATGGCAATAGAACGAAAAAAAAGTATTAAGAAGGATACACAAAATACTGATTCACTGTGTTCTAGAAACACACTGAAGAACCCCAGGTCGCCCAAAAGACTCTAGATGTGCTCTCAAAGTCAACCTTCACAACCTTACGAGAAATTTCTCTACCTATGAATGAATGAATGAAAAAAAACTATTTCAGTCCTGCAGGACACACTTAGCGCGTAGCGGGCGTCTCCCACGTAGGGACCGACAGGGAGTACCTGGCGGCAGCTTCGTGGGCCTGCTGGACGGCCCATTGCTGGTCGGCGAGAAGTGAGCTCCTGAGGGGCCTCTCCCACTTGTTTGAGGTAGAGTCGGGACGAGTTGTTCTACACTCCCAGAGCATGTGCCCCGCCATGGTAGTCTAGTGGCTAAGGTACTCGGCTGCTGAGCAGCAGGTCGCGGGTTCGAATCCCGGCTGCGGCGGCTGCATTTTCGATGGAGACAGAAATGTTGTAGGCCCGTGTGCTCAGATTTGGGTGCATGTTAAAGAACCACAGGTGGCCAAAATCTCCGGAGCCCTCCACTACGGTGTCTCTCAAAATGATATGGTAGTTATGGGACGTTAAACCCCACATATATGAACCAATTAATTCCAGAGCATCTGTAAACAAAAACTAAACTTGGAAAAAATAAAGATAATGAAAATGGTACCGTCCATGTTATAATTATTATTAAAGAGCATGACAAAAATAAGTGCCCATACAAAATTACAAGCTAACATATGTTAACAGAAAACTAAGGTTCATAGATGAAACACGTCTGCCTGCGTCTATACATTGATAGAAGAAAAAATGCAGCTCATTGTTCATAGCTGAGTGATCGGAAACTACCTGGGAATCGTTCGCAGTGTAGCTGCAGTAGCGCCTGTCACCATTATTGCTTTGTCACTGGTCGTTGGCAGAGCCACGGGCCAGATGACGTCAAGACAGAACGCTGATAAGATATGTGTAGATGGAGTACATATGGTGGATTTTTGAATACAGTTGAGGCCCCTACACATCCGCTGTACCGTATACTCATTAAAGGGGACATACCATTAACCACCACGAATTGAGTCGCTCGAGCTGTTTGCTCGGTTGCACTGCTGCTATCTGCGAGTTGTCTATCTATGCAAATACTCAGTACCACCAAAACCTCTTACCGGAGTTGCCTGAAGAAAGCAGCAGCCAGCACGCTAAATCCCAGGGAAAGCAGGGAAACAACTCACCAATAGGTCGTGCGTTTGGCTGATTAGTGCAGCATGATTCAATCTTTCACAGCGCATGAAGTAAGGACGAACAAAGAAGAGACACACAGATTGAGCGCTTCTTCTGTTTTTTTCGTTCGTTCTGGTTCTAAGTGCTGTGAATGATTGAAAGAAAATCATGATGCGATTTGAAAAAGAAAAAAAGTTGCAATTTACAAAAGAAGCAACCACACCAGCAAAAGGAGATCATATATAGATGTGTTGCCTTCCGAAGCACTGTGTCGACAAATTCAGATGCTTGGGTGAGCGTTAACAAGAAAATACTCACTTGTCACCAGCCACGTAGGCGTTGTTCTACTCTCATTTTGCACCCAAACAAACGTACATGAGTGAATGCAAGGCCGGAATGACCTTATTCGTGTCATACGTAGATAAGACGCGTTTATCTACTATTTCGGACACATGCCCAGAAAAGTAACCACCACAATGCAGTATGTTACTAATCACATGATCAAAAAGAAAAGCAGTCATCACTACGTCCTTCGCTCATGCATGGCTGCCATTAGGCTGTCGTAATACCGTTGTGGATTGATTCAACTGGATGCGAAAGGACGGCGTTGCCTGCAAACATGCTGGTTAATCAGGAAATTTTAAAAGACGCAAGTGACAGAAGCTGCATACCAGGTCCAAACATTCGGCGTTTTGTACTGCGCGGAGGGTAGTTTGTTGTGTTAAAATGCTCTGCGTGATCATAACTGTCGGCGCTGTCACTTTCGTCGAAGACTAACGGCAGCCAGCTGTTAAACAATTGACAAGGACGCAACACGTCAGAATGCCAGGTGGCTCGATCGAGTTCTCTTCGAGGTAAGAAAACAAAGCTTACTTGACAGGCTTGAAAAGAGTGCTCGTGAACTTCGATTGCAGTGTCTCAATATCGTGTCATCCCGGTCAGTAACACACTATGAGATCAGCGAAGGAAAGAAGTAGAGAGCGAGGCGACATGTTGCCGCCCATTCAGCTGCATTGACCAAACGATTGAAATTTCTGTGCCCCTGTCCTAGGCTGGTCCAGAAAAGCGCTCAATTGTTTAACACTGGAAGACATATTATATTAGTATTCAAAGGGATGACACAACGATCAGAGAGGTCACAGAAAAGTGGAAGAACAAGATAGAAAAAAGAAGTCGTTGAAGAATTTATGAAACACTGCGAAGTCACACTGGTATACAGGTAAAACTGTCAGCTGTTCTTTTGATCAAACGCATGTTCCATAATTTTCCGTACACCATTCTTTTTTTCCACTTTGCTTAAGATCGTCCAGCGATCTAACGGCAATGCTCTCTAGCGCAATCATTACATACAGTCCCGTCATGCGGCGGCACAATGCCACATGCGGTGGTTAACTGCGAAACAGGTCACATGTTTTTCTGGTTAACCGCATTGACCGATCAATACACGGTCCACCGAAAAGAAAAAAAAATGTCGCATATGTTTCCTAAAACCAGTTGTTGCCTAACGATGTCGACAGCAACCTGTGTGTCACCAACAGCAGAAGAAGTAAGCCGATTTGCAGCACTTCTGCATGCAAGGATAGTCCTGGCTAGTGCTACGTAGACCAACAAGTGGATGGCGCACAAGTACTATGGGCGTTACCTCGGTATCATGCTCATAAACCATCATAAAACCACCTATAGTATATTTATAAAATTAGATAGCCAGCACTACAACCACAATTGACGTTTCACGAACTTACGTCACTACAGGGTCCTTTTTTCAAATCTGTTTCGAGGCCTGTCTGGCTCTAAGGTATAATACCCAATTTCTACGTTGAATGCGTAAGCTCGATTGCGGCTAGGACCATGATACTTATTCTTATCACCCGTCAATCAACGCTACGAATCACAGTTTTAACACTCTCTCATTTAAATTATCAATGCATGTTCTCGCCATTCGCGGGTTGATATAATCCTTTCATGATCTGTGGTGTATCGTGCGCATACCACTGTTTTTCGTATGCGGGTATGTACCACAGTATTAAGCAGAAAGTGTTTCACAACATGCACGACAGAATTTTCATGTTATTTCTGGCATCATAACTAAACAAATTTGTCAAACCCTCTTACCCTTCCTTACTGTTTGGTCTACTCCAAGTTATGATGGCGATCACGAGAGCACCCAGACGTTAGGGGGCTGAAATGATATAGATAGATAGATAGATAGATAGATAGATAGATAGATAGATAGATAGATAGATAGATAGATAGATAGATAGATAGATAGATAGATAGATAGATAGATAGATAGATAGATAGATAGATAGATAGATAGATAGATAGATAGATAGATAGATAGATAGATAGAAATGTTCAATGTACCTGCACTTCGCTAAGAAATGCTTCGCATTTAAGAAGGCGGCTTTCATCTTCCAGTAATCATAGGCACATTCATAGGTGATGGTGCGTCTCTTTTTTTCTTTCTTTTCGTTTTATGACTAAAAAAAGCGGTGGTGAAGCGAACCGCAGCCCTTTGATGGTGGCAACAAAGTCGTTATTTATCAGTGTATTTCTTTTTGAGCCGA
The DNA here is from genome assembly GCA_013436015.1 of Rhipicephalus annulatus. Classification (NCBI taxonomy): domain Eukaryota; kingdom Metazoa; phylum Arthropoda; class Arachnida; order Ixodida; family Ixodidae; genus Rhipicephalus; species Rhipicephalus annulatus. The sequence goes on along the minus strand of WOVY01010206.1, from coordinate 422,630 downwards.
ATATTAAGCGTAAAATGTCAGGCTGTACATAAGGTGCACGCTCTAGTAATTAAAAATTAGGTTCAGCTTTCATCTGAAACACGGCTCTTATTTCCTGCCCTAATTTATATCGAAGAAAAGCAAAAGAAGGTTGTAGAGCATACGCACAGACTTTTTTACCAATGAAGCAATATAACAAGAGGAAACACATGTCGAGCTTCAGGTTATGTACTTTAAAGGTTTGTGGGACGAAGCGTGTAGGTAAGGCTTCACGAATGCAAAATAGCGCGAGATACGATGACACAGAAAGAACAAACAAGGCCACAGGCTGTTCTTTTGAATACTCTTTCTTGTCTTTTCTTTCTGTGTTGCCGTTTTTTGCGCTGCCCTGCAAACACAAGTCCCGGTTTGTGTTCATACGAAATCGGTCTACAGGAAATGCAATCAACAAAATAGAGCTTTCGTAGCTTTCGAAGTTAATCAATAGGCGTAAGGTAGCCGACATCAGAAGGTATAACAAGAAGAGAATGGAGTAGGCTGTAAAAAGCGGCAGAATACTAAAAGCTGCTAAGGCTAAGTTGAGTATAGGCAAAAATTTCATTTATGCACTAAGAGACAAGTAAGGCAATGTAATTACCAATGTGGATCTGATAGTTGAGGTGGCAGAGGAGTTGTATAGAAAGCAGTACAGAAGCCGATAAAACCAAAACGATATCGCAAGAAGCAATAACAGCCCAAAGGAATTCGACTTCTTACCAGTAACAACAGTGTAAGTAATAAAGCCTTAAAAGGAATGCAATTAAGCAAAGTCTCTGGTGAGAATAAGGTAAAAAAGTACCCACTGAAAGATGGCGAGAAAAAAGTGTTGAAAACTGGCCACCTTATATACGAAGTGTCTGTTGACGGGAGGCGCACCAGCATCTTCAAGGAACGCCAACATCATACTAATTTATAAGAAAAGAGACGTAAAGGACTTCAAAAATACAGGCCGATCAGCTTATTGTTCGTTTTTTTACAAACTATTTACAAAAATAATAGTTAATAGCATTAAGAAGGTATTAGAGTTCAATCAACCAAAGGACCAAGCAGGATTTCGTACAGGCTACTCCGCAACAGACCGTATTCATACTATCATTCAGGAAATGGAAAAATGTGCAGAATGCAATCAGGTGCTCATACATAGTCTTTATATATTACGAGAAGGCGTTTGACTCAGTGAAGACATCAGCAGTGATGCCGAAATAATAGAATCAGGACATTGACGAACCCTACATAAACATATACTGGAAGTAATCTTCACAGGATCCACAGCCATGATAGTTTTCCATAAGGAAAGTGACAGAATCCCTATAAAGAAGGGCGTAAAAGAGGGAGAAATGATCTCTCCAATGCTATTCACCGCGCGTTTACAGGAGGTTTTCAGAACCCTAGATTGGGAAGAGTTATAGATAATAGTTAATCAAAAGTATCGTAATAATCTGCGATTCACTGATAATATTCCCTTGATGAGTAACTCAGGGGACGATTTCCGACTCATTATTACTGAATTGGACCCGGACAGCAGATGTGTAGGTCTGCAAAATTAGTATGCTCAAAACTAATGTAATGTGCCACAGTCTCGGCAAAAAACATTGATATATGATACATGGGAAGATACGCTGGAAGTTGTACAGGAATATGCCTCCTTAAGACAGGTTGTAACCACGGAGCCAAACCATGGGAGTTAAATACCTAGAAGAATAAGAATGGGGAGGACCACGTTCACCAAGCATTCTCAAATCATGAATGGTAATCTGCCACTAACCTTTAAGAAGAAGGTGTGTAACAGCTGCATCTTGCTGGTACTTACCTACGGAGTAGAAACCTGGAGGCTTACAAAGAGGGAGCTTAAACTGAGGATGATGCAGCGATCCATGGAAAGAAAATGATAAGTGTAACATTTACAGACAAGAATAGTGCAGAGTGTGCGAATTGCGCACCGAGAATAGTGTAGAGTGCGTGACATGTGAATTGCGCACCGAGTGGTTGTTCTTAAAAGCCCACTCATTCAAAAGCATTCAGAAATGCTTAATCATCATCAGCAGAAGAAGCATCAACAAAGTGATTATGTGTGTAGGTTAGCCGTCGCCTTACGGACGTAAACGGCCCTTTGGTGGTTCACAAAGGAATAAACATGGCGAACTGTCCTTGTGGTTGGTATTCTAGCATACGTTGAAACAGCCAACAGCACACGCGCAGCCCTTCGTTTCCTCATGAAGCTGAGGCATGCAGCGAAAACCAAAGCTCAATCGGCAATTCAGAAGACAATGCGCACGAGGCCACACTGCGCTATTGCGTTCTAGTCTTGAAGGCGAAGCTCAAGCGTCCCCATGTTTGTATTGTTTGCGCTCACTTGGAACAGCACCGTCATATGTTGAAGACAAAGCTAGTAACCGAATCTCTTGAAGACAAAGCTAGTAACCGAATTTCTTGAAGACAAAGCTATAGTAACCAAATCACATCAACTTGCAATAAAATTTGTTTAAAACAATGGTTCTTTTATTAGAAACCGAACATAGAACTCTTTCTCAGAGCCTTTCCGCCATGTATACCACTTTTCTATACATTTCTGCCCACATTTAGGTGAAGTAAGAAAATAAAGGGGGAAAAATGTCGTTAAAAAAAAACTTTGCAAGCCTTAAAAGTTAGGGCATGATGCAGAGTCGAGTATTTGTAACAAATGTGTGCGCCACAAACGATATCTAAGTGTCACAGTCAACACTGATTTTGGAAAGGCTTTTCTCACTGCACGCCAAGAAAGAAAATAAGAAGATTGGAAAAAGAGACGTTGATATCAATAGAAGCGGTACCTGACACACTACAGGCCGTGTAGAGTGTCTAGTCGGAGAAGTTTCAAAGCTGAGTTGCAAGTGAGGATCCAATATTAAAACTGAATTGAACAAAACAGGCACGACATTACACGGACCTGTTTCCGGGTACCTTCTTTTTTTCTTTTTGTCTGTCAATCATTCGGATAAAACAGCTGCAGCTTTCTGGAAAAGTAACAACTGGTGTTGTGCTGTTGTTTGTCGAGTGGTGTAGCTCCTTACCTCCTGTCCGTTTCTGTGATTTCGTGTAAAGCATTTTGTTTTTTTTTTCTTGTAACAAGCGAACACTAATAAGGTTCACCAGAAGACAGCTGTTTGAGAATCTTACCTGAAAATGCAGAAACAAACAGAAAAAACGTAAAAAAGACCAAGAGACGACATCAAACAAACGCAGCAGGCATGCTTATTGAACGTTTAATGTCTGCTCACATGTTTTCTACGATATTTATAAACCTGCAGGTATCGGCAAAAATTCTTCCTAATCAACCAGTACGTAATCGCTTTCTTATAAGATTCGCTTTTATTCCAATGATGTGGCTCTGCCTCAGGCGGAGTAAAAAAAATAGCTTCACTAAACTGTCGTGAGAGTTAAAAGCGAGAAGGAAAAAATGCCGTTGAGTGTCCGATTGGCTACGCTGCAATGATGCTAAGAAAACTGAATACGTATGTACACTTCATCGTAAAGAAAATAGCGAATTTCGCTGGATCCGTTCGTTGCTTACTGAAGGAGAATGTCGTTCTCGTTTCTATTTTATTGTTTTTTTTTGTCTCAGAAAACTTTTCTTTTACTATATCACACGCTTTAACCGTGTTAAGATGCACGCTTGCGTTGTTCGCGCTGTGGCACCGCGCTGCTTTTCATTGGGACTGCTTCGACATTCGCAAACACACGTGGACAAACATAAATACAAGAACTCGCGAATGCGAAAGTAATATAATAAAAAAATAGCACGCTTGTTTTCCAATCTCTAAGAGCAGATTTGCCTCCCAGACAGTGCTTCAGTAACAAGAAAATGAACACATAACTATACCTATGCAAGAGTAGGCCCAGAAAAGAGCATTTGGTAAGCGTGCATAAAAATGGTCTCTTACCAACATCCCCATTTTTTTTGCCTCCAAGAAAATGTAAACGTAATGGTCGTGCTCACAAAACACACTATAATGCACAATAAAAAGGCACACATCTAAGCATACGAGATGCGACCATCAATTCTACCTCAACAGACGCGGCTGCGAGAGACAAGTGCTTCGAGCCATGTGGATTTTCGCTTCTCTAGGCACCATTTGAGTGACTCCTTCCATATTTTTTGGCTCATATGCTTTTTTGTAAGACAACCATTTTTCATATTTCTGTATTTGGTACAGCCTACTTCACCTGCACTGATTTGTTTCGTTATTCATGATTTTTACTTACTTTGTTCCATGCCGGCTATTTTTCTCTTCGAAAACTACCTTTTTAGAAGTATCACATGTTTTTGGCAGTGCACCAAATTTCGTAACAGCCATTTTCTCACTTTTATGGCATAACTGGGCCACCGTCAGCGGAGGAGCTGAGTACGCTTGTTTTTTTTTTTCAGACAGTGAACATGCGCCCCCCGCCACAGCTTTTGTACCGCAAATAATAGACGTACAACATGCATCGTCTTGACAAGGAGGCCCGAAGTTACGAAAGGCGTCTATTTGCGAAAATTCGATGCTGCTCTTTATCATTCATTCTCAAAGCTTGTTTGTACTGTTTCTTGTATTTGGATGGCATGGTATACGGGAACGTGCAAAGGTGATTTGAAGGTGCTTAATAATATTAGTCGCTAGCGCAACTGTTGCCATGCTTAGAGTAGTGTTTGTAGCATAGCTTGCGAGGCAAGTTTATGGCGCTGAACAGAATCGAAAACACTCCACTAAATGCAAGGGGCAACTATTCAGTCTACCTCACCGTAGTGGTCTTGTAGCTAAAGTACTCGGCAGCTGACCCGCCGGTCGCAGGATCTAATCTCGGCTGTGGCAGCTGTATTTTCGATGGAGGCGAAAATGCTGTAGGTCCGTGTTCTCAGAATTGGTGCGCATTAAAGAACTCCAGGTGGTCGAAATTTCCGGAGCCCTCGGCTGTCTTATAATCATACGGCGGTTTTGGGACGTTTAATCCCACACATCAATCAACAACGAATAATTGCAAAGGCACTCTAATATATAGTCTACATGTAACTGAATAACTGTTTAGTACTAGTCTATATTTCTCCAAAGTATTTTATTTATAACGTTTATGACAAAACGTTGAATAACAAGAGTGTACCGCGGCCAGCACATTGGGGGGGGGTAAAGGGGGGGCTGGGGCTCAACCAAACTTTTCGTATGCTCGTGAGCACGTTTGTATGAGTCCATGTATTCATACACATACACAATAGAAATATTTTGGGGAGAGGGAGGCAAAAGCGTGGTAAATGCGCTCCGGAAAGAGATACGCTTCTCTCGCACTCTTTTGATATTACAGCACAGCACGTAGAGGGGTATACGAGTCACCAGCTGATCCTGCAGAGGTAGCGTGCGCGCCAGCGATTGCGACTCTATGTAGCGTATAGGTTCACAGTTGGTGCTCGGACGACACTTGCCCCTACCATTCCTCTCCGTCTAGCTCTTGATGCTCATTCAAGAGTGGTGCGGTCTGCCATCTCAAGCATTCACTAGAGGCTTACCATACGGTGGGATGTCATTACATGCGCCATCCGAGCGACGTACAAAGACCGACTTGTTTGACCTATAGCCTTCATCGGTGTTCTTGTACGCCACACGTGCGCTTTTACCTGCGCGTAGAACATACGATGTGCAGAGGAATACTGTCGATTAGGGCTTTATACGGAGCATTACTGCGATGTCAAAAGCCTGTTGAGAATGTCCACGTGGTTGCTATCGCAATAAAAGAAGTAGCTTGTTCGCATGTAAGTGGCGATTGGAGAGGGAGAGGATTATTTTAATGGAGAGCTGGAGAAGTTTGCCTGGCTTTTCATCTGACGTGCTGCTCTATGTACCGGTTGATGACTATAATATATGCAGTGGTAAACACATAACACATACAAACACACACACGCACTACACTATTTACAACGTTTTGTTCAGGCCCGTGGTCCACAAGAGTGTCAGTAGCGCTTTTGTGGCGTGTTACACACTGTAGCTGTTTTGACACGGCCCTAGAATATCTCTTCACTCAAAGTTTGTGTCCCGTTGTAGTTTTGAGTGCTTTCAAACCCTCTGCGACAAGACCGACGAAGCAGTTTGCATCTTTCGCTCATTCTTCAGCTACTGTTTATGAAGCAAGACAACAAGCGCAGAACGCGAAAGTAATAATCGTGTTTCGAACATGTCTGCTCCACACTAGTTAAAGAAAGCATTGCTGTAATTTTACTTTCATGAAAGCCGCCCCACCGTGGTGGTCTAGTAGCTAAGGTACTCGGCTGCTGACCCGCAGGTCACGCGATCGAATCCAGGCTGCTGCGGCTCCATTTTTCATAGAGGCTAAAATACAGTAGGGTCGTGTGCTCATGTTCTAGTACACGTTAAAACACTTCAGGTGGTCGAAATTTGCGGAGCCCTCCACTACTTCGTCTCTCATAGGATATGGTGGTTTCGTGACGTTCGCCCCACATATCAATCAAATAAACTTTCTAGTAGGCGTTGTGAGTGTTACTCTCATAGAGTAAAAATTACTGCACTGGTTAAAATGGGGCGCAGTACTAAAACATTCCACCTTTCCGTTTCGTGTTTTTTTTATGTAGAGGCAGGTACAAACGTCATGCTCCGCTTCTTTTAATGCATTTTCGAACTGTTCCTCAATATGCTCGCTTTGTATTTGCTGCTATTGAATTGCTTTTCAGCAGTTGTAGTTATTTTCTAGTGTTAAAGGGACAATAAAGAACAACAATTACTTGGTTTGTATGAATAAACGTGCACTCTTAAATCTCTAATGTCATATGTTTCTCTATTCTACGTTCATTATTAGCAGGAAAATTGAAGGTCGAAGTTTCATTTTATTTTCCGGTTAGAAATGTCTGCGCGAGGCATGAATTTCGAAATGCACTTTGCGTATTTTTGAGACCTTGGCTCGATGAATTATTGTGAAAATTTGTATGCTAGACCTATGCTACCCTCACATGGGAACCTACTTCATTTATATCAATTAAAAGCTATATAGAGTTCAGTAAACTCCTCCAGAATTTGTGACGTCCCCTTGTATGATGTGGCAATCTCAAGGTGACTTCTCAACTGGCATTTTATTTTCGCGAATTTTCTCTCTTACAAGCGTCGTGTCGCAGTAAAAGTGGTGCTTTTGAGATTGCTGAATTGCACTCTGCTGGTCCCTTTCAGGCAGCAAGAAAAAAAAATAATAAGCGCAAGCCAAACATGTTAACAATACAACGCTATTTCGCTCTTGCTCTTTCTTTATTTTTTTATTGTTTTAGCCCGAGAAAAAAGTTTCATCTAGGATTTTAAACGGGTGCCTTGATCAAGAAATGAGTTTTCAAGTCCTTCCACATATCACTGTGTGTTGTCTTTCGATCTCTCTGATTACTCCTGTTTTCTCAAGTACTATATTATCTTCCACAAGCCACGCTTCTACTTTCACCCTCCTACTGCCCAAATCACTTGCAAGCATACCCGCACTGGCCTCTTAAGCGTGGTCAGCCTTGGTTCGGCGAGAACAACGAAAGAAGCTTTTAGGAAGCCCCGCCGCGGTGGTCTAGTGGCTAAGGCACTCGGCTGCTGACCCGCAGGTCACGGGTTCGATTCCCGGCTGCGGCGGCTGCATTTCCGATGGAGGCGAAAATGTTGTAGGCCCGTGTACTCAGATTTGGGTGCACGTTAAAGAACCCCAGGTGGTCAAAATTTCCGGAGCCCTCCACTACGGCGTCTCTCATAATCAAATGGTGGTTTTGGGACGTTAAACCCCACAAATCAATCAATCAAGCTTTTAGGAAGTCAGCTCTTGGATTTCTCGCAGATTCTTGAGCTGTTGCTTCTGAAATTCAGTGGGCCTAACGTCCCCTGAGCATTGTGGTCTTCAAAAAGTAAAAAAAAAAACCTGCTGCAGAACTTCAGAAAGCTTTTTACGGCAAAACGGCACGACAAGAGCGGTGCTTCACGACGTACAATGCTGCTGTTGATGGCATGTCGTAAAGCTTTAAGGTACGTTTCGAGATATACCGGCACTCTGTGCTTCGCATCTTGTTTTGAGTTGTCTGTAGTTTTTGTTGACATCGTGTCATTTTGACTCGAGAAGAGCAGCAGCGGAGAGTTCCTTTACTCGCTAAGTGCTTGAAATACTCTGGAGGAAGAATGGTTGAAAAAAATGATGTGGAAACAACAACGGACGTCTACTTGTGGAATGTAGCACATTGTTATGAATGCGGGCATAGTTTCTGTAGCAATACACGAGTGGGCAGTAAAACATTGAAGTAAGTTTTCTGTGGACCCGCAGGTCACGGGATCGAATCCCGGCTATGGTGGCTGCATTTACAATGGAGGCAGAAATGTTGTAGGCCCCTGTGCTCCGATTTGATTGCACCTTAAGGAACCCCAGGTGGTCGAAATTTCCGGAGTGCTCCACTACGGCGTCTCTCATAATCATATGGTGGTTTTGGGATGTTCAACCCCACATATCAATCAAGTTTCCTGTGTGATTATTAGATGCGAAGCAGCTCTTCGACTCACGGGTGTAACGCTGTATGTATGTACGTGCGTACGTACGAATGCGCCGCAATGCATTCCCCTCAACGCAGGCGTTGCAGTGGGGCGAATAAGTCAGACCACAGGTGCGCGTTGATGTCACGCTTTCTTGCACGCTTCTCTCGAAGGTGTGCACTGATGTCACTCTCTCCCTCACCCGCAGCACGCTTGTCGCAGCGCCCGCAACTGCCAGCTCCTCCACCCACTCGCAACAAACTTCTCTCCCACTTCACTTTCTCCACCGACCGCAACGCTAAACCGCACGTAGACTGGAAACACTTTGACTCAGCGAAAAAACTTACACGAAACCCAATCCACCACTTATGTCTTTGTGTTTCAGACAAGCGTTTACTAGAGTAAATGCTGCACCAAGTTTCGCTGGTTTAGGAGAATTTTATTTCCAGATATATCTTACATAGCTTATGTGCACACAGAAAGATGAACAAAAAGAATCATGCGTATGGACAGTGCAAGCTGTTATATACAGCGAAAAAAATTATTTGCGTATGCAGTGGTGTACAATGCAAACATTGTACAACAAGCACAGGACATTCATGAACATCGAGATGACGTAACTTATATAAACAGTAAGGCTATATGAACAAACAAGGGGGTCATTCACAGTGTAAGGTGATGTTTTTGCATTGACCTGTGGGGACAGTTTGCTCTCGTGCTCAAGAACAATATTGCATAAAAAGGACATGTTTCTAATGAAGAAAAGGAAAATACGCACTGTAATTTCACAGTGGTACAAGCTCTAGCCCGCCTCATCAATAGGGGAGGAAAAGCATGGACACTCTGTTGTTTTTCACAATAATGAATCGCCTATACCAGCGTCAGAGGAAAGCCTCCTCTCCGATCATAATTAGTTCTTCATTGAGATGCACACGCATTACGTGTCTTAACCGATGTAGCAGAGGAAACATGGCTCTCTGAGGGCGTCCTTTCAGGTGGGCCAGTCCTCTCCGCTTCCATAAGACGAAGGCTCCGATAGCCATTAAGAGTTCGACGAAGATATCCCTGTGGGTAGACTTCCACTGCATACTTATTTGGAACACACTGGTAATCATGCGTCAAAAGGTGCGTGCTACTATACATTCATGAAAAACATAATTCAGCTTACGACGCTGCCGCATTGGGAAACGTGGCGGAGGTCGCCACGCCCCACGCCACAAGGCAGTTGGCCGTTGGTAAAGCCTCCCATTCCTTAAGCCAGTTAAGATCACGGACTTCGGAGGGTAGGGACGTGTTTGTAAGCGTCCAACGTCTTTTCGGGCGGCATTTCCGGCACTGTTCCTCAATTAGACTTTTAATTGCTATTTGTTCAGTCATGTCGATGGGAGACATTTCCAGCAGTTCTTGAATTGGAAAATCGCTTCGCCATTGTTGCAAATATTTTATCACATGCGAGTAATACGCCGAAGGCTGTTGAGCAGCTGGTCCCGTTTTGTTTGTTAAACCAAATAACGGAGGCGAACAAGCGCATCTAGGTACGTTATACACGAGCGCCATCTGGCAGTTATCTTCGAAAACGAAGGCGTGCGCTAGCGCGGAGAAAGATGCGCGCCAGTCACGGAGGTGATAAGGTGTAGAATGCAAAGCGACGGGCAGGTGCCACCACCATGCCGTTGTAGCAAAGCGTTGGAAACACCTTCTTGAGCATCGCGTTGCACTGTCAGCGCAGCGCGATAAACGCTACAGTCCTTAGAGTTGCATGTGTGTGCCTATTCTAGTATAAAGGCAGACATACAAAACATAGACGTGTTGTTATGGTGCCTCAGATATGCGCAATATTTGCTTTTTTTAATTGACGATCGCACAACTATGAACGCTAAACATTGAGCAATATTGGTCGGCGCTGCGGATGGGCTTGGCCATTTGGTGCTGTTTGAGGTATCATTACGGCCAACAAACAGACAAATGTACAGACAGACAGACAGACAGACAGACCAATTTTTTTCGTCGAAGGTCCCCAACGTAGACTATCGTCTTTAAAAAATGGCGGCATATCTACGGGGTGAATGTTGGAGAGTGGGGCGAAGCATCCGTCCGTCCATTCGTTCTTGCTTCCGTCCGTCCATGCATCCGTCTGTGTGACCATCTATGCGTCCATCCGCCCATCCGTGCGTGCATCTGTTCGTGCGTCCGTCCCTGCGTTCGTCCATGCATCAGCCCCTGCATCGTTCATGCGTGCATCCATGTATCTGTCTGTGTGTTCGTTCGTCCATCTATCCAACACTCCAAGTACGAACATCTAGCATCTTTTCATCATATATTACCCATATAGAAGCACCGCCATTCAGCGGATATTCCAAGGACTAAACGAGAGGTGACACACGCACACTTTCTTACGGCTTGCGCTTCGGGTCTACTTCCCACCTTTAACCACCTCGAGTTCATAGTATATACTAGTTCACTGTATTCATGGCACTGCGGCCCAACGCTCGCTAAACCTTTCTAAATCCAAGGAGGTTACGCCCAGCGAGTCTAACGTAGCAACCTTTTCCTGTTAGATAGTGCTCAATGTACATGCCAAAAGCTGCTAATGGGGATCGCATGCCCCGCCGCGGTGGTCTAGTGGCTAAGGTATTCGGCTGCTGACCCGCAAGTCGCGGCTTCAAATCCTGGCTGCGGCGGCTGCATTTCTGATGGAGGCGGAACTGTTGTAGGCCCGTTTGCTCAGATTTGTGTGCACGTTAAGAACCCCAGGTGGTCGAAATTTCCGGAGCCCTCCACTACAGCGTCTCATAATAATATGGTGGTTTTGGGATGTTAAATCCAACATATCAATCAAATCACAGCGTGCGTGTTAACTAAAAGCCGAATGCTCCTGTCTCTCATTCCCCATTAGCAGCAATTGGCATGTACATTGAGCACTATTTTTTTATTGTTCGACAACGCACAGAAGAAATCTCTCACCGGCACCACCACGAACGGGGGCCGCTATAAAAAGCTTTGCCCCTAAAATGAGCCACACGCAGTGGCCCACTCTCAGCAAAACCCGACGAGGGACGGCTCAGTGCTCTCCCATAGTTGAGTACGAAGTACGCGAAATCGTTGAACATTTTTTCTAAACACTTGATCGCACGAGTGCGGTTTAGGCTGCCGTAATGGGTATGACGGCTTTATGCTCTCCCATAGTAGAGTACCTATAGTGCTTTCAATCGTTCACCACTTTTAGATGCGGAAGCATCTTATACTCGCGCCTTGTAGTGCGCCGTCCGCGCCGTCCGCGCCGTCCGCGCCGTCCGCACCGCCTTAGTTGAGCTAATTCATTACGTCTGATACAATAATCACTCGTTCTCTGCTACTGCAATATTCACGCGTTCATCAAGTATAAGGTTATTTGTTGCACTTCAAAAGCATACATGTGTCCGAGTTAAAACGGTCAAAGTTTCACATTAAATGCACCAGGAAGGTAAAGTATTGGTACGGAAACCAGTAACACAAACATGAGCTTGTACGGTAAAGTTAGCTATTTAAAACCTACGCGAGCGTCGGTGCACACTGAACCATGCCTGTGTATTCAGGCATGTGTCTAACTCTGTTACCAGCCACTAAACTGTTTTAGCGGGACGGCTCAGTGCTCTCCCATATTTGAGTACGAAGTACTCAAAATCGTTCAACATATTAGATGCGGAAGCATCTTATACTCGCGCCTTGTAGTGCGCCGTCCGCGCCGTCCGCACCGCTTCTCGAACATTCAACAGCTGACGCGCGCGCATGCGCCGTCGCGCCGTCGCCCACCATCTGTGCCGCGCGCGCTTCTCCTTCGAGAACATTCGACAGCTGACAGCGCATGCGCCGTCGCCATCTGTGCCGCGCGCGCGCTTCTCCTTCGAGAACATTCGACAGCTGACAGCGCATGCACCGTCGCGCTGTATATATACTCAAGGTCGGCGCTCGCTCGCTCAGTTGCCGCTCGTCCGTTGGTTCGTCGCAATAAATAAAACACCGCCCTTTCGCATACGTGCCGTACGTGTTCACTCATTTAACACCCCATTTCACAACCACGTTAACCAATTTAGCCATCGACCCAAGTAAGTCGCAATTTAACACCCGTTAACCAATTACATGCTTCCGCATCCTCCTCAGTGTTCCCCCGAGGGAAGCTGCGGGCAATTTTTTTCTAAACACACAATTCTTGCTACATAAAGCAGTGGCACTGTTATGCTTGATTTGATAAGATAGGCTATTTCAGTTAAAGATAAGTTGAAATTTCTGCCGATTTTAATGCGTCTGTCCGCTTTACGTTCGATCTCTTTCCCCGGGGTGCGGGCCAACTCACAATTCGAAGGGAAAGTTACACCTAAGTTTCGCTTCGAACCCTTTTTCCACAACCCAACTCTACACCCGTTTAAACCGGGTCAACACCATGCGCACCGTTGCTGCTTCATTTTATCAACGTTCCCTTGGGGGAGATGGTCTATAATTTTTTTGTTGGATAAGAGCACGCATTAGCTCGAAGTCTCTTTGTAGCTTGCAAGAAAAACTACTTAGTCGCTCTGTCTTTTAACTTAGAAGTCCTGAATAAAGCTGCAAACGCTTGATTGATTAGTGCAAGCTTTAAAAAAATGCTACATGTTCTCTGGAAAAATCCATTCTTTCATGAGAATAAAAAACAACTGGTATATTGCAAACTTGAGAGTTGATGAAAAATACCAGGTGAAATTGGCACGGATACATTATGTGATATCTCTAAAATATGCCCATTTGTGTAAACAATTAGCCCAGCTTGCAATAGGTCGTGTAAAGCTGTTCAAAAACAAAGCTGGTGGGCAGATAGCTGGTATTGGCTTGACTAGGCGTTTAGACTCACACGTTTCCTTTTCCCACCACTTGCAATAAAATACTAAACATGACTGCCTACTCTGGTGGGGGGAGAGAGAGGAAACTTTATTAGAACTTGGCCGGCAGCTTGGTCTTGGTGGCCTCAGATGGCGGCGCTGAGTCCCTGAACTCGGGCGGCATCTTCGGCCTGCCGGACAGCCCAGAGCTGGTCGTTGAGCTCCGAGCTTCTGAGCGCCGCCTCCCAGCGGCGGCGTCGCCGACGGAGAAGGTCCCCCGCGGCTCCCGCAGACGGGACGGCGGCGGGAACGAGTGAGCTCGAGGCTTCCTGTTGCCTGGTATTGGCAGCCGCCATAGGTGCATCGCGAACGGTGGCCGTTTCTCGACCATTGTTACCGGCGCATTCCCAGAGCATGTGGCGCAGCGTTGCTCTGTGCCCGCATGCTTTACATAGATCGGTAATGTGTAAGTGCGGGTAGCAGTGGCGTAAGACGACCGGGCTGGGGTAAGAGTAGGTTTGTAGTAAGCGATAGCTTACGGCATCTTGTCTGTTTAATTTGTCATGCGGTGGCGGGAACTTTCGCCTTTCCAGTCTGTAGTGTTGCGTAATATCTCGGAACGTGATGAGACGATCACCCCACGACCATTGTGGTCTGTGTTGTCGCTGCGTGTCTGTCGAAGTGTCTCGATCCGGCAGATCAGAAGCCCCGTTCTCGGGAGCGGAGGCGGCGGCTCGGCGAGTGAGACCTCGAGCCGCGGCGTGGGCCGCCTCGTTGCCCGGAAGCGGGACATCGGTGTGTGCCGGGGTCCAAAGGAGGAAGACTGTTAAATTTTGTTGTGGCGATCGCGACGCTGAGTCACCATCACCGCACATCTTAAGGATTCGGGCCGCTTCCTGCGAGACGCGGCCGCGCGCGAAGCCGCGGATTGCTGCCTGCGAGTCGCTGATTACGATCGTAGCGTTCGGCACCGGGGCGATTGCTAGGGCTATCGCGGCTTCTTCGGCCGCCTCCGTATGTCCCGTGGTCACCGTGGCGCTCGCGAGGCATTTGCCCGCACGGTCAACGACCGCAGCGGCGTGTGCGTGTCTCCCGTCCCCATATCTCGCGGCATCTACGTACACAACTTCGTCGCTAGTGCCGTACTTCTTTTGAAGGTCACTAGCTCGCTGGTTACGGCGCCCGACGTGGTGCGTCGGGTGTATATTCTTAGGAAGCGGCGGAACAGTTAGGCGGTCGCGAACCGAGGCAGGAACATCCGCTTTTTCTCCCTGCTGAGTGTGGTACCGGATGCCAAGTGACTCGAGGATGTGTCGACCCGTCTTAGACCCCGACAAGCGTTCGTTTTGCGAAACGACATGGGCCTCAATTAACTCGTCGAGTGAGTTGTGCAGTCCAAGTTCTAGTAACTTTTCAGTGCTCGCATTCAGTGGAACTCCAATTGCTCTCTTGAAAGCCTTTCGTATTATACATTCGATCTTGTTTTTTTCTGAGCCTAGCAATTTGAGGTAGGGGGCAACGTATGTTATACGGCTTATTGCGTACGCCTGCACTAGACGGATCACGCAGTGTTCGCGCATACCAGTACGTCTGTTCCTACTCTGGTCAAAAAATTTTTCCCCAACAACTTATTCTGCTTCTTTATCTGTTTTTGTCTAGTTCTATCTACCTCTCTCTCTATTTCTTTCTTTCTCTTTCTCTATAATAGTTCTCTCTGAGATCAGAGTTATTGCAACCCACGCCGGAGAAATGGACGCACTTGTTTTGGGAGCGATGCACAAACCAACAATGAAGAAGAGCTCACATGCCAGTTCATGAATAATATAATTTTCTATCTTCAAGAAACGACCAACCAGCCATATGAAAATTCTCCGTGCAGCGTTCCTGACCAGGGCCTCACAGACATTTTGGGGCACTGACAGAGGTAATTAAATTGAGCAACGCAAATCCAAACTTGACACAATGACTTCAAGTGTTAAAGAGTATACATGTACGTGTTATTCCTATTTCGGTGAAACATATCCTGTTTCCATTCCGTCTAGGACGAGGAGCAAGAGAGCTAGGTTTTCCTATGGCCACTTTTTTATGCTTAGCACAATATGCAAAGTAAAATGGTTACTCTGGTACGAGTCTGCTGAAGCCAGTTGTGCTACGACGAAGGTATATTAATAACGCCAATATTATTTAGTATTGGCTAGGACACACTAACCGAGGTGAATGTCTGCTCACGTTATAACCAGTTTAAATAATTGCTGACTTGGGTTACTACCATTGGATAATATATACTACATTTGGCCGACCGTTGGTTAATGATTGATGTTGTTATAATAACAATGTTAGAGAATAACGCCCCAGAACGAAGAGAGGACTATGAAGGCTCCGAAAATTTTGACGGACTGTTGTTCTTTAACGAGCACTAAAGGGTAACTACGTGGGCCAAAAACATTTCCGCCTCGATGAAAAATGTGGCCGCCGTGGTCGGGATTCGATCCAGCAGTCCTAGAATCAGCAGTCAAGCAGTGCTTGCTATTGTTGGCTGCCAATGCGAATGAATGTTATTAGACGTAATTAAACGTAATACTGGCGCTATTTCCCCGCATATACTGCCGAATAGCCCCAAAACTGCAGCTGTCTCAGTTGTTTCCCTTTAAATGCAGGCAAGCGCATACCATACTGTTCGACGTCAGCCAAACCATCACCAGTCAATGTTCCGACTGTGAGGCCAAACTTTGCTGCCATGAAATGGCAGACTCTGTGTTCATGAAGAAATGATGAAACACTCAGGCAGTCATGACGGCGAGCCGCATCACTGAACAAACAAAGACTTTCACACTAAGGAAGAGATATGACTAGATAAGGCTTTGTGAAATCGCGCGTGTATGTATACGTGCGCTCACGTTTCTGCGGCAGAAATTTTTTTTTGCTATAGCAGATGTGCCTTATACAGACGCTTACGTGCCATCTCTGTTGCTCAACAAACAAACACTCGCTGTCCTTTCTGTTTAAGTGACAAGGCCAGGTGCTGGGTCGGCACTCGCTGAGCGACGGTCGTATTGCGCGAAAGTATTCCGAACATCTGCTTACGCCAAGAAAAGAAGTTCGTGTATCTTTATTCGCTCAAACATCACAGCAAAACAGCGTTGCACAATGTTCCGAGCTCGTATTTCGAAACGCTTTCGTTGCGAAATGAGCCTCTTGAAGAACAATTACTCGACCTAAAAGTGTGAAATATTGGCTTGTCGTATACGCACAATTTAACGTACAGCAGTGCGTGAACGCGAGCCAAATGTGACGAAATACGTAAGAAGTATGTTTACACAATGACAACGCTCAAGCACATGCTCACAGAATACAGCGAAAAACTGCCGCTATGCACGCCTTGTGTTTGTGTAATTCAATCTCAATTATTATGCCCGGCTCACGTAGCGTTAAGTGCTGCAGGGTGACATTGAGATGAACTAACGCGTTCCATTACCTTTAATTTAACACAGTAAACACTTTTATTCATTAGTAAACCCGCAATGGCGTCTTTCAATTAGAGTGCCGCGCAAACGGTGCTCACTTAATGGTGGTTAGAGCGTCAGAACGCTGAGCATGACGTCACTACTTTGATTCCAGGCATGATAACCTATCGATTGATTTGATAATCAAGACACTGTCGTATGTTTGAATTTAGGATTTAAGACCGAGGCAGTGCTAAACATGGTAAGGTAAAAAAATATCGCACTGGGTTCGACCCTCACCGCCAAGGCGTGAGCCCTCTGGATGGTCACCATTTCAGAGGAGGTGCAAACGCTTTCAGAGGCGGGCATTGGAAGATCAATGCCTGCATAGATTGAGAAAGAAAGAGAGCATAGCCTCGATCTTTCTTTGAGTCGTCTAATCTGAATGCAAAACTAAACTCTAAGAGTCATTTGTCACTCTTGCTATTTTTCTTCCTATGTTTACCTGAATTGTGCCAGTGTTCAGTACCACTCCCCCTAGTAATGTTTCGGTCTGAAGGGTGGATCTAACTCTCTCTCTCTCTTTTTCTCTCACTCTGAATATTTGTTTTAGCTCGCACTAGAGAGAACAGCACGGCGACAATTCCACGCAGTTTCCTAGTGCAAACAACATGAAATGGGTGACAGTAGGTCAGGAAACTCCGACGCAACTTTCAGGCTCGCTTTGCAACCCCAGGTAAATCACCTAAATTGTGGTGCGCCGTTCTCCACAGACACGTTACCAGTATTCTATAGAGTAGCAGAAAAATTTTGTTTGTTGCCGCACAAAATACACGAAGCTGTGAGGGTTGTCGAGAACACGGGAGTCTAGTCATATATTCTGTTCTGGTAGTTTAGAGTACGTCGGGGTGGGGATAAATCCACATTCCTGTGTGTTTCCTTTTGACCAAGCATACTGTCTCGTTTGGTCATCCTTCAGTCATTTTTTTCCTCACCATGTCTGTTCTGTTATATGTGTTTCGCTATGGACAGCTTGGGGTCCACACTTTTTCACCATGTTCACTTCCTACATTTTTTTGCATGCACTGCACATCGTCTCCTAATGATTTCTGCAGGAACCACACTCTCTACTCAGCTTCTTCATTCAATGCGTTTTCATTCCGAACGCTACGGCCACGCACATTCTTTTCACTGAGACTTCAAAGTCAGCCAAGCATGCATTTACACGCGTTTATAGACACTTCTATACCACCGGTGCACAGTGCGCGATGACTGTGGTGTAATGCAGTAAAGGCTGGGAGACGCAGTGGGCTTTACTGATCCAGGAGACACTTTATCTAGTCCTTTGCTTGTGCCATGATACCAGATTAATCTGAAACGGGTAGAAAAAAACTGGCCCCGTATCTGAATTTAATCTGCAAATGTCGTCGAAAGACGATAGTCTTGCATGTAGGGAGAGTGAACGAAACATTTATTTGATGTTCTGTTCAAGAAATTTGGTAAATGGTATTCTGGAGGCGCTGCATTAGAGTGCCTCGAGCGTGCAGCGGATGCGAACGAGCGCATCAAGTCACGTCACACATGAGACTTGACCGCCATCAGGCATTTTTTTTTTCAAGAACAGAGCGTGTGGTTCTGAGACGGGTGTGCACGCCCATGTCAGAAATGATAAGGTGTAGAACGCAAGGCGACAGGTAGGTGCCACCACCGTCTCGTCTTAACAAGCGTTGAAAACACCGTGCCAACACCGTTCCGTGCAAGCGTTGCATGGTCAGCGCAGCCTGATAAGCGCTACGGTCCTTAAAATCGCTTATGTTGCCTTTTCTAGTAAAAGGCGCACACGCAGAATATATACGTGTTGTTATGGTGCCCCAGACATGCGCAATAATTGCTTTTTAATCGACAATTGCACAAGCATGGACGCTGAATCTTGAGCAACATAGGTGGGCGCTGCGGATGGGGTTGGCCGTTTCAAATACCCGATGCTGTTAAGAGTGGACAAACAGACAGACAGACAGACAGACAGACAGACAGACAGACAGACAGACAGACAGACAGACAGACAGACAGACTGACAGACTGACAGACAGACAGACAGACAGACAGACAAACAGACAGACCAAAATGTTCGCGTCGAAGGTCTCCAAGAAAGACTATCGTCTTTAAAAGAGCGTGAGGAGGGGGTAAGGGAAGCGTTAACAGTTCTCCCGACGGCGTCTTGAATCGGGTGTTGTAACAGTATTCTTGGAAATCGAAAAACCGTGTCACAAAAAAGTATACGGAGTAAACAGTTTACATTGAAAGGTGTCTCTCGTAAACGACTTTTAAGGAGTCACTGCCTTTCTCTTCCCACTAAGAACATGCTGAACAGATGCAATGTGAGCTCTCTCTTTAGATGCGAAGTCACTTATTTGAGACTTCTCCGAAAATTCAAAAGAGACAGCACTTAGGGTTGCGAGGATTCGCAAATCAAAGATGACTGGCAAGTTCAAGTGGCTGAAGAAGAGCGCATAGCGGAGGCAGTTTCTTAGTCCTAATAGCGTTCGTACTGAAAAGCAGTATTCTGTTTTTTTATGAAAGCATAACCGGGAAGAAGTACATACTCGGGCACTTTGTAAGAGATGTATCTACAGAAATAAAAGGGCAATTACTTGCATCTGATGGACGGCTAGTCAAAAGTTTTTCGTGAGACAAAAACATGCACTTTCAAGAAGCCAATAGCAGACCTTGATACACCATGTGTATCAAGTTTTGATGAGTTTCAAGAACAAACGAAACGAGTGACCTCATCAATTGCATATGATAGTTACGACGACAGTCGGCAATTTGATGACGTAAAAAAACTTTAATCATTAAAAAGACATGGTGCAGAAAAGTTGATGCTTGAAATATGACTAAAAAATATTAATAGAGTACCTACCTCCAGACACAAAGACAGCAACGTCAGAAAGAAAACAAAGCAACAAACAAACAAAACAAATATCAGTGATAAATATGCTGAGGTAAGGGCAGTGCTTCCGGGGCAGGATGTCCTGTCACCGAGAAAGTTTTTCCCTATTCGCCACTTTTTTGTAAATCATCGCTGGGAGCCTTCGCTGGGAGCCGGCGACCTCACGTTTCTCCGCCTCTTGACGCATGCGGGGACGGCAACGCTCGACGGTAAGAGCCGCTACCAGCAGAGATATAGCTCGGTGGCGTCTGTGCGCCGACTTGCCAGCCCCTTTTACTCGCGCATCGGCTGACGCGCCTCCTTTGGAAAAGCGTGGAACCCGACGCCACGGGCATTAAAGGACTTGCAGGATGACGCTCTCTACAGACGATTTTGCTGCTGCTCATGATGGTGGTGGTGCTAGTGGTACTAGGGGTGGTACGTGGCCATGTTTTTACGAGCACATTTCTCACCACGCGCCCTTAACCCACGGTATCTCTTGCAATCAGCCGCCAACTCATGTTCTTGGCGTGGCCTTTTGAGTGCGAACGACCACCAGGTTGTGTGTCGGGAGGAAACCACCATGGTTTCCAAGCTTCAGGAAGGGGGTTATTGACAGCAATAATGACTTTGTGGGAGTTGTAATGTTATCTTAGACTTAGTGAATAGTTTCTCAGTCTCACTCCCAGCTGAGCGATAAGACGGTGCTTCACGTGATGACAGATAGCGACGGCCGTACGCAACCTTCTATTTCGTAACTCATCAACAAAACAAGACCTGCCCCGGGTGGCATTGATAGATGGGTTTTCATATGACTATAGCTAGACAAGAGAGAAGCAGCGAATCTACTCAATGGATCCGAATAACGGATTTATCAACTATCGAGCCCCTAACTTTTGGGCCGGTGAAGCCTCAGCTGTAAATTCTGCGAATGAACTTGGGCAAATACACACCAGATATACTTGATTATTTATTGTGGACATTCTTTGATGAGCATGTGACCCTAGTAATAAAAACAACAGCAACGCCTAATAAAAATAATATTAATATGCAACAGGCATGCCCAGTGGGATGATCTGGTGTAGAATCAATCCTATTTAGACATTTTCGCACCCTTTAAGGAGAGTCTTTCCAGCGAAGCTAATCAACAGTACGAACGACCACTCTTGCAAATTGCTTTTTTCTTATCAGTAAAGATGTAAATGGAACATTCGCTTTAAAACTGTTTTTAAAAGTTCACATAGAAAATACGGCAATAAATTTTGGGAAAGAAATGTTTATTATAGAAGAAAAGCTTCGAAGTCAGTTTAAAATCGTATTCTGACCTGCTGCTCAGCGTTAGGAATGGGGAGAGGGTGGAAAAGAAATGAGAGAGACGGCTTTTATTGATTATGATCAGGAAGGTAGCGATAAAGCAAAACCTTCGATAAATATATAGTCTCTTGTCCAATTCTGTCTCTCGCAAAAACTTCGTCAGTGCATTCAGATTATCGCGCTGTCCAAAAAAAAAAAAAACAGCGCTATGATACTCACACGAACACTCAAGGTTTATCGCAATGCACGTCAGTTTTTCCACATGTAATGCCCTGCTAGTATTGAAATCGACACGCTTTTATGCCTGGGAGCCCAACCCAGACTGCATGGCTTCGTCAAAGTATTCTAGTTGGTATCGTCTGATGCAAGTGGCATCAACCAAGGCGGAAGTCTGATGCAATACACGGTATCTCTTGCGGTGTGCCTGACGTAACCAACGGAAAATCTTCACGCAACGTGCGGCACGCCCACGGATCCAATTCAAGCCAGCCACCAGCGGCGGTTCCTAATTGGAGGCGTCAAAGTACTGCCTGATGCAAGGGATCCACATGGGCTATAAAAAAAAACCAAGCTGCGCGAAGATCAGAGAGTAACTGAAGAAATTCCAGGTCATCGACGCACCTCGCTGCATGACCTGTACACCGTCGGCCTCAGTGCAGAATATGTAACGCCTTTGTTTATACTGTCCACAAATGTTTTCTTAACTCACCGTCGCCTTGTCCGCTCCAACTATCAGCTCTGCGCAGATGTAGCCGCGTGCTGAGACACCCCATACCCAACAACGCAGGCACACACGCACACACGCAAACGCACGTGCGCGCACGTTGGCACTCTGTACTTTATAACAAGTCTGTGTTCAAGAAACGTATTGCGACCTAGCGATATGACAAAAACAGCAGCGCTGTCAGATGACGGCACAAAACGAGGTTATCCACTTTCCCGAGGTGAAGCAAGAACCTGAATTCTGATGTTTTCATTTGATATGTGAGGTTTAACATCCAAAACCACCCAAAAAAAACCAAAACTGAAAACTACTGGAGAGAGAAGAGAGTATGAGAAAAGCTTCTCAAATAAGTAGCGCCTCATCACAGACGGCTTAAGTAATTATTGCAAAACGGAACACCACCACTTTATATTTTTACGTTTCCTAAGCAATTGTCAAGACATAGTCTTTACACGAGGAGTCTATCAGAAATATACCAGTTCTTTTTGTTGTGTTTATATTTATGTTTTAGAAAACAAACTAATATGTCATTTCCTATTGCTTATTTGTTGTATAAAAAGTGACAATTAAATATTGTTCAAAACGAGGGTTTGCGATGTATTTGACCTGCGTTTTATAGATCTTCATAATGACTTCCTCAGTGCGTTAAAGTTGGGCTCGCCAGTCATCCTTATTTCAGTATTCAGCGTCCTCCCAATGCTGAATGCTGTCCTGTATACATTTCTGGGAAAATTTCAAAGGAGTGACATTGCACCAAGAGAGAGCTCCCGTTTCACCTCTTCAAGATCTCCTTAGTTGCAAGGAAACGGCAACGACCTCTTCAGTATCTGTTGCGAACCGTACCTTGTATGGTATATCATTCACTTCGCATACTTTTTTTGATGCATGCTCTTTCAAGTCCTAAGCAAACCCGTTTCCTGACGCCGCGCAGAGACTCCTGAACACAGCCCGTCCCCCTCTTTTCTATTCCTTTCAAAGACGGTCTGCGGGTTCTTCGTCGCATGCTAGTCTTTTTCGAATCGTTCCAAATGAATGCCGCTGTGAGGCACAGGAAAGGAATTCCATCGAGTGTCTTGTGAATCAGCAAACCTTGCGCACGTTCTTCGACAGTACGATGGCAGCACGTCGCAGCATTACGTACTGCGTGACAGTGGCACCCAAGTATATAGGGTGACGTGCAGATATATGCTTGAAGAGTTTTTAAGTTCTGGCGAGAAGACCAAGCTTCCCCTGTAGGGCTTTTAGGGAAGACACGCAGAATGAAACAGCTGAGTAGAGATGGTGGTTTGAGTGAGAAATACTGGAGACGGCATACAGCGTAGGCAAAACAATTGAAGTGAACATTTTGTAACATAACAAAGAAAGAACCTAACTTATTTATGAGTGAGTGAGGCGATGGACCTGGTCGCAAACGTTTGAGCAGCATGATTGATTTGTCGCTGTCATGGCATTCTCTTCACACACAGCCAACAGAGAAAGGCTGATTGAAAGCTTTGGCATCGCTGTTCATTACACATAACCCTTCACTAGATTTTAACGAGAAACTTTTGCATAATGTATGCGCATGACGGTGCACCAAAAGTTATTCGATTCACCTGCAAATTCAGGGAAAGCTTAAAACGTGTGCCAGAAGATTCCAATGTATTTTAACTCGTTTGATGAGCTTTGACACGAAACGTCAGCTTGGCCCACGCTTCTTTCATGCTTCTGTGTTGTAATGCCAGTGAAACTAAGATCGAAATCACATCAAAATGAAGGCGTACAAAATGCAAGTTCATGCGCACACATGAACTGACACGTGAACTTGAGGCATTAGGTGAAATGAAGTTCTATGTTTGCATACGTGAAATACAATTGTTGTGCTTCACACTGTGAGCTTAACAAAAACTTTCTAATTGGTGATCTGTTATGTTCTGTTCTGTTTTGTTTTGCTGTGGAGAGGTTAAGATCCATATTACCTCGGCTACTCCATATCAATAAGTTCTGCAGCGAAAAACAAAAAAGAATAATACTTAACAGTCTTACCAATCTGAAAAAAAAACATATTTATTAGCACACAGAAACCAGTTGACATGTCATGCCAATGCACAGTTTGCTTGCAGTTGTTCACACTGTCATAAGCTGTTCACACGCACACCTTTCTTTTCTGCTATCAGTATATGCGCTAACAGATTTCATATATGTCCATCCCTGGCTGTCTAACACAGGCGCTTATCACGTCTCGTCTCCACTAAGAAGTCTGTCAGGAAGATGTTCGCCTTTTTACGAAGATGCATCTCAGGCCATAGTTCGAGTGATTTCTTTAATGTGAGGGGCTGTCTGTCCGAACTTGCTAATGTGTTCTTTATTTTTCTTTTTCATTCGCGTATTCAACGCATTCCTAAAGAATGTGGCGAACATTTTCTTCCGCGTGACCACAATGGCATTCCGGGGAGTTGGATGGATGTATTTTGTGCAGGAGGCTGTTTGTGTATGCTACTTCTAGTCGAAGTCTGTGGAATAACGTCTGTAAGTTCAGTGGGAGATCTTTCACTATGAAAAATTTTCTGTGTGGGTCAACTTTATAAAGTAAGAACTGATTCCTTTGATTTAGGGCTATCGAACCACTTCTCTATCGAACAATGGTTAGCTCCTTGCGTTTTAGAATGTCAAATATCCATGCCAGACATAAATATTGCGCAATCGCGTCCTTTGTTTAATGTTTTTTTGGTGAGGCTGGCAGCCACTTCATTTCTCTTTATTTCAATGTGACTGGGTATCTATTGGGATACAATGTTGTGACCATGCGCTGGGGCATATTCTAATATTCCACAGTTTCTCTTACTTCAGAGAGCGGATATGGAAGGATAAAAAAGGTACATAGTGTATAAAATTCTTACAAAGTAGCCTAGATACAATGTTCAAATAATACACGAAAGCATCAGACGTTATACACAATACTCACTTTATTTTGCTTGCGATTAGAAGACATAATAGTCTGAACTCTTGAACCACGATGTGTTCGAATGCATCGCATCTCAACACTTCTTTTAAAATCCATTCACCTTTCTTTGAAAAGTCAGCTTGTACGTGTAGAACTTTTCGGAAGCGGCCACTATAAGCTGCAAGACATGAATGGTGTCATGCTTCAAAGTCCGAACAAAAATGACAGTTACAAGGCACAGACTGATGACAGCCGCATTGTCGAGTAAGCATAAGATTCGCAGTGCAGCAGCAATGTTCTCACGGCATCTCACTGATCTCGTGCAGTTTAGAGAATGTCAGTTTTTGCGCCGGCAAAGTCAAAACTGTAACGCTCGAGTAATCAATTGATAGGCTTCTGTGACACTTCCAATCTGCAGTGTAGAGTTATTCGAGGCACATCATATCGCAGTATTTCTACTAGAGTTCTGTTCTGGCTGGCCAAATTACAGCACAGCTTTAACTTCGCCGCACGCACTTAGAGAGACGTACTCACGAGTCAGTTGGCTGTGCTGACAGTACACAAAAAAAAAAACACAGGCGGCCTCGTGACCTGTAAAATGATCACCCGTTATTGATCCCAACAGAGTCACGACATTATGTCCAGTGTGCAGGGGGCACAAACCACGCGCTCACAAATACCCGGGCGGCGGTCCTGTTCTCCTTTGTCCAACAAGAGGACGTCGGGTCGTTTGGCAGGGAAGAGGAAGAAGAATGAAAGAATGTTTTCGGGTACGAAGCAAAGGCATGCTTGGAATGCCAACCTGCATGACCACGTCTTGCACCGGCTGCAAGGCCAGCGTGTCATGCAGGCTGGTGATATGGTGGTGGTGCAGGTATATTTTGTTCGCGTAAAGCAAGTAGTAAAAAAAAGGCAGGAGGAAAAATAACAAAAAAGCCTTGACACCGGAAGTGATAGCTCGAGGCAGTGTTTGTTACTAAGCGATAGGCTCCTTTCCCCCAGTCAGCCAAGAGAAAATTATATGTGAGCTACCGGCACACACAGAGATCTGGGATGCAGTTGGCAGCACATGTACCACAGTGAAGAACATTTAGTGGGCGTTTAGGATAAAGGAGAAAGTGCGTGGAGTGTCTAAAGTTAACTAGCCGTGTCTAGAGGGAAAAAAAACCTTACACTGGGGCTATCTAAGCCGGCCATAGTTTGTCCAACTCGAAAAAATAATAAAAAATTAACGAATATACATGCCAAAATAACATAACCGCGCAATCGCTTGCAACCGGTTGCACAACTGACAACTCTTAGCCTGCTTTCCTAGTCCATACACTGTTCTATTATCAGCTCACCTGCCTAAACACTGCAAGTGCGCGCTTGGTCGTGCCAGGCGTGATGTGGTGGCAGTCTGTGCATGTACTCTATTATTGTGTATACTGCCAGCACGTGGTGGTGGCATACGGTGGTGCGTGATGACAGACGCAGACATGGAAAGACCGTATAAAGTTCGCACTGCGGAGAGGGGGAAGCCATTTGCGGGAAATCGTGGCTCTCTTCCTCTCTTAAAGTGCCTTTATCTGTCGCTCTATCTTTCTCACTCACCAAGAACTTCATACTGACCCTGAAATCAAATAGCTTTTATCGATTCAACACTAACCCAGACTCGTGCGCAACCCATACATGACTAAAAATTGCAAGCCACCGATGGCGGTGCCAGAGGAGGCTTTATACGCTTTTGGCTTCATTTTTTGTGCATTAGTGCCGCCGACATCCCATCACCCCCCCCCCCTGTCATTGCATTTATTTTTTACGTTGCCCATCTCATTACGTATCAGCATTTTACTATTTAGTTAGTTTTGAAGGCACTGTTCCTGCTATATTATTGCAGCAGAATCGCAGTACAGTGTATTGTAAATAGCAGCTACCGGTGCATCTATCTATTTATCATAAATGTTCTACATACGCAAAAGAAGATGCACGAGAGTGCTTTGTGTAGCTCTCTCGCAGCACGAGAGGGCTAAATGCAGCACAGTGGTGAGAGTGCTTAGTGGCGAAAACGTCTTCGACCAATCCTGCCGCCACCAGGTGCAGTCGTGCTTCAGTGAACAAGTTACATAGCGTAATGCTGGTTACCCTCGAAATTTACTGCTAAATGCCTCTCTTTTTTTCTTTCTCCGTTTCACCAATCGAGTACTGGTAAGTGCAACAATAAAGTGTTTTTATTCAACACCATGAGCTGATTTCGAAAGTAGCCCTTATGCTTGGCATGCTTTATTTATATTTGTGTATACAATGACCTCCCTTACTTTTGTATATATCGCAGAAGGTGTCAACGTCAAACGTACCGCGTCGTCTACACTTTGTGACGTTCAGCGTCTCATGGCGCCTCGAGAACTAACAAACACAACACGATTGCTGACGTAAAGCTGAGCAGTTCTTTTAGGTATGCCCGTAAGAAACAATGAAGCAGTTCGCCATTGTCTATACGGTGCGTTATCAACTACAATAAATCCGTTCACCCGCACATCGCTTCAGCTCCTCCGACTTTTCAGCGACTCAAGGGCTGCCCTACAATCTGTGCTCTCAGCACTGTGTCGCGGCCCGTACGAACAGCTTGTTTTTGAAATTCGATGCCTTCTCCACACTTTACTCGAGAAAGGGCATCATGTGACGCTTCAATGGCTGCCAAGTCATTGCGGCATCATAGGGAACGAACATGCCGATACTGCCGCGCGGGCAGCCCTTGAAAGAACACGAGAAGAAGCCATACCACTTTCAAAGACTGATGTTGCCAGTAATCTTCGACGACTTGCGCGTGAAATCACATTTTCACTATGGTGCCCACCAAGCATCGATACGAATCGTCAACACCACCTGTCCTCTTTGATGGCTCTCCGCATGCCCACTGGACTCGATCGAAGAGAAGCCACCCTACTTCATCGCTTATGGCTAGGAGTGGCATTTACAAAATCTTACTCCTTTGTCATAGGAATGGCCAACAACGCTCTCTGCGATGCCTGTCATTGCGAAGAGACGCTACACCACATCCTGTGTGACTGTCCATTGTATGAAATCCAGAGACAGTCACTGGCGTCTGCTTTTGCGCGCATCGACAACAGCCAAATGTCTGTGGACACTATTCTGTCAAGTGCCCGAGAGAAGACACTGCAACAGAAGGCGACGAAAGCTCTGTTGAAATTCCTACGCGACACCGACTTGAACAAGCGACTGTAACAGCAATGTCACACACCGCGAAAGACAAGACTGGACTATGACTGAGTGTGCGCGCATGTGCTGCCGAATGTGCTGTTTCTATCTTCCCTCTCTGCTCCCTTTCATCTCCCCCATCCCTCTCCCATGCGCAGGGTAGCAAACCGGCTGCATATAGGCTGGTTAACCTCCTTGCCTTTCTTTTCCCTCTATTTTCCTTCCTTCCTTCCTTCCTTCCTTCCGACTGCGAACTATACAACAAGTGAAAAGTGTTGCTCGAGCCCTTCTGACTGATCGACTCGGCCCACCGATGTAATTACAGATCGCGGGCGTGAATCTGGTTCCCGCCAAGTGGAAGAAGGGAGCATTGAATGAATGCTTTAATATTCTTCCCCCATCAGAGGGGCACCTCTGTGAACTGGGGGCTGCCTTATTTCTCGGGTGCCTTTTCCTGGTGGGTGGCCTACGTCCAGTTTAGATTTGCCGGGGTCCTCTAAAATGTAATTACGGGGCAGCCTTCCTAGCATCAGGAATCTTTCACCGTTGTGCTGGAACTGCTTATCCTGGGTGGAGGTGTTCGAGTGTTACCCCGAGCCATTCATTCCTACTGTGACATAGGAGTGAACGTCTTTGTTTGTCTCTGTAAGTTTCTTACATTCTCTTAGTTATTCCTTAACCTCCTTAAAGTCGTCAATTGCTTCGCTCCTCCCAATCGATTAATAAAAGTCAGATACCCACTTCTTGCTGTTTATTGGTGTAGTTGTTGCTGTTGTTGCCGCTGTTGTTGGTGTAAGTGATGTTGGTGGTAGTGATGTTGGTGGTAGTGGTGGCGGCGTAGTTGTTGGTCAATGTCGTAGTCATCATTCGTGGTGTCCTGGCTGTTGTATGTTGTTCTGAGGACGTGCTCTATGCTGTTTTGTCAATGATGTTGCCAGAGACACATATTTTTCTCAAACCTCCTTATGAGTGTGTGTTGGCGGCTTTTCTGTGTCCTTATTAGCTGAAAAAATTATTGAAAAACTTAGGCAGCCTCTAGGGGTTATCAATGTTTTAATATTGTTCGCAGCCAAAAATGGGAAGCTCACAAGCACAATGATGGGCTGCAGAAAGTTTGGCCGCTTATGTTACAGTATTCTAAATGAGCATTGCATTAGGAAATCTCTGGCATAGTATGTACCCCGCCTGCTTTTTTCTAAGACCACTTCGTACAAAGTGTTATAAAATTTTCTATGGCACTTATCGAACCCAAGCTCAAAATATACTGATTCGTGATATACATGGTTTTTCACTTTCTTTGCTTGATGTTGTTGTACAGATGCTTAATCGTTCACGCGCATGACATGCAACAGTTAGCACTTCACGCATGATGCAAACGTGCGCTCAGGTTTGATCAGATGCCCACACAATGTCGAATGTGTTTAATCTATTTGATTGAATTGCGGCAAATATGACAACCCAAGCGAGGCCATCTGGTAAAAGCAGTCCCACGACAACACCCGGCGTTAGCCTTCATACCTGAAAGGCGTTAAGTGATCTTTGTTTATCCACGAAGATCTCCATTGAACCTCGCACTGTAACGTTAGATTGCAAGACGGGTGTTCTGTGTGGATGACAGCAATTTCTATTAGCTCGTGCGAGAGCAGTAATCGGGCCCAAATTGCACGGAAGGACATACTCGTTTATTCTCCATCAGTATAATAAAAATCACCCGCAAAAGTTAGTATGCATTGATTTCAGTCGTTGCATTAACGTAAACGACCCTTACCTTACCGATTCCGAAGGAATCAGCGTTTCTACCACAGAAATTGTAACATGGACAAGGACATGGTGCATGAGTTTAAACGTCTCCAGCAACACAGTTTGCCGAAACTGACACAATGGCACCTGAAAGTCTTTCAAGAAGACGCGGATCCAACGATAAAGTTTAACTCGATCTTACTATACGATTGCTCTCTCGATGCCCATGCAGACGACATCGAGCGTGATCCCGTACGAAAGCATACTTTTTTTGTTTCACCGAAATGTGGAATGCAAGAAATCCATAAATTAGTAGATTCTGCTTCGTCATCTGTACAGAACAAGCACAGCATCTGGCGAGTGGCGTTGGCATGCGCGCGAAATGGCCAGAGACCACGCTGAATCTCAACCTGCCAAAAACAAGCCCATCAGACAACGACAAACGCGGGGCTATGAATCTATCTGACGGAATTCTTGTGACAATGTTAAGGGCCCCGAATGTCTCCCGAGGCAACGTAGGAAAGTATAAGGATGCAGCTATGCGCGATTATAAAACCAAGTACAAGAACAATGCCATCATACTTCTCGGTGATGTCAACGTTGACATCACGGACAACGACTGGCTTCTATTGTACGTGTTCTCTCGTTACGTTCTACGATGCGTTTTGTATGACTAGAAGCCATCTAGAACCACCGGAGGAACGTGCGTAGACCTCGACTTTGCCAAGTTCAGGCTATATTCAATAGAGGAACCACAGCCTTTACATATTACGAAACATGAAGCAGTATATTGAAGGGAAAACGAAATCCACAGCTGAACACAACATACCATTGATGGCTAATAAAAATTTTATATAACTGTATATCACTTTGTCACTCATTTACATGCGTGAGCGTCCAATGTCACGGGTCATTTATAGTAACACCAAACAAACGCACTGCTCCGCCCACCTCACATCATTCACTCCATAGATATGTCATGATTTTTTTTGCTTTCCCAGTTTTTTCTCTTTTTTCTCTTCTGATTTCATTTATCTTTTCTTTCTTTTTCTCTTTTTCTAAGATTTCGATTTTTGGTTTTTTTTCTTTTCTTATTTTTATGAGTCTTTTTCTGCGCTATTCCAAGCGGCAGCAGCATTCGACAGACCAAGTCGCTAAAGCGCTCTGCACTTGATGTTAGCGAGGCAGTCTCGGAACGAGATGAAAAAGCCTTCTCCTTGACTAGAGCGCATGATCACTGCGCTACAGATGGCTCACTACACGCGGTTTGGTCGGCGTTACGCTGAACCACAAGAGACGACGACAATGTACGTGAGTCCGGGTCCCTAATGCTCTCCGTAGTTAAATGTCAAACCTGCTGTAACCTTTTGATGAGACCCGTCTTTAGAGCGCTGCTGCGACTTTAAGATATATGACGCTCCATCGCGCCTTTCCCGAGCTAGAATAAAACCTTGAATGTTTAGCCCTACTGGCTGTCGCCCACGTTATGAGAATTTTCAAGAACGTCTAACATTGATGAGACCAGAAGTAAGCATGAAAAAAGCGTCCGGAAACACGCAAGCGATGCGCTACACTCCCCAGTCACCGCTCATCGCGCACAACGTGAGACAGATGCGTGCCCTTCAGTGCGAGTCTTACAAATATTGATTCGTTTCAGAAGGTTTCGTGTTCTGAACGCTATACGCAAGTAAAAACACGATAAACCAGTGCTTTCAAATAGCATCGCTTTTAAAGACGATAGTCTTTCTTTGTGACTTTCGACAAAAAAAAATTGGTCTGTCTGTCTGTACAGTTGTCTCTTTGTCCGCCCTTAACGATACTTTAAAGACCTAAACGGCACCAAATGATACTTCAAACGGCCGACCCCATCCGCAGCGCCCACCAATATTGCTCAAGATTTGGCGTTCACACGTGCGCGCTTGTCAAATTAAGCAATTGCTGCGCACATTTGAGGCACTACAACAACACGTCAATATTCTGCATGTGTGTCTTTTTACTAGAAAAGGCATACATAAGTAATTCTAAGGACCGTAGCGCGTATCACGCTGAGCTGACGATGCAACGCTTGCATGAAAAGGCAAGTCTTTCCAACGATTCGCTAAAATGACACGGTGGTGGCACCTACTCGTCGCCTTGCTTTCTACACTTTAT
Organism: Rhipicephalus annulatus; assembly: GCA_013436015.1. Taxonomy (NCBI): domain Eukaryota; kingdom Metazoa; phylum Arthropoda; class Arachnida; order Ixodida; family Ixodidae; genus Rhipicephalus; species Rhipicephalus annulatus. The sequence continues at coordinate 390,860 of WOVY01010206.1, read as the reverse complement.
AGCGTAAGAGACAGCTGCGCACGCCGCGCGCTTTGTTTTCCAACTGCCAGATAGCGCTCATGTCTCACGTGTGAAGTGACTTGATGCGCTCGTTCGCCTCCGCTGCACACTCGAGGCACTCTAACGCAGCGCCTCCAGAATACCATACACCGATTTTCTTGCGCAGAACAATAAATCATTGTTTTTTTTCGCTCTCTTCAGACAAAACGCTATCGTCTTTTGACGACGTTTGCAGTGTAACATGCAGATACGGGTCCAATTTTTAGCCTTTACTTCCTTTACCCCCTTACCAATCACAGGGTAGCCAGCCGGTCCAAGAAGTCGCTATTCTCCCCGTTCATCCCCTTGTTTTTTTTTCTTGCTTCCTCCTCCTCTGCACTTGTATCACGCTAACTGCTATTTGTCCTGGTAGTTTGGACGTAAAACCATGTTGCCTTGCACGTAGGTGTACGCTTGGAAAACGGTGGGTTTTGTTAGACGCATTCTCATTAGGCAAGGAACTCTCGATGAGGGAAGTTGCCGGTGACCTCTTTACTTCAATTAAATATTAATAGCGCCACGGCACAGTTGGGACGACATTAAAACGTCCGCTCCATCTTTTCCGCCTTCCATCTGTAGTGTCTTTCAGATGCGACGAGAATTTCTGAGAGTCGTTAACCTAAGCTTCCAGTACAATGTTCGTCCACGCGCTTTGGGTAAAGTGACTTCATGCCTCAGTGACGGCCACCCAAACTTTGGAACCATGCTTACTCTGCACGGGAGGGGGTATGAAGAGCTTGCATGTTTAAAGCAGCGGGCGGGGAAGAGGTGAGGACTTGAGATGAAGGGTAAAAATAACCATAGTCATAAAAAAGAGACCTGGGAAGGTAAAAGTTGGTGAGTTTGAGGTATTTTAGGAGAAAAGAGAAGGAGGGAAGTCACTTGGCGCTGAAGAATCTAGGGAGCATCTTTAGTTGTTTTGAGGGGGCCACCATATGCAACATTATTATTCTGAAAGCGAATGCAAATATCTGGACGCTTTCGTGAGTGCACTTCTCGGAATCACATTTTGCAAGTGCTGCTTCAACCTAACCACGGGTGTGTCCGTTCTTTTTTTGTTTTTTATAGTGTACTGCTAAAAAGAGAGAGAGAGAGAAAAGCATCACATTTAAAGGAACTGATGTGTGTGATGCGATGCTACCGTGCATCTGACCTCCCTCTTAGGCCGAATGCTCTTTCCATCACCTTCTTTTTCATTTCTCCTGAAGATGTGTGTAACATCGCTATTCACTCACATGCTGTTTCATTTTCGTTTAATGTCTTATTCGTACTGTAGCTTCAGCCTTATCATGGGAGTCAACTTAGCACATAATGTCGACAGTTCTATTGCATTAGCACTCACTGAGTTGAACCACTCGTTTAGGGTTGGCATGTCCCACTTGTTACACGCTGCTGAATCTGATACGTATATTAGAAGTAATGGATAGTCATCGTGGCAGAATGTAATTCGCAACTTCTGTTCGGAATTACAGGCGTTGCTGCTTGTTATCAACTACGTTTTTCTTTGATAACTACGTTGTTTTTATCTGTTTTTCTTTTAAATTTTCTTGTCATAGCATAACTAATTCGACTCATTTCACCTTTATGAAAAAACTTGGGACTTCCACGCACATCCATGACTAGTTCAAAAGCACAATATTCAAGGTTCCGTTTATGACCGTTCCTTTTATAGCGAAATCGTTTATGAGATCACTTTTAGGGTCACGCGCAGTTGCATGTTGTACGCCACTGCCGCCGTCGGTGTCCGTAACCACATCGTGGGAAATAGAAAGAAAAAACCTTGCACCAATGACGAAGTGGGGCTTGAACCCGGGTCTGCTGGGTACTAGCTTAATAACCTACCACTGAGTTACGCTGGTGCTTGTAGCTAGCCAAAGTTGTTTTAGACAGACATGACTTAACACGAATGGCACAGTGGGGCTCGAACCCGGGTCCGCTGGGTGCCAGCCCAGTATTATACCACTGAGCTACGCCGGTGCTTGTGAGTTATTGTCAAACTTGCCTTAGGCCGGCTTGATGTCGAGAAAGCAATCGCGTTAATACGACTTATAAAGCGTTTTACAATAGCGAAAGAACAACCAGTCGCCGCACAATGCGAATAGCGTAACGAATGGGCCGTCCAATGCTCCAGCCTATTACAAAAGCTTCTTTTTCCCTTTCAACTGTGGTGCATACGCACTTCAGCCATAATTCGTCATCGCCGTCAGGCACTGCATAAACAATTGGCAGAGAATTCCTTGCAAGTGCTTGGAGGACAACATGCTTTTAAGAATTACAAAAAATAGCATAGCGACTGCCGGACTACTACCCAAAAGCTTAATATAATTCCATAGTGGGCATCAAGCAAGTGTCCTTGCAGTAGTTACTGAATGAGCGTTTTGAAAATGCTCTGAAAGGCCACTCTTCTAGACTCCGCTGTGACTGTGCTGCACCTCCCGCGCAGGCCTGGCGTTTTTTAGTTGTCTTCACCTCAAAACTGACTTGAATTGGTAAAGCACGCTTTACAGGCGTCCTAAATGGAAGTTTATTTAGGTTCAAAGCGCTACATTCAACTAACTGGAACATCTTACATTCAACAAATTGGTGTACATCACAGTGCATCCCAGCTTCTATCGTGCTCAAACAAAGTTAGCCCTAAACGCTGAAGTAACGTGCTTTAACAAATTACATGAACGTGAATAGTGAGCATATCACCATATATGCTGTGCACAACTATCTCAAATATGCCCCGTAGTCAATGGAATCTATATTAAAATGAAAGCTAGTCTGTAATATACAATAACTAGACCGTACAATAAAAGTATTTTTCTTCCTGCTTCACGCAGCCATAAAATTAACTTTCAGGTAGAAGGCATTTCCGAATTAACTTGGTAATTAGCGGGGTTAAGCGAGAGCTTGGGAATTGTGCAGTGGAAAAGCGACACGTGTTGAAAGTACGAAGTGAAGGTAGGTGAGAGGGAGGGAGGTTGTCAAACTGTTTTCGAAACCCACGCATGTGTCCAGCAGTTTCAGTTTAACTGCCATGTGCGCTCGCGTAGTCAAAAGGTAGTCGGCCCAAGTTCTGTTTCCACGTCATTCTCCACGGAGTACATCAGGCAGGGCAAGGAATCTAACAGGGCTCGGCCGTAAAGCTGCAATTCTCTCCTGTTATAGATTACCGCGGTGGCCGTGTGACACGCACGCCGAGCTGCGACATGGCTGCGTTGAGCTGGGCTGGCACGTCCTTCAAGAGGATGGCGAGATGGCTGGGAGCGAGAGTTGGGAGTTAGCTGCCGGAACAGTGCGTGTACACGGGTGGCAGCAAGCAGTGCGTTGACAAGCTGCGCCGGCTGCCGTGGTCAGCAGGGACTCGCGATGTGCGCCAGAAATGCAGAGCTAGTTTTTTTCGTACATATGACTTCGCTGCGCATGCTTCAGTTGTATTCCATTTAACGCGCCTCTAACAGTAACTAATTCTGTGCTTATAGTTTAGTGGACAAAAAAAAGCATGTGCAGCGCTTGCAGGGAAAATTACTGCGTAACTGACTGGCGTTGGCTCCGACGGAGATTCAGGGAATTCAAGTAGCAGTTGTGGCGGAGATCTTCAGGATGTTATGCGTAAAGTTTTTCGTTTATCAATTCATGTGTATATCACAAGTGAGAAATATTAGGCAATAATTAAGCACTAAGCAATCAGTATAACATTCTTTTTTGTTATATCTTATGTGAACAACTTTTTTTTAAAATTCGTGTGACATTCTGTTCACCCAGAACTAACAGACAACTGACTTATTCAGTCGGGGAGGGGGGGATACGCTTGCGCTTGTGCGTTAAACAAGCCAGCCCGCGTGAAAAATCAAGCATGAAGGAACGTTCGCTTTAGGAAGTGGAGTATAATCAAGTAAGGGTCTTTTCTAGCCTCGTCTGACACTCAACAACGTTGAGGTGAATTGAAGAAAAATACTAGTGCATGTCGTTCCTTTGATGCCGGTTTCTGAGGACTGCGCTGCATCGTCATTAATTTACGGTGTAGCAGTTCCGACTCTAGTGCCTTCCTTCCTTTTTCTTTCTAACTAGCATGCCCCATCAGTGGTGGCTCTGCGGAGCATGCATGTGCAGTTGATGACTCGGCAAGAAAAATCAATAAAATACTAATCAGGTTTACGTGATTTAATATATATGCACAAACATTCACACGCGCTACCCTACGCATGATAGTTCTTGTAAGAGATGTACAACAAAAGTTGCAGCAAGCTACAAACAAACCAAAACCGGAGCTTGCTTCCGTCTTCTTTGCAGAACAATGGCCTTAAGGATGGCATTCTCTCTAGTCGGTCCTTTTTTTTCTCTCTGCCAACAACTCGCTTGGTTTTACTAATTAGGCTATCTTCATTGCACGTAGAGAAAGATGCCCATTAAGACCAACGTAATCTCAAGCCTAGCCTTCTAGCTCCGTCCCCGTTCGCCTGATGTTGTTTTCTTTTTTCTTTTCATTTTCCTTGGTTTCAGCTTGTGCCATCAGCTTTTCTTTATATCAAAGTTAGCGTGACGATAACTTACCATGCCACAATACATCGACGCGTTTTTCACCCGCCACTTCTTCTTCCTAACGCGCACCGTTCCGCTTCCGAATACTTTATTTTTTATGGTCCGACGTCTCCTTTGGATTCCTTCTTTCACCGGAGCGTGCTAGCTTTACTCTAGTTTCCAGGACAACAACGCACTGACTATGGAGGAGAGTTGAGGATTATATAGAGAGAAGGAGGGAGAGAGGAATCGCGAAGAGAGAAGAAGTAGAAGAAAAGAGAAAATAAAAAAGAATACGAGCTTCTCCTTAACGCACTGCGTAGACTACCGTGATGCACAGGAAGCGCTGATCGTTTGGGCCCGAGGAACGTGCGTGCGTTGGAGCACGCGCATGCGCACATGTATATTTGTTTTCTAACCGCGGCTGCATGCTCCCAATGACGTTTGCGTTTAGTGAAAGGGAAATATACAACCACACGTACACATGAAAAGAAAGGTCGAGGGCTCTCACGCACCTTCTATGTAACCCTTAGAGGACACTGTGAATAATGTCACACGGTGCTAGAGTTACTCTATATGCTACCTTTAGATAAAGGTAGCATATACAGTAACTCTATGCGGCGCCGGCAGCCAGCGACCTCTCACGTCAAGAACACGCCTCCCACATCCGTGCTGTGCCTTGCCTCTCTTACAGTAGCTCACCACTTACTTCACAAATTTTCTTCGTTGTTACGAAGAGAAGGCGACAGAGTCTCTCGGTGTGAGAGCTATGCGGAAAAGCGGGGCGGGGGCGGTGACGACGTGCTCTTGGCAAGAAGCGACGCGAAACAGGTTGTTAAAAAGTGTCCCGTCTAATTACGTGACTGCTTGCATGGTAGAGATTCTGGCCCGATGGTAATGAGGATGTACGTGGCCGAAAGAATGGTATACGTTGAAATCGCTCGCGCGTCGATTGCTGTTTCTACGGTGAGGTCCAGTCATAGCAAACTAGTTATTCAAGAATCCTGAAGCACTTACACACGCAAAGTAAGATTCAATTTGCTGTTTGTCTGAGCTCGCAGTGATATTAAATTCGATACCTGATGCACTGCCATGCGGAACTACGCACGGACGTAACGGAACCAGAATCGGCGACTGAGAGAAGACACATGCACACACATGTAGGCATGTATAGGCCTATCTATCTGTTACAATAAACTGAGTGTGTCTAAATAAGTCTACCTTCCCAACAACAACTCACTGTAGTACGTAGTTATACTGAAGTGCAACACATGTCTCCGGGAACAGACAGCGGTGGTGACGTTTTTGGTTAATTATGTTACATAGAAGCCACTTTGGCAGTGCACTAATTTTTTGTCCGTTCATGATCAATTCCAAATGCATTCAGAACGGTCACTTCAGCGCTATATTGGGATGCTGCCACTCATCTAATTAAAATGTCAACACATCTTGATTCAACTCGGCGTCCAGCACCTCAAGTGCATTTACTCACTAAATTCACCATAAGCGTCACAAGAGATGTGCGTTGAACGTACTAGTTTACTAGATTGATATGCACGACACAGTGAGAGAGAGTGAATCGAAAGTTTGAAAGTGAGTTACTAGAGCAATTGACGGCTGCTTCGCTTTATATTTATTACATCTAGGTAACATTTCAGCATATATAACTAAATTCGTGCACTGCTCTAGGAACGCTCTGATGAGAACATTTGTTTGGAAAGTTTGTTTGAAAAGTTTGTTTAAAAAGTCTGTTAATGTTTTGGAGGATGCTGTCGCTTCATTAGTCGAATGCGATTGCGTAACTGAGCCCCGGGCACATCGCCTTCCACTTTGCTGCGAGTAAACAACATTCGCACGCGTAATTGGGTTGCTTCAAATGATCTCAAATTATCTTAGAATGTCTATTGGACGTGCGCAGTTTATAAGTGCCCACTATGCCATAAGTATTTGAAATTGCCGAAGTACCCTCTATGTGTCGGCAGGACAACATGCACCCCTGCGCTGCTGCGCACATTGAAATGAATGAGCAGCTTTAGTTCACTCACTCGTTGCGTAATTTACCTGTCTTGACACTTGGTGCAATTCTAGGATTCTGCAACGCGACTTTATATGCTTTAGAGATCCTCTAACCACTACGTTATACCTTTATAGCACTTTTTAGGAGCTTCCTTCTTACAGGGGGGATTGTGTCTCACCGTTGCGTCGTGTGAACTAGTTCCGGTTGCTCTCGCTAGACGCCCAGTTGTGTTCTCCATTGATGTCTAGAGAGCTCACTAAATGGCGCGCTGCCGCTCAGAGAGTGGTCCACTCTCGGCGCATGATCTAGTTTGATACGAGACCGCTAAAGGGCCGCGCCTACATAGAGTGCTCGCTCTTAGCGCGCTGCCTTTTTCTTTTGCCGAACATCAGTCAATGCACTTCGATACTGCTTTTCAGCTTCCACCATGAACACAGAAGCCAAAACGGAGGCGCGGAGGGCTCGCAGTGTAGTTGCAGCGCGGGCTCGCCCTCGAGACTTTGTGTCGAGAGGTCGCGAGACAAAGCGAGAAACCATCACCAGCCGCAACACAAGCCAGCACCCAGGTGGCGACAGCCGTGACGGCTTGCGCAGCCGAAACAGCATAGACTCCTCAATAAGCGGACCCCGAGCTGAGAGCCTGCGAGGCCTAAGACAGACGTTAGCATCTTGCGTACCCCGAGAGCTGAGTCCACGAAGTGGTGCGATAGGCGGGGAACCTTACACTACATTCAACGATTCAAGATCCTTTCGCTTTCTACTTCACGGGCCACCAGGTTATGTTATTCAATGAGGAACCTTCCCCTGATCTTCAGGACATATAAATAACAATAAACGGGAGACCTTGTGGTCAGTAAAATTGTATGCAAATATTTACATCAGTGTGTAAATTTTACACGTACTGTATCAATGTGTAAACAATAAACATTCTGCATATACTGTGCCTATACAATCACAGAACACTTTCTGTGTCACGTCTTTGTATGATGATCAAGTGGATGTACAGAGGATTCATGGTTTATCGGATATAATTCTGGAGCAAGCTCTTCTATCATTATTCATTTTGTATATTAAAGGGGTTTTTTTTCAGAACAGTTTCGAACAGATAGTTAGCTCCATGGTAAAACCACTGCTTGCCACACATGATGCCCAGGTTCAACTTTCTCTCTACAATTGCATTGTATACTTATTGGCATCTATCTCACACATTCGCTTACATACAACGCCAATTGTTTGCTGACAGTGAACTACACTGACACTGGAAATTCTGGGAAAAGATATCTTCGACGCTATCACAGTAAAATTATGTTTACTTAATTTTTTGGCCTTGATTCATGTGCCTACCGGCCAGTTATTGAGAACAAAAATAAACAATATTCGTTCGAACAAAATGACAACATTGACCTTTTCTGTCTTTCACAACGAATGAAAACTTTTTTCTTAAACCTGCAAGAATCGCCAGAGAAAGTAGCCTTGCTTTCGATGTGTGTTTTATACAAAAAATTCGTTCAGAGATTACATAAACATTCATGTGTCTCAATATAAGAGGTACAAAAAAAGGCAAAAGGGGAATAACATAGTAAAAAAAAGACACACATACACTCAAGAGTGCCGACACACGTAGGTTTTGTAATACGTCTTGCAACAATAGATGGCTGTATTTTACCCAAAAACAGAAATTTCCATCAGAAATGGGGCGATTTCTGTCGTTACACATCGTCATTTCATTCTCGCCACGCCTCTAGATGCCTTTACGTAGAAAGCCGCATTAACGAGTCTGTATAAGTTTCAGGAAGCAGAGCGTTAACTCTACAATGAAACTTTTGCGCTCGGAACAAGAAGACACAAACTGGAGGTTCACAAGGACCAGTGCCGACTGTAAACTGACCTTTATTCAATAAGAAAACATACTATGTACACGTTCCAGTACCTCACGGTCACTGCGTAGGCAGAGTGGCATTAGATAAACTAGTAGCATACGTTTCACTATCACATCTTGCTTATCAAGTAAATTAGTTTGAATTATGCGCTACTGATGGGTGACTGATACAATTGTCTTTAGGTCTAGAGATATGCCACGCTTCTACAATATCTCTGACGTGTCTGATTAGGGCGAACATACAGAACATCAGTTACATAACATCAAAACCTCAGAAAATCAACCAGCCCGCCGTTCCGTATTACCAATATAACTGAACCACGGAAAGGAGAGGGGGAGGTTATACAATGCGACAGTGGTTTTCCTTAAAGTCATGCTTTCAGCGCACTGGGCTAGTTCAGCCAATAACCTCCCTGCATGATATTTCAAAATCGAAATGAAGGTGAACGAGAAATTGCATACGAAAAGAATAATATACAAGAAGGGGAGCGAAAGAGTACATTTTGGAACTTTGATAGACACCATACTATGATCCCGTGTTCCCCGCCCTTTGCTCTCATTGAAGAAGAGACAGTGTAGTTGTTTGGGAAAGAAAAATGTCTCGGCTGCTTTTTTGTTGGGTTCGAACTTTGAACTCGAGGTCTCCACTGGCTAACTTTTTTCAGTGCCGTAAAGAGAACCCCTTCTACTCACTCCGTATCATTTGAGATCTCGTGAGGGAACAGAAGATACAAGCCTGCCCTTTACGACATCGCGTGCTGCCTATCAAGCTCTTTATCTAAGGCAGGTTTCACCCCGCAAGTTTCACAGACATCTCCTGCCATCTTCGTTTTTTATATTTTCAGGCTGTGTTCGCTGTCTTGCTCAGGGGCAAAACATAGGCGTAGGGCACAGCTACGACGAAAGTGTCGCATTCTCAAGAAACTTTAGTGCCACGGAAGAAATGGATATATATATATATATATATATATATATATATATATATATATATATATATATATATATATATATATATATATATATATATATATGTGTGTGTGTGTGTGTGTGTGTGTGTGTGTGTGTGTGTGTGTGTGTGTGTGAGTGTGTGTGTGTGAGTTTTCAGGGATCATTCTAAAAGATTCATAAATGTTGATCGCCACTTGAACTCGGTGACATTTATGGGTAAGGGGTTAACCCTCCGAAACTCGTGTTGTAGTGCGTTGGCTGTGTCCTGAAAAATCCCGTATGTTGTCGGATAACGTATATGGTTCTTCATTTCAACATTCCGTCTCTGTTTTTCTTTTTTTTGCCACTCGCATCAGCTAAAACGTACGGGAGCTAAGATGTGCGTAAGTTGATCCATTAACTCGGGCAGGGGAATAGCTTCACTGCCGTCAAGAGACCTCGCATTCTTCAGTCTCTTTGAACAACAGATGCACTGCCTAAGTTGGTTGCACCGCAACCTACTCCCCCCGCTACGTAAAAAACTAACCTTAAACTGTACAGAAAAATTCTTAAGTGGTTTGCTATATAATAACGCTATCCATTCATAAGCCGACACTTATCATTATTCACATGGTGGTACAACGATTGCCGCTCCAGTTTGCTCTTTAGGTTATTATATGAAACTCGTTAATGAGGAGAGGAGTGTGGGAGCTGACTTGGCTAATGCGTGCGAGTCCATTTACTCTGACATGTACGCCGAGTCATGACAAAGGTCGTGGAAGGTCGCTCCTAAAAGGACAATGCAAAACAACCGACAGCCACACGTGCTACGCGATGTTTTAGGAAGCGTCAGAGTAAGAAAAGTAAACCTGCATGGACGCTTATCATGGCAAAGCCTCAGTCAAGAATTGACACTTCGCCACGATTATCGTTCATGCAGGTTTACTCGTCTTAGGCTGACGTCACCTTAAACGTCACCTTTATAGTTCGTGCGAGTCACGGCCGGTGGTTCCGCGTTGCCTTTTCATGGGCGACGATTCATGATCCCCGTAAGTGCAAGGCGAGTTTCTTTGTGCTTGTGTCTGTATAAAACTTCTCTTTCTATCTAACTTTTATTCCGCTTACCCTCTCCCCAGTGCAAGGTAGCCTACCAGGCTCAGCCATGGTTAACCTCCCTGCCTTACTTTCATCCTTATTCTCTGTCTCTATCTCTCTCTGCACCATCTTATATAGCTGGTCTAAGCGAAGGATAACATTATTTTTCATGTAGATAGTGCGTGCGTGAGCATTACAGGTGACACTGCTTTTTTTCTGTGCGTGTGCAGGTGAGTTTTATGTTCGTATAGCCTTGTTTCCGTCACGGTGCAACCTTTCATTTATATTCGTTGTCTGTGCGTTCTATTTTCTGTTGCGTCCGTGTTTGAAGACACACTTTCGTCAAGGGTGAGTGTAGACAACGCTTGGAACCTGCCGGCAGGTTGCTGCAGCAGGTCAACATTGCCTCAACTTGTTTCACCTGAAGTTAGCCTCCTCTTAAGCCTCATAGATATCGTTGTTGTTAAGATATCGGCAACGTTGTCACGATGAAACAGCCAAGCAGACGATGGGCCCAGCTGAGCGCGCTTATAGACATGCACTTACTCTCGCCCAGTTCGCAACTTTGCTCCGTCGTACGGCGCTGACGCACAAAAAGTTGGCGATCACGCACGATACCTAAAACTTTGGGAGGCTGTACCTTGCGTATCGTAGTATCTTACATGAAAAAGAGTGTGACAGGCGTTGTCGACCAATTGTTTTGTGGTGTACGGGGAGGAAGCCATAGCCTTCTTTATCCCAGAAGGATGACAGCCTACGCAGGATATTTGCCGCAAATATTCGGAAGATTGTCTGTGCCAACGTCCCCAAGACCGGTGAGATTCCTTCTGTTGTTGAAGAGTTGTGTCACTGTCATCGCTCCAGAATTGGGTTGCCTTGAACCAGGGCGCTCATGAACTCAAGCGCCGCAATCAGCAGTTGTTCGCTGGAAGTATTTCTGCTAGAATACGGCGTTCATTTTGCTTCGCCTTTGCGAGCGATATACACTGTGAACTCATCATGAATGAATGAGGGCTCCGAAGGTCTCAGTGACAGCTAAGCCTCTTACATAGTCAAGTAGGTATGGCGGGGACAAAATCCCTAGCTACTTTTATAGGATACAGAATGAGAGCTGCTGAATCATTCTACATATAGCAGCCTGGACTTGATGTCACGGTTGTCTTTTAAGCTCACCCGTTAATTAAGTAGTTAGATTACCACAGTGGAAAGCCGAATACGGGATAGTGCTCACTTCTTATAGTTATCAGTATTTGCGTATTTTGACTCGTTCAGTTCAAGTTATTCGGAGCCCTGTCGGCGTTCGCATGGAGACAGTGGAAATTCATACGTGTTTGACCCAATGTGCGCGCACACACACACACACCCACACACACACACCCACCCACACACCCACACACACACACCCACCCACCCACCCACCCACCCACACACACACACACACACACACACACACACACACACACGCACAAATATTCGACATGAAAGCAACAACTGTAACTGTGTCCGTCGCAGTGGTGTAATGGTTACGGTGCGCTGCTGATGACCCAAAGGTTGCGTATGCAATCTTGGCCACAGCGTTGCATTTCGATGTTGGCGAAATGCTAGATACCCATGTATTATGTTCGATGTCGGTGCACGTTATTAACACCAGGTGTTCAAAATTTATTCTGCCGGCATGAATTTATTGTATTATTAACTATAATTAAAGGTTTCGCTCTTTGGAAACTATATTACTGCTGTCAGTAAGCGCACGTCCTATGGCAAGCAACCATGAACATACAAGTGTCTCACCGTGTTAGTGTGTATGAAGCATACACTGCGCTGGGAGTGTGCTGCTCAAGTTGCAAGGAGACGCCAGAAACGCTGAGGCTAACCAGCACGCACAGAAAAAATGACAGTTTGCGTGGCTGATACAACACGGTGACAAATTATCGGCGCTCCCTTCAAAGTCGCCCCGCCTGTGTCGGGGTCGTTTAAGCCCATGGGTGCAACCCACCCACCGTAAAACACGGGAGACTGCGATACAACCCTCTCCCGTTACTTCCACCTTCTTTTAACTTCTCTTGTGATTTATCAACTCCTCACCACGCTGGCCTCAGTGATACAACCCGCCTGCCACGAAATTGTTTCTTTCATGCATCGTCGCACCGTCACTACGTGTCCCAGGGAAGGAATTTACCAGAACGTGTCAAAGAGGGAGAAGTGCTGATCGGTGAAAAACAAAAACAAAAAAACATTACTGTGATAAGTAAGAAATAACGTAAAATGAACGTATCAGCAGCGGGAAGAGAAGAAAGAAAATGAAGGGCAACGTTTCGGGTTCTGAGCCCCACCGAGCGCTGGTTGATGCAGGAGGAGGGCTGTGGACGCGTTGGCCAAGAATGATTGTTAGCGTCCGTGCCTTCACCCCTTCTGTCTCTCAATGCCAGCGTGTGCCGAAGGTGGACGAAGCGAGCGCACGCGTACAAAACACCCACGTCTAACCACGGTCGGGCCAGAAGGGTGGCATACCCGCACTTTAGAGTGCGCGCGTGCCGCTTCTCTAGCCCGACCTTGGTCCGACGTTAACGGCGTAACGGGCTATTCGAAATTGCGTCCGCTTCTCTGCTGGCGTGGTCTGGCTCAAAAGAGAAAGGCACTGGCGTCAGCGAAACTGGCCTCCCATTAGTAATCAGTGGCGGCTCCGACACTTGAGAGAGCCGTCGGTGCCGCTAATCACCGCCACTGGCGGTGGAGTTGCCACAAGACTGCGAGAAGGAGCGTTTGTTCCGCTCTGCCGTCCTTCTTACGTGGGACGTATTCTCTCGCCTCTCGTGATGAGGGGGAGGGGGTCTACGTAATAATTAGCAGATTAGGCTGACCGTTACTGGTCTCGCCGCTGTCTCTTCTTCGGTATAGTGCTTCCTACGTGTTCCTCGTGTTCTTCCCGGCACACCCAGTCTGACGGCGTCGATGAACGCTCACTTGTCGCCCCATCAGGTCCAACTGGTTCCTGGCAGAAGCCGCTCTAATGCTTGGCGGCAGTATATTGTTTTTTTCCCCTCTCCCTTCCATTTTGCTCATAAAATGCGACTGGAACCACGCGTTAGCTGTGCGCTGGCAGTATATTAGGCGGGGGTATGATCTCTGGTAGCGCGGTAAAACGTCTGCTCCTCGATGAGACATACAAGTGGATTAAGCGAGGGAAAAGTATTACGCCGGTTAGCCTCATCTTTCTATCCCCATCTTATTATTTCATGCTGTGACTGCAATGTTGTAGGCCTGTGTGCTTAGATTTGGGTGCACGTTAAAGAACCCCAGGTGGTCGAAATTTTTGGAGCCCTCCACTACGGTGTCTCTCATAATCAAATGGTCGTTTTGGGACGTTCAACCCTACATATCAATCAATCAATCAATCATCCTGTGGCTGCACTGTAGCCGCAGTAAATGTGCTACTGCTAACACGCGAGTCAAGCGCTATGCTGTCTTGAAAAAGGCAGCAAGTGGAAAGCATTTTATGAGAGAGAAGGGACATGTGCTCAGTGTGGTGAAATAGGTTTGATGCAGTCATACTATCATTCATTTCGAAAAGTCATGCTTGACTTTTTTTTACTTAGCTGGGGCACTAGAAGATATACTTGGGCTAGTTGATGTTAGATCTTATGAGAGAGCAACAGTGTGAAAAAAGACAAGGACCAGGGAAGACGTGACACTGGTGCTGACGCAGTTTTGCAGCACGCGTTAATTGAAAAATCATCAAATTATGGGCGATGATCACACCTATTAGTTGCAGATAACCATGGCCAGAAGAACAAACTAGGAAGACAAAAGATTCCTGAATGAATCAGAAGCTGGTCTGAAAGAAAAAAGACTGAAGAAAACAAATATAGGTAATGTGTGCTGCCATAATCGTCCTTAATAAACTTTATATATATATATATATATATATATATATATATATATATATATATATATATATATATATATATATATATAGACAGGCATGGTGGTTGAGTGGCCGTAGCGTTGCATATAGTCCAGCAGTATATCCTCCGTGAGCGGTCACAACGTGGTTTATTTCGACGTTTCGGCCTAGAGTCTGGCCTTCATCAGGATCCTGATGAAGGCCAGACTCTAGGCCGAAACGTCGAAATAAACCACGTTGTGACCGCTCACGGAGGATCTACTAGTCTATATATATATATATATATATATATATATATATATATATATATATATATATATATATATATATATATATATATATATATATATATATATATATATATATATATATATATAGTGTGTGTGTGTGTGTGTTTGTGTGTGTGTTTCCCAAGCGTTTTTTTTTCACATATTGTGTTCATTCGTCGGATGAGCGCTCATGACGTAATAAGTGGTTTTCGATTTTTCCACTCTAATAAAGTTGAAGACGGGTGAGAGAGTGTCTCATAGCGACAGAAGACGGGCTCGCACGGTACGCTTCCGCAACTGCACTACTGCTGCAATGGGGCTTACAGACAGCCAATGAAGATTGGGTCATGACTGCCTATGGCCGCGAAACCTAGTTACTGTGTCCCGGCGATCAGTTTGACGCTATATGCATTGCATGTACCTGCGGCCACTGTCGAAAGCCCAAGCGTGCCATACCTTGCCCTCCTCATATCACCTCCTCAGAACCAGTGAGCTCATTCCTCTCCTAATTCTATTACTGCTGTCCTTTGCTCAGCCCCTTAAGGACAAAAGATAGAGAAATGTATTGGTAAAAAAAGAACGAGTGCGGGTCTGAATTGAATTTAGGCGCCATTTATAAGAATTGAGTTCAAACGATGTGCCAGCCCTATATTTTCCTCTACTACTATGCGACACACTTTTGAGCACTAAAAGGCATGAACAGAAGAGAAGGCAGAAAACAAGCCATTTGATTAAATTACACGCGGCCTCTCGTTCCGTTCTCGTCTTCTTTGCTTTGTTGTTTGTCATCTCTGTAGTGCTTTCACGCATGTCAAAGTCGAGGACCAACCGAGTGTGCCTCCTTGAACGTGTCGTATGATCTGCGAGTATTTTGCTTGCCTGCCTACTTGCGACACTGCGGGCGGTCACCGCTTCCCATGGCTGGTTGGTTGAGATGCAAAAAGAGGAGTCGAATAGCAAGCGGTGACGAGGGGCCAAAGTGGAGGCATTCCGGTGAAGTTTGGGCTGCTTATCTCTACGTCATGGTCACACTGATCTTCACTTCTTTTAATTTTTTCGGCCATTCACGCGACATACGACAAACTTTTTTAAAGCAATTGATGAATAAATTTTTATAGACGCCTTTTGTTTCACCTGATTCCTACTTATGCCGCACGACAGGCAAGTGAAAAAATGCTCGCAGTAAGGCTAGAGTAAATAAGGTGAATTAACAATATTTTTTGGCATCGCGTATTAGGGTTAAAAGGAGCATGAACGAAGGAGGAAACAAAAGGTGGAAGACATGGAGGTCAGCTAGGGAGGCGTCCGGTTTGACACGCTGAACTGGGACATAGGAAAACAGGAATGTGAAGATGAAATAGAGAGAGAAAAATAGATAATCAAGTTATTAAATGATAACATCGAAGTAATTTGCGTCGAATTGGTATGCATTTGATGTTTTCACTCGGATGCAATTATTGAAACGATTATCGTGGATGCTAATGTAATGGGTTGCTGATGCTTTATTTATACATGACAATGGATTATTCACCTACATTGAAGTACAATGAACCACGTTGAGAGGACTTTAATTTTTCATTTCCTGTAAACGCTGATTTTGACGACAGCGGCAACTTTCCATTTGATAAACTTGAGAGGAAAGAAATGAATATGTATCATTTCTCCACACAGGCCTGTTATTACCAACTGTCTCATTTGTTTTGAGACACATTCAATGAACTGATGTAAAAAATTGATTAGTAGGATGCAATTCCATATTCTATAAAACGAGCATGTACATACATGCCAAACTTACTACGCAAAGTATCCAGCCAAGGAAGCAGCACATTTGATTGACTTCAGTGAGTCATTTTTTAACATAAAAATGTTGCGTTTCATTGTGGTGTTTACATAAATGTGCATTCTTTTATTTCCACTGGACACCATCTCCGACATATCTTTCTTCAAGTAATATTTCTGGTCTGGCAAATAAACCTACATATTAAAAACACGGCAAGAAAAGCATGTTGTAACGTTGAACGAAAACAAATGAGGACCATGTAGCGTGCTGTGGATTACGGTGTCAGCAAAGCTGCGTTGGAAAGAATATAATTATTTATTCTAACGTGTTCCAATCTTTGCTGTTCTTGAATGAGACAGCATGCTGGTTTTTCTCCATGCACAGTTTTATTCGATCTTATTTATGACAATTTTGGTTTATGCGTCTAGCTTGCTGCTATATTGCAAAGAAGTCTCATTCATTACTTGGAACATGCAGCTTGGATTTATGATAAAGCGTGAAAGCACACCCTACAATGCAAAAACAGAAGACCGTCTAGCATGAAGAGAAAGCGCGTAAGCTCAAAGAAAAGGGGAGAATAAAGCACGAGGTTAACAAATGTAAGAGTTGTGGAGTCATTGTGATTCATGGCATGGTGTCCCGGAAAGAGAAAGGGGCGAAGGCGATGCAAGCATTGTTTCATACAGCTTTATAGCCTCGTACTGGCCATGTCCCGTGAAAACCCACGCAGCAGCTAATTAGAAAGCCGAGTGCAGCGAAGCGCGGTAAACTCCAGAAGGTTGTTTGTTTTTCTTTGTGTATTGATTGGTCAGTATGCATGACACCTGCGCTGTTTCCCTTTTGAGTGGCTGCGTGGATGAGCTCACATGATGCGTAAAAATTAAAAATAAAACTGAAGAAAAGTAGCAGATAAACGACGCGGAAGCAAATTGAGTTGTGCACTTGTTCATAATATGTCTGCATACTTCGTATCAAGCAATGCAATATCGTTTATGCTGCCTAAAGTTTCGGTTTTAGATCAAGGTGGTATTCGCGCCTCGAGTGAAACTTTTTTCGCAACCTCTACAATTATTACTGTTTGGGATAAATTGTAAACGCTTGAAAGTACGACACGCACTCTACTAAGGGAAAGCCCCGAGTGATCTCTCTTATGCACATGAGGCATGCTTAGACGAAACGCTGACCAGCGCTTTTTTTTCATTTTATGTAGTGGAGTACCACATACGAAGCCTTCGTATTGAATGCCATTCAGGCTGTGATGCATGAAAGAGTAGTGTGGCACAGGTTTCGAGCATTTTCTTTTCTGTAATATTATTGCGATCATAATTAATACCTCTGTTCGTCTTGTTCACGGTCTTTCTTCCTTCCTTCCTTCCTTCCTTCCTTCCTTCCTTCCTTCCTTCCTTCCTTCCTTCCTTCCTTCCTTCCTTCCTTCCTTTCTTCCTTCCTTCCTTCCTTCCTTCCTTCCTTCCTTCCTTCCTCCTCTCCTTACTTTCTTTCTTTCTTCCTCCCTTTCTTCCTTCCTTTTTTTTTCTTTCCTCTTTCAAGACAATTATCTGTATTTATCAGTTGACGTGGCTTAGATCAATCGAAACTAGCGAAAAAAAAGTCCCTCGTCTAAACGTTGTCTGTTCAAGAGAATAAGACTGGTGCCTAGCAGTTCTCGAATTAAACAGCGAGCTGGTCTTCCCAGCTCAAATCCTTACAATGACCTATGGCTTTTTCTGCCTTCTTTTGCGTGTTTGTTTGTAGGCGTCATGAAGACACCAAATGCAGCCAGACGCTTCGACAGCGGCCCTGGTTAGCAAGAAACTCCTTTAAGCCTATAGGAATAACACCCATCACAACACGTTCTCCGCCTGACTTGAAATTGGTGCTGAATGAGAAGACGTGTGCCGGCGTGATCGTACGTGCGTTACCCAATACATCACGGTGAAATTCGAGGGATCAAGACTGACTGACACGGACCTAGATCCTGAACAAGTGAAATAGGTTGGTGAAGTAAAGAGCAATAGGAATGCGGAAACGAAAAGTTTGCCCCCAATTAGCATGTCACACTGGATATGTCGTCGAAAGACGATAGTCTTGCGTCTGAAGAGAGTGAACAAAACGTTTATTTCATGTTCTGCGCAAGAAAATTGTTGAATGGTATTCTGGAGGCCCTGCGTTCGTGCCTCGAGCGTGTAGTGGAGGCGAACGATCGCATCGAGGCAGGTTAGACACGAGGGCCATCTGGCAGTTTGAAAACGAAGGAAGGCGTGCACACCCGCGGAGAAAGATGCGCGCTTGTCTCGGAGGTGATATGGTGTAGAATGCAAAGCGACGGGCAGGAGCCACCACCGCGTCGTATTAGTAAAGCGTTGGAAGCACCTACCTTTTTGAGCATCGCGTTGCACTGTCAGCGCAGCATGATAAACACTACGGTCCTGAGAATTACTTGTGTGTGCCTTCTCTAGTACAAAGGCACACATACAAAACATCGACGTGTTGTTATGGTGCCTCAGGTATGCGCAATAATTGCTTTTTAATTGACAATCACACAAGTATGAACGCAAAACCTTGAGCAATATTGGTGGGCGCTGCGGATGGGGTTGGTCGTTTGGTGCCGTTTGAGGTATCGGTAAAGGCAGACAAACAGACAAATGTACAGACAGACAGACCAAAATTTTTTTGTCTAAGGTCCCCAAGAAAGACTATCGTCTTTAAAACTCAGAGCGGGAAATTTTTATGTTTGTATACCTCTGAAAACTGGGACGACGCAAGAACTCGCTCGGTGGATTTCGTGACGACCGGTTGTGCCCCCGCGATCCCCGACGACAGCGCAGCTGTAGCCGACCGGCTCGCCCTCCACCATCTCCTGGCGCGGTGAAGCTCTCGCTGAGTGGTGCCCCGTTCTCAGACTTCTGTGACCATGTCCATCTTTCCTATCTTCTTTTTATTTCCGGATGTGGGTCTCTCCGTCCCTGCCTTATCTCTATCCTTATTCCTTTAATCCTCCCTATCCCTTTGTCTTCCTCCTTACCCCCATCTTCGTGAGCCACTGTTGAAGTTTCGCACTATGATGCAGACAGTTACGGGGCTCACTTTTATCTTCTTTTGACTGTTATAAGAATCACTTACACAATGCAAACAAGGAACTCTGCGTACTCCTCGAACTCGCATCTTTTCCCTAGCGTCAACATCATGAGCCCATCAGTCACGCTGCTGCGTGAAGCCAGCATCACGTCAAGCAGGATGCTGGCTCGCTGACTAGCAGTCTACCGTCAGATAGTAAGCCAGCCAGTCAGTATGTACCAGAAAGCCAATGATAGGATCTTCGCTGGTACATCGGCGGTGAAAGAACCCAGCAACGCGCATTTCACAGCTACAAGAGGTCACGAACTAACTACACCTTTTGCATCGCTTGCTTTTTCTTCATTTATTTCTCAATTCTTTTTTCCCATCTCTCGAACACCCTCTTCCTCAATGTAATCAGCGAATTCGTATCCCAATTGGGATGATTTCGAGAGCACACTCGATCAATGTGAGACCTATAAAGAATGAAATGGAAAGAGAGAAAAGAAACAAAAGCAATGACGTGGATAGCCATCATTTTGATTTTTATCTTCCGACATTTTTTTTCCATGTTCCGAGTTCAAGCGTAAACCTTGAATATGTATATAGCAGATAGCCTGCTTCCGTCTTCTGCTGATGATGCTTGCTTGTTTACACAGCCTGCGCGCTCATGACGCTTTACCATGACTATATCTTGTCTCTGGCGGTTTGAGAAAAGGTGAAGTGGGGCAACTGAGTGGAGGATCCCTGGCTTTCGCAGTCTAGGCTCTGTAACGAGACCACGCGAACACGAGAACCGACCAAAGTGCATGTATTGTTTGCCAGTGCGCTTCGTGAGATCATCAAAAACTGTGTCACGTGGTTATGTTTAGTATTATTAAAGCGCCCACGGTATGTTACCAACTCTTCTGTTTGGTCTCATAACCCACGTGTGCATTCTTAAAAGCTTGCTCAGCACGCTTCTTATGCTCGCGCCTTGTCCGGCACCGCCGGCGTGAACACCAGAGTTGCCAGTGTACACTTTTCCGGTCGCCGCTCGAAGTCTTCTCTCTCGTGGTTCCAACAATGCTCACTATACATGGTGCGCCGTCACCGAACGCGCCGGTTTTCGATGGCTCGCGCACTCGCCTCCTCGAGACTACGTCCGTTTCGTTCTCGTCGCTTCGTAGGCACGGCAGCACGTGACAAGTTCGTACGATGAGTGTAATGCACGGGTACCGATATCTTACTTAGTATGTTCACTTGCCTGCTATCAACCCCATTGAAGAACCCATGATAGCTCCCCCTCTGTCGGTCCGCCACGGTGGTCTAGTGGCTAAGGTACTCGGCTGCTGACCCACATGTCGCGGGTTCAAATCCCGGCTGCGGCGGCTGCATTTCCGAAGGAGGCGGAAATGTTGTAGGCCCGTGTACGCAGATTTGGGTGCACGTTAAAGAATCCCAGGTGGTCGAAATTTCCGGAGCCCTCCACTGCGGCGTCTCTCATAATCAAGTAGTGGTTTTGGGACCTCACAAATCAATCAATCAATCCACCTCTGTCATTTATGAGCGTTAGGCATTTGACTGGCAGAAGCAGCCAGTATAGCGTAAAGTGGCAGGTGGTTAATCGTGCTGATCGACGTGCCAACAGTGCAGTGGCGGCCACGGAACGTGCCCGACAACGCTGCCTTCGACGTACACATGTACCCACTGGCTTGTTAACAAGCCTTCCGACCGAAATTTTCGCGCCAAGAAACACCCCGTGCCCTTCCAAGTAAGCTGCTCAAACATCATTCCCTTTGTGGATATGGTTGTGATTTTTAGGGGCGAAGCTCTTTATAGTGGCACTCGTTCGTCCCTCGTAGTCGTAGTAGTAGTCGTAGTGTGTAACTAGTCTTACATTTTGACCTCCAAGGTGGTGCCGGTGAGATATTTCTTCTGTGAGTTGTTGAACAATAAAAAATTCGCAGCATGCGCGTTAACTAAAAGCCGAATTCTCCTGTCTCTCATTCCCCCTTAGCAACCATTGGCATGTACATTGAGCACTATCTGAGAAGAAAGGGTTGCTACGTTATACTCGCTGGGCATATCCTCCTTGGTTTTAGAAAGGTTTAGCAAGCGTTAGGCCGCAGTGCCATAAATACAATGAACTAGTATATGCCATGAACTCGAGGTGGTTAAAGGTGGGAAGTAGACTCGAAGCGCAATCCTCAAGAAAGTGTGCGTGTGCCACCTCTCGTTTAGTCCTTCGAATGACCGCTGGATGGCGGTGCATATGCGGAATATATATTTGCGGAATATATAGTTCAGTTCGGGCTGTCACGGTGGATGGACGTGTTCTTTGAGCGCTCCGGATCGACGGCGCAGATAAGTGTTTTTGCATTTTTTGAGCTTGTCTTTATAATTATGAGGCAGCGGTTTCAAATTTTCGTATAATTTATTTTTAGGTACGGCTTTTTCGGGGGCCAGTCACCAGGTATTTATTGATTAGTGCGGGTGTGTGTTTGAATTTTTCGTTGTTTTTTTTCTTTTGCCACCCCGTGGGGAGGTGCGCGTACATTCAACACGCAAATTTTGTAGTAGAGCTTAGACTTTCTTTTTTTTCGTAGTGCAGGACTTGAGTTTAGTAATTATCGAGTACGGGGACGATTGGTGTCAGAAAGACATGGCTAAAAAGTCTGTAAAGTGTTCAGGATGTGGAGTTAGATTGAAAGTGGACCCAAGCGTAGAAACGGATGGAGAAGAGGGTGACGCGAAGTGTAGGCAATGTGAGGTCGAGGAAAAAATTGAGAAAATGATGGTTGCCCAGAGTGAACTGCTGATGAAAATCGCCGAGCTCGAGACTGAATTGGCGACAGAACAAGAGAAAACGAGGGCAATGGGAGAAAGACTGAAGTCCACTGAGGAAGCACTAGCGAAGCTGAACAAGGAAGCGGCCAACGGAGAGAACAGTAGGGAACTGGCAACCAGAACGGTGGAGAAAGAAGAGCAAGCAAGTTTGGAAAAAACAGGTTTAGCCGCTCCAATGTCGCAAGGCCCAGCTTCAGCGAGGTAGTGGTGGGGCTTGGAGGGAACGAAGCAGCCGGCGTCACAGGTGCAAGTAGCCCCCAGGTGCAGGACGCTCCAGCTGAAGAGTCACAGCATGTGATAATCACCGGGGACTCGAATTTAAATCGATGCACAGAAGCCATCAAAGAGAGGGTAACAGGTGACAAGAGGGTTGCAGAAGGGGGGTTCCCAGGACGCAAGCTTGAAGCAGTCATGAGGCAAGCGAGCGCAAAACTCAAAACAACAGCTGATAGACGAAACCTCGTGATAATTTCAGGCGGTTTAAACGATGTCTTGAATGAAGATACAGCAGGACTAGCAGCCACACTGGCGAAAGGCGTTGATGACATGCGCGCCACTTCTCCTAAGGTACAGGTAGTGATATGCACGATACCAGAGGTACCGGTGCGTGATAGCAACCTGCAAAGAGCGGTTGTCAACGCAAACCAAGAGATAGGGCGGATGAGTCGAGAGAAAGGCTTTGAGGTGGTGGAAATAAACAGAGAGGTGCATAGGTGGGGTGTTTTTCAACGAGACAGAATTCACTTCGATGGGCGGCTAGGTCATGAGGTGGGTTGCCGACTTGCAGGACGCACAGTAGCTTTTTTGGGGGGCAAGCGAGCCCTTCGGGGTGCAGGATAGCTAGTAACGAGGAAAACAACCAGAGAGACTCTTCGACAGGTGGTATGGACAGATACGATTCCAAAGTGGCACCAATATCTAAGATAGGTAGGATCCGGGGCATAAAGAGACGTAGCCACGAGTGCTGAGCCAATTCAGACATAGGGTATATTAACATGCAGGGTGGTAGGAACAGGCTGAAGTGAGAAGAGATAGAAGAACAGCTAAGGGAAGAGAGGCCGATGGTATACGGTTTTGTAGAAACACATCTCAGGGACATGGAACAACCTCCGAACAATCCGGGCAACGCATGGGAATATTGTAATAGAACAGAAGGCAGTAGAAAGGGGGGTGGTATTGGGGCATTATTTCATAAAAGTAGAGACTGGCAAAGGGTCAAGCAGGAGTGCATGGAACATTTATGGCTAAAAGGGAAAGTGGCAGGTCAAATGACACTCCTTGGTTTCGTGTACTTGTGGACGGGAGCAAAGGCCAGAGAGGAAAACCAGGCAATGGTAGAGTGTATATCAAAGGACATTCAGGAGTTAGGAAAAGAGTGCGAGACAATTATACTTGGGGACATGAATGCGCACATAGAAGATATAGACTGGTATACCGATCCGACAGGCAAAATGATCATGGATATGTGTGAAAGGCTTGATTTGATCATTTGCAACAGTACCTAGAAGTGTGAAGGGCAAATAACATGGGAGGTAGGAAGGCTGCAGTCAACGATAGATTATGCACTGATGTCACATAGGATGTATGATGAGCTCAGGGGAATGCACATAGATGAAGGTGGCTCCAGAAGTCTGGGTAGTGATCACAAACGTATCAAGCTAAGTATCGGAAGAGCAGTGAAAGTGTGAAGGAGACAAGATGAGCAACTACAGGAAAATTTTTATGCAGAAAGGCAAATAGAAATAGCCACTAAACAAATTGAGAAAGTAATCACGGAGGATAATAAGACAGTGTGGACATACACGAATCTAATTAGACTGTTTGAGCTAGAGCTTGCTAAGACGCGTGACAAGTCACCCCGGAAAAGAAGACACAAACCCAAAAGTTGGAGGAATGAGGAAGTTAAGAGAGCCATAGCAAAACGTCAGGAAGCCTCTAGGAAACACAGACATGCTAAGCAACGGGGTGAACCGACAGATGATGTTAAAAGAAAATGGGAAACCTTTCTAAGCTGTAGAAGGGATGCATCCCTTCTGATCAATGAAAAGATTACAAGAAAGGGAGCTCAGTGGCTGGCAGAAGTACATAAAAAATGATAGAAAGGCAGCTGCGAAATTTTGGAACCATCTAAACTCCCTAAGAAATGAGACGAGCCTAGAGCAGAGTTTTATAACAACAGCCCAAGGTGCTAGGCTAGAAGGGGACGAAGCTATTGAATATATAAGAACAAAGGTTACAGAAAAAATTCAACAACGAAGTACTTTATGCACCACAATATACAAGGACGAATCAAGTGGTGCAATGGCTCCATTTTCACAACGAGAGTGGGAAAGGGCTGAGAAAAGGGTTCCTAGGAGCACATCAACAGGCCCAGATGGCATTCCAATTAGGCTGAAAAAGACATTAGGTCCGAAGTCTAAGCACGCTTTGAGAGAGGCAGTGAGCACAAAAATAATCGATGGTGAAGTTCCTGATGGATGGAAACTTAGCAGGATGAGCATGATCTATAAAGGAAAGGGGGACAAAGCTGACATAAACAACTACCGTCCTATAACAGTGACATCAGTGGTCTACAGGCTGGCGATGCAGATTATAAAGGAAAGACTGCAGGCATGGATAGAGAATGAGGGGATGCTGGGGGAACTGCAGAATGGGTTTCGGAAACGCAGGAGGTTGGAAGATAATCTGTTCTCACTGACTTAGTGCATCAAAATAGCAGAAAAGGGACACAGGCCCCTGTGACTAGCATTTTTGGATATCAAGGGAGCGTACGATAGCGTGGTTCAAGAGGAATTGTGTGAAATACTGGACACACTAGGCGTGGAACATGTAGTCACTAATCTTTTAAAGGATATCTATAAATGTAGTAAGGCAGTTATAAAGTGGGAAAAACAGGTATCCAAGCCTGCAGAGGTAAAACAAGGGCTTAGGCAGGGGTGTCCCCTGTCACCCTTATTATTCATGATGTACCTACAAGGATTAGGGACCAAATTAGAGGGAAGTGGACTGGGCTTCAACCTCTCTTTAGACAAACAAGGAAAACTCATTGATCAGGCACTACCAGCATTAATGTACGCAGATGATATAGTGCTAATGGCCAACAACAAGGAAGATTTGCAGAGATTGTTGGACATCTGCGGTAATGAGGAAGATAGGTTAGATTTTAGATTCAGTAAGGAAAAATCAGCAGTCACGATTTTCAATGACAACGAAGGTAGTGAGCTTAGAATACAGGAGGTCACGCTAGAGATAACAGATAAATACAAATAACTGGGTGTATGGATAAGCAATGGGACCGAGTACCTGAGGGAACACGAAATGTACGTGACGACTAAAGGTAACAGGAATGCAGCAGTGATGAAAAATGGGGCACTGTGGAATTACAATAGGTATGATGTTGTGAGAGGAATATGGAAAGGGGTCATGGTTCCTGGGCTGACGTTCGGCAATGCGGTCTTGTGCATGAGATCAGAAGTTCAAGCAAGATTAGAAATTAAGCAACGTGGAATAGGTAGGCTTGCTTTAGGAGCTCACGGGAGTACACCAAGTCAGGGAGTACAAGGTGATATGGGATGGACATCATTTGAGGGCAGGGAAGCTACCAGCAAGATAAAATTTGAGAAGTGATTGAGCGAAATGGGGGTGGAGCGTTGGGCTAGGAAGGTATTCAGCTACTTGAACATGAAGAATGTCAATACAGAATGGAGGAAGCGAACCAGGAAGTTGACTGGTAAATACTTAGAAAACAACAGGTGGCCAAACCAAAAAAGAACTATCGGTTAAGAAGAAAGTGAAGGAAACGGAGACTGACATGTTGAGAATGGGCATGATTAAGAAGTCCCCACTAGAGATCTATCGAACTTTTAAGCAGAAAATTGCCAAGGAAAGGATCTATGATAATACTCGGGGTAGTTCTCTACTGTTTGAGGCTAGGACGGGACTACTGCGAACCAAGACATTGTCACAGAACGAGCGCTAAAAATGGGCGCGCCGCCAAATTCTTGCGATAACGGGCGGGAGAAACACCGCGAGGGCAAAAGAAAAAAAAAAGAAAACGAACATCCAAGGCTCCCCGGGCGCGCGCTCTCCCCTCGGAAGCGTGGCTTCGCCGACGAACCTCCTCACCCCACATCGGCGGCCCAGCAAGCCCGCGATATTTCTAGAACGAAGGAGGCGTGGCCACGCCGAGTTGAGTCATCCGACGCGGAGGGCAGTCGAACCGTCTCGCGCCTCTCCCCAGCCTTCGCTGCGTATCGCGCCGACGAAATGACGAGAACTTTCTGGAAGGTGGCGCGGAAGGTATTTAATCGAGCGGCCGAGACGAGAGAGCAGGAGGAGACGGAAGTGAGCGCCAGAGCGCGTAGGGATTCCGCCGTGTAGTCGGCGAAGGTTTTGGTCCGTAGGGACGAAGCTGGAGATAAAGAGGATTTCCACCTGAGGGGTGAAGGCTCGAGCTACAGGCAAGAGCGTGTGTTTACCGCTATCGAGCGAAGACGCGTGGCAACAGCTGCGGGTGTGAAACCGACGTGTTCCGGCGAAGAAGTTGAAGTTTGAAGAGTGGCCAATTGAAGACGCGAGGTTTCCTGGAAGAGAAACTTCGGGACAGCGGAACGGCAACAATGCTGGACTTTGAGTGAGTGATTCTCGGAAGAGTATCATTCAGACTTTGGTTCCAAGGACTTTGGACGGAATAGGTTTTCTAATCTCTTTAGTCTTTAAGGGTCCTGGTTGTTCAATGCATGCGACTGCATTGTAGTGTGTACTGTTGTCTGTGTCCGTTGTTCGAGTGTGGCTAATTGTACTGTGTAGTGTGTTGATTGATTGGTGACATATTGTACTCAGCTATTGTGGAGTGAGTATATTTGTGTATTGTTTTTCTGATCTGCCATAATTGAGAATATAATTTGGTTTGTTTATCAACTCTCGGCTCTGACTTGTTCTTTGGGCCACAGCCGGCGTCTGCTGGCGCGCCAATAAGGACCACTTCTAAATTGTCCACGCTTTCGTGGTGCGGTTTGGGGGGCCGATACTTCGGCTCTTGGAATTAGCCCGGCGATCGCCTCCCTAATAACGGGACATGTGTGACAGACATATCGGGCCAAATACGAAGGGGTAGACACAGTATGCAGTGCGTGTGGAGAGGAAGAAGAAACTGCCGAACACTTGATAATGTTCTGTAAAGGGCTTCACCCTATAACTCAGGATGATGGCGCAGAGTTTTTCAAAGCACTGGGGTTTAGGGACCGGGAGGGCAAAATAGAATTTAAGCGGGTAGACTTAACTAGAAGGAGGTTATGTGACTGGTGGCTAAAGTCAAGGCACGAGTGAAAATTAAACTCTTCACTGCAAAGTACGAATCCTCAAACTCACTTTTTAAGGAAACAAAAATATAGTTTTTGGTTCATTAAGTATTACGGCTTGGTGGCGCTAGCCACCGCCCGATCGAAAGGGTACAGCCATATCCATCCATCCAACCATCCATATGATGAAAAGATGCGAGATGGTGGTATTTGGAGCGTTGAATAGATGGACGAACGGACACACAGACAGATGCATGGACGGACTCACGGATGGCTGCACTGACGGATTGACGCATGGACGGACGCAGGGGT
The DNA here is from genome assembly GCA_013436015.1 of Rhipicephalus annulatus. Taxonomy (NCBI): domain Eukaryota; kingdom Metazoa; phylum Arthropoda; class Arachnida; order Ixodida; family Ixodidae; genus Rhipicephalus; species Rhipicephalus annulatus. The sequence continues at coordinate 362,949 of WOVY01010206.1, read as the reverse complement.
GGATGCATGGACGAACGCAGGGATGGACGCACAGACGGACGTGTGGACGCACGAACAGACGCACGCACGGACGGGCGAATGGACACACGGACGCTCCCACAGACGGACGCATGGACGAACGGAAGAAAGAACGAATGGACGGACGGATGCTTCGCCCCACTCTCCATTATTCACTCTGTGGATATGCTGCCATTTTTTTTCTTTTCGCTTTTGGGGGAGCTATTTGACTTGTTTACACTGTGGAAGGTTCGTTTTAAATGAAATTTGTCTTCCCTTTGCGCTGTGCCTTCGACCTACGTAGACGGGATCCACTAACGTTTTTTTTTACACGTTTCTTACTGCTTTCGCTTGGGGCTGTTCTTTTGTTTTCTTTTGGTTAGGTGCACTTCAGCAAACACCCGTTTTGCTTCTGTTGCTATACATTTATTTCTTAGTTGTTACTATTCGTTTTTTTTTTCCCTCGTCGATGCTTTAACTCGATTATCTGAAAAATTACGTTACGCAATCTATAAGTATGGCGATTTGGACTCTAGCATTGGTGGTCTGTGACGAGCAATGCTTTCGAGAAAATCAGACCCCTGTCCCGACACTTTTTCACTTTTTTTCAGATATGTAGATGGTCGTTGTTTATTCGAGTTTCAAGATTTCTTTGTTTAGGCATTGCCTGCGTAAATTAACGGTGCTTTAAAATACATGACGTAACGAAAAAAAAGAACTTGAACTGAGTCATCTAATCGCGCAACTGCAATACGAAGATAATTCATTCTGCTTGAGGCGAGCATTGAATGAATGCGTCTGGCATCTGCTAGTACTACATGCATACTGCCAAGTACCGCGAAGCGCGACTATTGAAAGCTTGAGTGGCTGAATCTGCATAGTCTCAAGAGACGCAATCATTTTACTTCCACCTAAGTTGAGCCTAAATTCAGCCATCCTTAGTGAATTTAATTTTCACGCAGTTTCTCTTTCTCTTTGTCTCGCTTTTTTCACATGTATACACGTGATTTATAAGTGGGTGTCCTTGGTTGACGCCAGAACACAAGTATCCAAGTAGTATTCCCAGGAGACTTTATTCATTTCATCACCGTTTCGATCATAGACAGACCTTTTTCATGACAAGCATATTTGGTTTTCTCTATCTTTTGTGCCAACGGTGATAAGCGTTATTCTATCCACTCTATTCTTGCGTTTCAATATAAGTGCGTTAGAAATGCAACTGTTCTTGGTGAAAAAAGAGAAAGTTGAAGGTTGGGCTGTGACAAAAAGGTTGTCGAAATAAATGGTGCTCTCTCTCTGTCTCTCCATATATATATATATATGTATATATATATAGGGTGCGGCGATGGCGTAGTGGTTAGAGCATCCGCCTCGCATGCAAGAGGTCCGTGGTTCAAATCCCGGTGCCGCGCAGTTCCCAACCGGAAAAAAAAAGTCCACGTGTTGATGGAACTGCATTAGGAGACCTGGGGTGCGGCTTCACCGGTAACCACTGCCGGGAATGCACTCCCTCACCAGAGAAGGATTGGCCACCCTGGTGCAGTATCTGGCCACTACCTCCCACATGCATACGTCAAATAACTCATGGCCCTCAGTTCCCAGCAGCTGCGAAGCAACTGACCACGGTGGCGGTCAGATCTGCAACGCAGCAGAGGGTGCTAAGAATCTCTGGACTACAGGCCGTCTTTGGAACCTGAACTTGGCAACGTTTAACGCTAGAACGTTATCTAGTGAGAGAAGTCTAGCTGTACTATTCGAGGAGCTAGAGGGTGTTAAATGGGATATAATAGGGCTCAGTGAGGTTAGGAGGACAGATGAGGCCTATACTGTGCTACAGAATGGGCACGTCCTTTGCTATTGGGGCTTGGCAGACAGAAGAGAACTGGAAGTGGGGCTCCTAATTCACAGAAACATAGCTGGCAACATAGAGGAATACTATAACATTAATGAAAGGGTGGTAGGTATTGTAATTAAACTGAATAATAAATACAAGATGAAGGTAGTACAGGCTTACGCGCCTACATCCAGCCATGATGACGCTTCAGTTGAAAGCTTCAATGAAGACGTGGAATCGGCAATGAGTAAGGTAAAAACACAGTATACTATAGTGATGGGCGACTTTAATGCAAAGGTAGGGAAGAAGCAGGCTAGAGACCAGGCAGTAGGAGATTATGGCATCGGCACGAGAAACGCCAGAGGAGAGCTACTAGTAGAATTCGCAGAACGCAATAATTTGCGGATTTTGAATACTTTCTACCGAAAACAAAAAACCGCAAGTCGACATGGAGGTGGCTATAATGGCCAAAATAAGAACGAAATAGACTTTATAATGACTGCACACCCAAGAATCGTGCAGGATGTGGAAGTGGTTGGCAAGGTACGATGCAGTGACCATAGAATGGTACGGTCTCGAATTCGCCTAGACTTGAAGAAAGAACGACAGAAACTGATACGCAAGAAGCCAATCAATGAGCTATCACTGAGAGGGAAAGTACAGGAATTCAGAGTGTCGCTGCAGAACAGGTACTCGGCTCTTAGTGATGAAACCAACCTTAGCGTAGATACAATGAATGATAATCTACCGAGTATCATTACGGAGTGTGCAGTGGAAGTTGGAGGCAGGGTAGTTAGACAGGACACTGGCAAGCTTTTCCAGGAAACGAAGAACCTAATTAAGAAGCGTCAAAGCATGAAAGTTTCAAGTACAACAGACAAAATAGAACTGGCAGAGCTTTCGAAGTTGATTAATAGGCGTAAAGTATGCGATGTAAGAAGGTATAACATGGAGAAAATTGAACACGCTCTGAAAAACGGAGGAAGCGTCAAAGCAGTGAAGAGGAAACTTGGGATAGGCAAAAGTCGGATGTATGCACTAAGGGACAAAGAAGGCAAAATAACTACCAATATGGATAGGATAGTTAAAATAGCGGAGGAGTTTTACAGAGATCTGTACAGTAGCCGAGACACCTTAATACTATAAGACCTTAATACTATATACGACCTTAATACTATAAGAACTAGCAGTAACCCAGACGACACCCCACCGGTAATGATAGAAGTCAGAAAAGCTTTGGAGAGCATGCACAGAGGCAAAGCTGCTGGTGAGGATCGGGTAACATCAGATCTGCTGAAAGATGAAGGATAGATTGTGTTAGAAAAACTAGCCACTCTATTTACGAGGTGTCTCCTGACGGGAAAAGTACCAGAGTCTTGGAAGAACGCTTACATCATCTTAATACATAAGAAAGGAGATGACAAGGACTTGAAGAATTACAGGCCGATCAGCTTACTCTCTGTAGTATACAAGCTATTTACAAAGGTAATTGCTAGCAGAGTAAAGAAAACATTAGAATTCAATCAACCAAAGGAACAAGCAGGATTTAGAACAGGCTACTCAACAATTGACCACATTCATACTATCAATCAGGTAATAGAGAAATGCTCAGAGTATAACCAACCACTATACATAGCCTTCATAGATTACGAGAAGGCGTTTGATTCAGTAGAAATATCAGCCGTCATGCACACACTGCGGAATCAGGGCGTAGATGAAGTATATATAAACGTTCTGGAAGAAATCTACAGGGGATCAACTGCTACCATAGTGCTTCATAAAGAAAGCAACAGAATATCAATCAAGAAGGATGTAAGGCAGGGGGACACAATCTCCCCAATGCTATTTACCGCGTGCTTACAGGAGGTTTTCAGAAGCCTAGAATGGGAACAGTTAGGGATAAGAGTTAATGGAGAATACCTTAGTAACCTGCGCTTCGCCGATGACATTGCATTGCTGAGTAACTCAGGGGACGAATTGCAACTCATGATTACGGAGTTAGACAAGGAGAGCAGAAAGGTGGGTCTTAAAATTAATCTGCAGAAAACGAAAGTAATGTACAACAACCTCGGAAAGGAGCAGCGCTTCGAGATAGGTAATAGTGCACTTGAAGTTGTAAAAGACTATGTTTACTGAGGGCAGGTAATAACCGCAGAGCCTAACCACGAGAATAAAGTAACTAGAAGAATAAGAATGGGGTGGAGTACAATCGGCAAGCACTCTCAAATTATGACAGGTAGATTGCCACTATCCCTCAAGAGGAAGGTATATAACAGCTGTATCTTGCCGGTACTTAGCTACGGAGCAGAAACCTGGAGACTTACAAAAAGGGTTCAGCTTAAATTGAGGACGACGCAGCGAGCAATGGAAAGAAAAATGGTAGGTGTAACCTTAAGAGACAAGAAGAGAGCAGAGTGGATTAGGGGACAAACGGGGGTTAAGGATATCATAGTTGAAATAAAGAAGAGGAAATGGACATGGGCCGGGCATGTAGCGCGTACACAGGATAACCGCTGGTCATTAAGGGTAACTAACTTGATTCCCAGAGAAGGGAAGCGGGTTAGGGGGACACAGAAGGTTAGGTGGGGAGACGAGATTAAGAAGTTTGCGGGTATAAATTGGCAGCAGCAAGCACAGGACCGGGTTAACTGGCGGAACATGGGAGAGGCCTTTGTCCTGCAGTGGACGTAGTCAGGCTGATGATATATATATATATATATATATATATATATATATATATATATATATATATATATATATATGAGAGATAGAACTCAAACACAAGTAATATCGTTAGAGATGGGCATTCGATTTTAAACATGCATTATTTCAACGATATAATTTAAGGCTGAACTTAAGAGACCTTTTCCAAGCCCTCAGTGTGCAGGGATATGGCTGGTTACCTAATTACGAAGCCTTTCCTTAAAGACCCGGCGCTTTTGCCAATAAATACAGCAATGTCAGCCCACTCCAGCAACCGAGAACGAGAAGTTATCACAGCGTAATAAAATTTGAACAGCTTACAATCAACAACCAGAACGAAATAAAAAAAATGTTGGACACTCTGTGGAAGTCTTATTGAAAAGTCCTCACTCCCGCTTCGAAAGTAACTGAATGTTTCAAATTCTGGCAGAAGCCGTGATGGCGTTCTTGTGAAAGCTGAGGGAGTGCTTAAAATTCAGTCTCTTAAGTGGAACGAGTTTGCCTTTGGCAGTGTGTTCAAGCCGGCTTGGTGTCCGCTCTAGACTCATGCCAGCGATCTTTGTTTCGGGCACGTTCTGCAGTCAGCTGTGATTACCTCTCTCACGAAGCCTCCTTTAGTCCTAGCACATTCTCTCCCTCTGTTGTATAGCCCATGGCTGCTTTGTAATTCGAGAATGCGATGAAAAGAAAAACTAAAAATAAAAGATGACGGGGAGCGGAACACAGCCTAAATTAAAACAAAGGACGGCCTGTCCCAGTCGAGGCACAACGACAAACAGCGCTGAGTTCCTGGCCTCGGCATCTGCTTCAGTTCTATTCACGGCTCTGCCGTCGCTCTTGCTGTTTCGTCCTTCTCCCTATCCGTTTTTCGCCCGAATCTCCACCCTTTTATTCTTTCGAAACATGTCCTTCGCAATCAACGTTGTAGACAGCAGCGAACTCTGAAGGGCTTTACGAGGAGTGGAGTTTAGAAACTCATTAGTCGCTATGTAAATGGCCGGTTCACGCCATCACCTTCTCGTCGTTGCCCCACTCTCCTCTAATTACGCAAGAGTGGCTGGACAGGCTTAACGAAGCTGCTGATGTGTGGACAGAGTACATGGAGGAAAGGGCATGGTTCTGTTAAACCAGGCTTAGCGAAAAAAACACTCAGCATTGAATCGCAATGTCCGACAGCAAGAAAGCGTTGCTCTAAATGCCTCCAATGTTAACCCTGACAGGAGCACCCCCTGCATGCAAGAAGAAAGCAGAAATAACAAAGGGCCGCTGCGCTTTGTTTCGGCATCCACCCCCAGGGGCTTTATCACATGTTAGCATATAGCATTTGTGCTGAAGTTGTTAGATTATTTTTTCCATTTTCCAACTGCCCCGGGTACTCGTCCTTCTGCGTTTATTTCGTGGAAATATTAAACATTCCTTTTGATAACACTCCCGTATCTGTTGACGTTGGATAAACATGGCACACGGTTGAAGACGTTGTCAGAGGGGTCATTAGGAATGTGCGCATGTGCGTATACTAGCCAGAAATACCAGGTGAGAGACGACATGCTAAAGATAGCGTGAAGAAACCGACTATTATTTGCGAACAGCTGAAATAATTGTTTTCAGTGTATAGTCGAACACATGAGAAGAATGAGAAGCACGAACGAAATCAAAACAAGACTGGGCAAGTGCAGAAGTGCACATGCACATTACAAGCACATTAGAGATCCATTGCTCACTTTGTATTCTTTTTCCAGCTTTAATGAGGAAAAGTTTAATCGCGTGACCCTATATGCGGGCCGAGTTACTAGCCGTAATCCGAAGTGCCGGGGAGGTGTAGTGGTAGTCGTCAACCTTTTTTTTTCTGTGAAACTTCTGATTTCCTCATTTTCATTCAAAATATTTTTAAGCAAGATTACATAAAGGAAATAAATAAAACACTTATATTGAAGTTTTTTAACATGAGACTCCGCTTTTTTTCCTTTTTTTCATATGTACTTTACGATCGACTGAGTGTTATTCTCGCACTCAAAATTTTACCGTTAACGTCGTTTCATTTAGGCTGTCTTCGCTCTCGCTTATTTTTTTCCCTCTATTTATTAATAAATCTGTATTTTTATCTCGCATGCCTTGGTCAGTGTAAACGACGCCGTGTTTGTCTTTAGATAAAGTGGCTCAACGCCATCATCCACCCACTTCTTCTGTTTTTCCAGCATCCAACAACTCGTACGACACTTGCCGTGGTGCACCTTCTCCTGCCTGCCGGCGAGCTTCGATATGACGCACGTGTTTTCACAAGCAGATAAGGCGCACACGATGCGATGCTAAATTTGAGCGCGAGTCCGAACGCTTCTCATTCCTCGCCCGACATGCTTGTTTGTTTGATTTTGCTTGCAGCGTAATCTTGTTCAGTGAATACGAGCACGGAATGGCGGAGGAACTAGTTAATTGAGCGGGAATGTCATCATTTTTCAATGCTATCTGTGATTTACTACGCCGACATTGCCTTTATTTTTCCGTCTTGCTTGGGTGATAAACGAGACTGACCTGCCGGTAATATGAACGCACGCACAAACGTTGGGCAATAATATTTGCCTCTTGAAGGGTTTATACGCGCATGGCAATGAACTATATAGGCTGGGTAGGTCGCATTTTGTTGTAAGCAAGCAAATGGAATGGAATAATAAAATATGTAGCGATAAATGTTATCATAGTGCCACGTCGCAGATACACTTTATTTTCATCACCATGAAGCACAAGTATCTGCGTCTATAGCAGAAATTAGAGCTAGTGCCTATTATAATGTTGCTTGCTCGGTCATGCTGCTAACGCTAAAAGAAGTTAAGTCCTAACTACAATGTGTCCTTGGTGGTGATCGTTGTTGAGTTGAAGTTGCGATCAGTGAAACAAAGTGGCGATACTTTGGTAATTAACTGTGTTATTGAAGGCCCCTTTAAACTTGAGAAGAGGTGCGCGTAGCAATAATTTGAGAGTGGAAATGGACTCAGTGGTAGCTGTGTTGGCGTAACAAATTACTGACTGGTACATTATTTTTTTTCTGTAGCAGCATTTTATTGTTGCAAATCTATGCACAAAATAAGCCAGGTGGATAAGCACGAACTTGATGAAATAGACCGCTCTAATGCTAGGTTATAATGTGTGTTTCCTTGGCATCACTTACGGTTAGGTCTCATTAATATAGTGCCTGTAGTGATACACGATTGTAGAAAATAGCCCTGGTTGCATCTTGTACCCCGTCTGTTTCAGAGAGAATGCAAATGAAGAGTGTCATAATAATCATATTGTCGTGCTTTTCCTATGTCTTGTGCGTAAAGTTCTTTTAAAGTATTTTAGCGTTACTTTCCTATTTTACGCAAATAAAACACAAGATATGCTGCCGTTAGACTGACATTTTTTTTAGTTAACTGGTTGTAAAAAACTTATAAAGAAGTACTTATACCAACTTAACACATTACTGCTTGATATAATACTTAGTCTCTATGGAGTACTTCAGCACAACCTGTCGCGCACTTAAACCAGCCTGAATTCAAGCTTTGAAGCTGTTACGTGCTGGGAACGTTTTGACTTTATTCATCGACTTGGCAGTCCTACAGCTTTTACAAGTGTAACAAAAAATAAATGAAGAAATAATCATTAAAAGCTGTAACATTATAACAATAATTAATGAGTTTAAGGAACTTGTTGAATTCCGAGCAGCTTTCATTGTAAAAAGTGGAGGTGTTCATGGAACTAAGTATTTTGATGTGAAGCGGACCCGCAATGTCCTAAGAAAACATTTCTCGTTATTGATCAAAAGAATTGGCTTGTGTGCTCAGATTTGGGTGCATGTTAAAGAACCCTAGTCGAAATTTCCGGAGCTCCCCATTATGGTGTCTCTCATAATCATGTGCTAGTTTTAAAAGGTTAAATCTCACATAATAATCGGTATGAACTAAAGAAATGATTCAATACGAATAAAAAATTGGAATCTCGTTGTATCACGATTAGAGCAAGAGTTGGTGAGAAAAGTAAAATCTTTCTTTTTCATAAGTTATTCATGCTGGTATTAAAGGACAACAAAGCAACAAACTGCTGTGTCTGCCATCTTGTTTTACAGTTGACGGTGTATTGAAGCAAAAAAACATTTGCAAAATGCGGACAATATTTGATTTTTGTGTTTGTATATGAATCGATAACAGCGCTGATTGCAGCAAGACAGCAGTTGCGTTTGTTTTCCAATGCTCAACATTTCCGTAAGCACAGCTCTTCGCAATCTGCGCAACTAACCAGCTCAGATGGTAAGTCACGCAATCTGGTCAATTTTTTTTCAGTCATATTGTAAGAAATGACGTCAAGCCACTATAATATGCATTCAGACAGAAAGCGTCGAAGCAGTAAGTTGAATTGGAGATTAAGTTGAAGTGAAAAAATAGTAAAAAGGGATAAATAAATTAATAAACAACGTTTAAAAGCTCGTTTCGTAGAATTTGCAGTGTTGGCATCAGTGTTGGCGTTGGCATAGGTGTCGTTGCTTTTGAGGGAAAAATATTATGCTTGACCGAGAAATCGAGAAAGATGCAAATAAAATGAATAAAAACATCTGTGTCTAAGTCGAGTCCGAACCTGTGTCGTTTGCGTGGCAAGCGGATGTTCTACCACACGGCCTCTGTCTGCTTGTGAATGCAGTTAAAATAACTTCCTCTGCTTGAAATGCAGTGAAAGCAACTTTCGCGCTTCATTGCTTCACAACACAACATGTATTATCGCAGTAATAATGCGTTATACAAGCGTACACTGCCATCGGGCGTGAGAAATTTTCGTTAATGCAATTACTTCATTGTTTAAAGCCAGTCACACACTTCGAAAGGCACACATGTTACTGCGCCTATTCCTTTCGATGGAGCGGAAAATACTGTAGGCCCGTGTGCTCAGATTTGAGTGCACGTTTAAGAACCACAGGTGGCATAAATTTCCGGAGCCCTCCACTACGGCGTTTCTCGTAATCATATGGTGGTTTGGGGGCGTTGAACTCCACATATATGCCAATCAATTACTGTGTATATTCTCTTAAAGCCACGCAGTGGGTGCATAAACAATTCGAGAAGACTTCATTCACAAAATGTTTGAAGTAGGCACTAGAGACAGGACATCGCTATTACGTTCAACTCGTAACCGGAGCTCAAAAATCACCAATTGTTCGTTTCTGAATGGGGAAGCTGCAAATACGTGCAACAGGATTCCATTGATTCCAGCGGTCTTGGGCACGTGCCTAAGAACCAATGTACGCATGGACACGCATATTAGGCACAGGAAAGAACGACAAGAAGAACAAGAGAGAAGGCAGGAGGTTAACCAGGCACATGTGCCCAGTTTCGCATAATAGGCGCTAGCGAATTCGTGAACGAAGTGGCGCGTATAGAAGAAAAAGGAATCAAATGCCAACACGGAGTGACGCAAGAAGACGTGGCCCGAACGGAGGGGGCACTAGAACAGAAAGGTAACACAGGCAGAAAGCGTGCGGGACGACAGAACAAGAACCTCAGAAATGATTTACAGAAAAACTACAAAGCGTTGGAAATGGCCAAATAAGGAAAGCACGTAAGAGATAGAGGGTAAAGAAAAAAATTGATCCATCTGTATTCATGCTCGAAAGCTCAGGTTCAGGCACCTAATTTAATTTTGAGCCATCCTCATGGCATCGCCTCTCTCTGGGACCTCTATCTTTTATCTGTCTTTCTCACTTCTTTTTCTTTTTTCAAGCTAGCGTGATTTCTTCACCAGGGTCGCACTTTGTGAAGAAGTATAGAAACACTGTTGGAGAGAGTATGCATTGAGACTGTAGTATTAAAGGGGTGGAAAGGGGCCTGTGTTCGAGTGCAGATAGACGTCGTAGACCAGAAACTTCTGGTGGCAATTCGGAAGTATAATAGAGAAAAGAAGGAACCAGTGAAATGCAAAAAGGGCAAGTCCGTCATCACGAGGCATTGGTGGCCCATTAGTATCTGCCGTGGTTCCCACGAAAACAGGCCTGTCTGGGGGACAACAAAGCAAGTTGAAAAAAGAAGTGTAGAAAAGCTAGAGGTTCTTGGAATACAGAAGACAGAAGTAGGGAATTGTGATAAAGAGTGATAGAAAAGGAAGGCGTGCCAGCGTCGGACAACAATGGCCAGAACGGTAACGACTAGTTTAAGTAAAGCGGAACTGACAGTCCATAAATCCCTGTTTTTCGGCCCGAAAGAATATTCTCCGTGCGTCGTCGGTCAGGTTGTTCTCGCCAACCCCCCTTTATCCGCCCGACCAAGGCAAGAGCAATACATATTTTTTTTTGTAGGGCTTTCTCTATTTCTTTCTATTCTCGCAGTCGATTGAGAGTGGCCGCAGCGCTGACTTCGGCACCTGTATCACCAACCGTACATTTATGGCTTCCGAGATGGCGGACGCGAGGCGACACCACGCGCCCGTCGTCTCAGAGGTTATCGCTTAATTTGTGAAGAGAAGGATTTTCTGCTAGAGGTGCCTTGGTAGACATTAATGGTTGTACAGTGGCGGTCACAAAGGTTGTTTTCTAACCTCTTTGTGCGCAACGTGACAGTTCGCCTAGTTACAGCTTTTCATTCCAGCCTGTCATTAAAATATTTCTCCGTCTAGTTAGTATGCTTACTTTTTGCTGTGAAGAGGGAAAGAAGTGAACAAGAGTGATCAAGGAGAAATAAAAATAAGAAAAACAAGCACAAGAGAACAGCGGCTTCCAATCAGAAGACGCAAAGCGAATGCTACTCAAGACGCGTTTGCGGGGATGAGGAGCAGATGGCAGAGGGGGCAGCCCTCATTTGAATCTTTTGTGACAGTGTCAGAGGATGACACGCGGAAGATGCTTTCCAGTAAATTTACTTATTTCGGGCAGCGTAGGCCTGCGGGTGTCAACAACCACGTAGTTTCTTGATGCCGTGTTACTTCAGCTACACTGTCACTCCGCTACGCTAGATAATCCATCGGAATGCTTGCTGTAGCAAAGGGCAAATGTTGTTGTGATCCCTGTAGTAGAACAGCTAGAAAGGAAATAAGTGTATGATAGCGTCTCCGTGCGTTCGTGCGTGCGTTCGTGCGTGCGTGCGTGTCTGTATGTGTGCGAGAAAGAGAAAGGGAGAGAAGGAGTTCGGGGTAGGCCCAATTCTCAAAGGGACACTGCATTGCTTTTTGAAGGCGACTTCAGTGTCGGGAGACATATGAGCAGAGAGGGCATGGCGATTTTGTAGGCCGTTTCGTTCACCGTCAAGGGAGACTCAGCTTAATTGCACGTTTTGGTGGACCCGATGTTTGTCATCAAAAGACAACGATCGAGTTACCCTGCTATGTGGCGTAGGTGAACATTATTTTTCTCAGCATGATGGCTATTCTCCGGCGGGAAATGGGTGCCATTGCTTAAACTATTGGGCTTTCTGCAACTTTGCAGTACGAAAAGGGCACGTTCTACCAGTTAGTGACAGCACCGAAAATTCACGCACTGTTAGCCACCACCCCCGCAAGTATGAAGTTCCCGCGGCGTGAGTGCTGATCGACACACACACACACACACACACACACACACACACACACACACACACACACACACACACACACACACACACACACACACACGCACGCACGCACACGCACACACATGCACACACACACGCACGCACACGCACGCACACGCATGCACACGCACACACATGCACACACACACGCATGCACACGCACACACATGCACACACACGCGCATGCACACGCACACACACACACATATATACATACCTGCATACATACACACACACACACACACACACATATATATATATACATACCTGCATACACACACACACACATATATATACATACATGCATACATACATACATGCATACATACATACATACATACATACATACATGCATACATACATACATGCATACATACATGCATGCATGCATACATACATACATACATACATACATACATACATACATACATACATACATACATACATACATACATACATACATACATACATACATACATACATACATACATACATACACACACATACTGGGTTCAATATATCTTGGCAAGAACACTCTGCCTCAACCTCGAATGGTCATTGTTGCCAACGTGAAAGGTAGCTTTCTCCACTTGGTTTCAAAATGAGCCACAGACAAACTACCGCAGTATACATGCTGTGGCAAAGGAGACCGCATCACGTCCACATTGTTTGCGGGATCCGCTCCGTTGTCTTCGGGATAAGTGACCCATTCCCCGCGAAGTTGCACTGCCACACCAACCATGCGAGCTAACGGCAAGCCATCACGGCGTCTATTCGTTGCGCACAGAAATTACTAGCCGCGGGGAATAGAGGAGATTCTCGAGAGCCAATTCAGGACTCTGTTGTTGGGCGAGTGAGCCACTGCCTTTCAGATTTGCGCGAAAACACACTGTCTTGAGGCTCAATGATGCTGGTTTCCGAGCTAAGGCCTAGAGATGCATCTACTTCTAAGAGCAGTCTGCTGCAGTGAGTTACTCCGTTAGCTGAGCATTGTCAGAATAGAAGAGCCTTACATATAAAGCTGCAAACGAGTTGAGGAAACTTTGCTCGGATATAATTTGAGGGAGAGTATATGTTTCCTCCGACGCGCGTGGGTATTACTTCCTATTTATTGACTATGGAGTCAGTTAGATGACCCACGCCTTAATTATGAATTTTGTAACTGCTCCAGATGTGTCGCAGTCATCAGTTTTTGCGGTCGGAACATCAGAATAATTTGCTGCCTTGCTTGCTACTGAGCTCGCAGAAAGTGATAGCTTTATGGAGTCAGCGAAGTAGCTTGCTGAGAGGAACAGTGAGAAAACTTTGCCACGTTAAGCGTCTGCGTTTTTCGGAAAAAAAACACTAAATAATATTCAGTATCAAAGAAGGTACTGCAGCTGCATGAAACGAGCACGATGTCAAAACAAGACTATTATGAGCGTTGTCCAATATTCTCCTCTGTGCATGTCTTCCTCGGTGTTGCATGCAGTGCAATGATAGTGTTAGTAGAATTTTCTCTACCATATTTATTTTACGTTTATTGCTTGCAGTTACGTAAAACACAAAGGCACGAAAACTTTATAATGTAGAATGGGGGCGGCGGCTGCATTTTTGTTGGAGGCGAAAATCTTGTAGGTCCGTGTCTTCAGATTTGGGCACACGTAAAGAACCTCAGGTGGACAAAATTTCCGAAGCCCTTTATTACGGCGTCTATCATATTCATATGGTGGTTTTGGGACGTTAAACCTCACATTTCATCAATAACGTTATATAAAATGGTGCATTTTCGGGCCACAGTAGCGTCGATGCACCGGAAAACTGCGATCTATGTTTAAGTGCTCTTGGATCAGTCTGGGCGTTTCTATACAATCGTTTAAATAGTGAAGCTTGAACTACGGAGGAGTGCTTGCTAAAAAAAAGACGCAACTAGATTTAACCAAAACTATCGTCTCACCTCAGAAAGTCAGTAACTTCGTTTTCTTCATATTTGTGTGCTGTCTATTTATTTTTCTTCCCCATCTTCTCGTTATTGACGACGAGACGACGTAACCATATATTTTTATTTTGTGAGAGATTGCCACTAGTGCAGTAAGTGACTCACACAGGCACACAACGATAGAAATAGTATTTAACAGAAAATTACTCTGATGCTGAAGTTTAGAAGGATGCACAAAAAGGCCAAGCTTCAGTCCATGGTAGTGTTAGCACATACGTTTTGAAGAGATTGGCTCAGTGCCTTTAGAGTGGATGAAGTAATGTCAGGGAAGTAGTCTGGTGGCTGCGGAGCACTGGATATGACACTGCTATACTCGAACGTTACGGAAGAGCTATTCGATGCGGCCATCTGGAACACTACTGGGAGGAGCTCTTGCAGGAAGTTGCCAGTTCTCCAGCACTTTTCAGTATATTTTTCTCAGCAGTTGTCTGCTAGGATACACTCTTTATTCCTGGTAGCTTTTGTTGTTTTCCGTATTAAGGCTCCAAGCTTCCTTCTGATATTCTGCGCGTAACGTCTTTTCACGCTGACTTCACCACTCATGCCCCTTCTAAACCCTCCGCCGTCTTTCCTACAGACTTTCCTTGTCATATTGACAATGGTTTAGTAAAGCAAGTACGTCATCAGGTAGTCCTTCCTCGTCTTTTGTATTTAATGGTATCTGAAGGAGGACAAGAGCAACAAGAGAGAAGGCAGAGAGGTTAACCAGGCACATCGCCAGAAAAAAAAAATCAGCGACTCATAGCTATTCTCTGGGCACGATGAGGTTTGAAAATTCACCAATGAATCTTCCCACGACGAGCTGTCTTCAACCTCATTGCGACCACCGAGACGCGTGCACCTGTGCACTTTTCAGATAAACAGTGCTTAACAGCGCATACGACAAAAGGGGAGAGAAACGACGAGACAGAGGGCTATCTTTTAAGGCACTTTTCAGAGAGTGCACGTCGCCGAGCTTTTGAATGTTGCTCTAACCCGCCCTTTTTTTTTTTGTGGCATTGCGTCGCTCCCTTCCCGTTTTCTCTCAGCTATCTCCAAGTTTACTCGCGCTTCAATCCCCATTCAATCATATTTTCCTCCGCATCTTGTGCAATCTCAACCACAGTTTCCAATTCGTCACTTACAGCTTTGTGCTTTTGCTTCATTTGTTCCAATTTTCACGGCCTTGTTTCATTTTTATCATCGTCATTCACCTATAAGCAGCGTCACATTCCTGCGTGCTCCTGCAAAAAATTGAAGCAGTTTCCCGGCAAGATCCCGAGCACCGGCGCCTGCCACTGTCGGGATCTGAAAAGCCACCACCGCATTTTCTTATTTTTTTATACAGATGAACAGTACCTAATAGCTCCGAAGCAATCCCGTGAGCACTGAGAGTGTCTCTGCGCAGGCGGTGTTGTCGGCGCTTATAGAATCTGGCTGGTGAAGGTGGTGGAAGTTAATTATCTATCTCCGCCGTCACTGTCTGCGCTTTGCTGCAGCGATACGGCACCGTCATCCCTCTCTGAACTCGAATGTTAGAGACTGCGTCGCAAGAGTTGAGGCGTTCCGCAGCTCATTCTCGAGTGAATTATGCAGCTCGGGGGTCTCTAATTAGGTTCTGCAGCTAAGTGCTGACACTCCTGCTCGCTCGCTTCGGGTGTGTGCGTTACCGGCTTCAAAACCGACCATCGCTAAAAGCTTTTCTCTCAAGGCATAGGTGAGCTGCATGATGCGTCTCGTTCGACGCTCTTTGATTTCGCTTGAAAATGTTGACTCTCTGGGGAAATCTGGTGTAGCTAGAGTCTTAATTCACTGCTGGTGTAGCTGTGAAAACCAGGAGTGTAATCGAACCATTATCTATTAAAGTTTTAGGAGCCAAAATAGCGCAGTGGTTGTACATAATATTACGTTCAAACGCTGCGCTATACAGACACGCAGACAGAGCCTTTCCTTGTATAATGTATTGAGTGTAAAAAGCGGGTGAGAAAAAGAAGTGAACTTGAGAAGAAGAGATGTTCTGGTGAGGAGTGGGGGAAGCAGGAGGGTTGAGAGTAAGCTCATCGTAGAAAGAATAACAAAAAATTTATCTTGAAATGCAGCCATATTGGGAGAGAAATAGAATAAGAAATTCAGAAAGAAAAACAATAGAAAAACGGAAAAAGTCGAGTCAGAAATCGAAAACAGAGAGAAAGAAAGAAAGGCATGAAAGAAAAATTAACGGAATTAGTGAGAAAAATGAATCGAAATAAACAGAGAAAGAAGGATCGAAAATGGAAATAAAGAGAGAAGTAAAATAAGTAAAAAATATAATTAAGAGAACCTTGGCAAGACTTTGCCAAGCAGCCAAAGCCAAACTACACAGGTGTCAGTAAACTCCGCCGTCTATTTATCACTGCGCGCTCACAAAAATGACCATGGAATCATTTATCGCTACCTGCTTCTTGATTAATAAAACCTCATTTTGGTTTAGAAGGTACACATCTCCACAATATAACTTCCAGCTTCATGACGTATTTGTATCTACTTCATCAAACATCAGCATGCACTCATCAACTGAGTATAACATTTAAACCATGTAACTAAGCTATCCACTCGCCCTAGCAACAAGCCTTCTTCTATTGATATTTTTATTTTTGTCACTAACTACCAATGACAAATCACTTGCAATTCTGTGCGAAGCCAATTATTTAGCGTACGCTAACGAGTGCTCGCGCAGCGAGTAGAAGGGATACGTGTTCGGCCCAAGAAGAGCCAGCCACAGTGCAGAGAAACAGTCACGGAGCAGAATTTATCCCAAAGCCTGGCTTTGTTGACTGCCGCATCATTCACGGCAAATCACTCGTCTCCCACCCACTACGACGCGCGCTTGGTCACGTAAATGCCAGCTATTTGGTAACGACTTTGTATTCTGTGAGTCAGTAAGCATCACGTAACGAGCCAGCATTGATTTGGCAATAACTCGGGAGAAGAAGCATTTGTTACAGACGCAACTATAGGGCAGCGGATAAAAGAAACTACATTGAATCGCGCATGTAATATACAAAAAAAGACTATGAGGAAGAAGACGAAAGCTTGCGTTTAATAAATCCGTAAACAGGGGTTGTGGTGGGCCGACGTTTCAATGAAACCCTTAATGACGGATTTTCATCACCAGCTTCTATCTTTCCCCAGTTTTCTTCCAGCCTTGAGCAAGATAAATCCGCTTGCCGAAACATCGGCTAGACGCAATCTCTGTTTAAAGATTTTTCTACAGACGTACTGCACCCAAGATAACATTAGTTAACCCCTGTACTGCGTCGCCTTTCTGCTATGTGAACGTTGCTCGCGTTTCCATTTATGTCAGTCTCTGTGCCGGTAGTGTCGTGCAAGCCGTCTCCACCTCGAGTAGTGCGGTCACAGTTGGGAAGCGGGCATTCTGATCGCCATTCTTCACTCGCAGACGCAATCACGCGTGGCGCAGAAAGCATCCGCTGCTGCCATCCTGTCGGCTGGGCTTTCTTTCGTGCTAGACGCCTTCATTTGCTTTTTCTCCTGGCAACCATCAAAGTAGCGTCATCCTTCACGGCGAGACGTTCGTGACTTCTGCGCAGGATGTTCCTGACCGCTTTTCATCTTCAGTCCTTTCTTGCCTCATGTGACACTCTGTCGCCAGATGGATCAGCCTTCTTTTGCTGCATGTCCTTCGCGATAGTAAGTTGGATGCCCATTTCATTATTTGCGGCCATTTTCTTCATACAACGCTCCATTTTCCGTTTTCCTTCGAACTGACATGTCTTCTGTCGCATCGTGCCGCGACAGGCACTTGACTGGCCGGGAGAAATCATTTCCCGGCGACGGCGTTAGGCGGTGGACAAGTAATCCTCTTACGCTGCCCCTATAGCTTTTGATGGCTTTCAGGAACGCTATACGAGCAAGTTATCGCAGATAAATAAAATCAGTTGCTTCTTTCTCGCGCTTTTCTCTACATTCCGGAGATAATAAACCTGGATCCTCTATAGGATGCGGATAAATATCTGTGGAAGCAGCGCGACGGTGCAAAGTTGGGATGGGGGCAGGACTGAGAGACAAACCCGGTTAGCACCTTAAAGAATACTGAAGTTACGGATAAACATTCACTGAAATATGTGAGCCAACACGTCAGAAGGTTATTTTTGATCCTGTAACAAAAAAACTATGCATATATTGTTTCCAGTCACTTCTGCTCTGTCAACTCAGTGGAGACATCCTAGAAACACTTCATTAGCTTAATATATATAAACTCTACAAATGCATGGCAGGTATGCTAGTTTTTGATGCACTCTGCATTTGAACGTGACAGCTCAAGTTGTTTGAGAAAGTGGACATTAAGAATTTCCAATTGAGGAAGAGTGTTCTATTCATAATATAAAAGAGGCAGCATGTAGAAGCAGTGCCAGCTTACCTTTACTGTATGTGGTAATGTTTACTTCAATCAATCATATGTAGGTATTGAATTTTTTTCGTGTTGCCGTGGTCTTTAGAGGCGTTTTAGCGATTGCTTTATTGAACAATTATTTTGGCATAGGTAATTCGTTGCTTGACATTAACTATTACGAAACCATGACATTCGCTGCTTATACTCTTTTGCGTATGTTTTCCTTTCTTCTCAGTAGCGTTGAGGTCCTACTTCACTCTAAGGATGCCTTCTTACGTTGCGAATCTCTAGAATATACAATAAATAATTGCATTTCGAGATAGTTTCGCAATTTTCAATACGGTGTAGCGCTCACTTGCTCTTAGAAAAACGGCGTTGCGGGAACTGTGAAATAGAACACCGGTGTTGAATGACGCAAACAGTTTTCGGAATATTTCGTTCTTTGAATAGGTGAGTAAGCTAGTGTAATCATGAAAATCATCACATTTGAGAAGACCAAAGCGTATAGATGTTCTTGTACCTTATTTTTATGTGTAGGTGTGTCCTAGCAAGCTCCATAGTAAGATTCTATCAACTTCACAAGAAAAACGGGCGTAGATAGACGCCTACAAGAGCTATGTGATGTTACGACGTCAGGTAACATCCTTCTTGGAGTGGGCTGCACTGCATAAAGGGGTCGCTTTGTGGCGAACTGGTGCCATCTCTTGCATGTGGACACATGATTTTTTTCTATTTGAGTAAGATGCATAGTGCAATGTTCAATGGTTATGAAAAACTATGGTAATTATAAGCTAAGTATAAGCCTCCCCTTTTAGGCAAGTAACTTGAATAATAAACCAATTAAACCTTGGGAATCGCAGTGACATCACACCAGTGAAACACTTATACTGCTGTTTCCTTATACTTTGCCGTGTGCCGTTGTTGCGTGATGCAAAACCATGAGCATTGACCACACTTAACTAAAACCTTCACACGTTCATCTACGTCGTAACTATTTTCTCTCTTGGTTTGGGTGCGCGTTAAAAAACCCCAGGTGGTCAAAATTTCCGGAGCCCTCCACTACGGCGTCTTTTATAATGATATGGTAGATTTGGGACGTTAAACACCACATAACAGTCAATCGATTAATCAACTATTTTCTCGTGAAGTTGACTTTGCGAACGCGTGAAGAAACTCTAAGTGACCGGTTAAATTGACGGACGATGCGAAACGGTGAGCAGTCGCGAAGTGTTCGACTTTTTTCTCCATCTCGTGTCAATGAGAAGCGCACAATACATCTTACGTAACAAGAAACACACGAACATATAGGAGGTGGCTGAAGTGATTATGTACTCCTAAGCACAACAGCCTAGCAAAAAGATTTTTATTACAAGTAACGTGTTCAATACGTAGCGCACAAAGAAAAAAGAAGAAAAACGAAGTAAAGGACACAGCAAAGTTACAGCGCATTCATCAGCGCATGCAGGGCATGACAATATAAATGTGCCCTTAATTAGAGCGTGGTCTACTTGTCTTACAATGCGGTGCCCAACTATTGGTACAGTATTCCTCTTTGTTTGATTGCTTTGAGAACATCCTCCTTGAAACTTTGAATTTTTCTTTTCCAGCTTTCTCTTTCACATGCGAAGCAGCTATTACGAAGCTCAATTCTGGGTGCATAAGGCTCACTCTGTGTCTGAAGTAAATCACTTATTATTATTATTATTATTATTATTATTATTATTATTATTATTATTATTATTATTATTATTATTATTATTATTATTAATATTATTATTATTATTGATATTCAAGCACGTGTGCGCACGCAGGAACACGCAGTAAAAAATGTTAGGAAAGATTTTACTGTGCGAAACTCTAGTAATGGGCCTAAGAAAAACAACTCCAAGAAACAAAATGTTGAATGGTCTACACTAGCGCACAAATGGTGTGGTCCTTGATAAGCGCTTTTGCTTGAGCAATGCGATAGGTTATTTCTAACAACCACTTCAATAGACAGGCCATTTCTCTTAAGTCACAAGCGAAATGCAAGCCCACGAAAAGCAGTTCTTGAGCAGTTTGCCATTTCCATGTGATCAGCAGATTTTCCTGCCTGTCACAATATCCAACACGACGTGACACACTGCCTACCTTTAATATTCAACGGCATTAGATGTGATAAATATTTCTGTGAGGTCCCAATCGTTCACAAACAGGAGTGTTTAGAGAGACACTTAAGTGTACGAGACATTGAACATTCTTCGAACAGCAACCATCAAAAAGGCAAAAGTTTATGTGTGGCAGGCGCTGAATTTCGAATACATTTCAGGCGTCCATGTTGTTAAGTTTTCTTCGAGAATGGCTCTAGGATAGGAATATTGATGTCTTAAACACCTATTTACACTTAGTTGTGCCTATAGAAATCTTTTTTTTTCAGTTGCCTATTTAGTTTTTCTCAAGTCTTTGCTGACGTAAGCAGTGTTGATTTTAATGACGTAATTTTTAAACGAAAACATCAAAACTTACTCAAATACTATTTCAAAACTTTTGGTGGGGAGCGTTTTGATCTTCTAAAAGAAACACTAATGCATACAAAATTATTTACTTGAATGACTATGGAGTTAAGCTCTTAAAAGCAAGTTCTTCAGCAATTCAACCTCTCAACCCAGATTCGCACAAAACTTCTTTGATAGAACGCGCAGTTGGCAAGAAAAAATGATAGCCAATTTTGATGCTGAATTGCATCGTAGCCTAAATGTCATCCTTCCGCAACACCTGCAACTTTTCGACCATGTTCCTTCTTAAATTCACAGCTTTGAGATGAGTCAAGTTTTGGTGGAAAATGAGGCCACACACATTGCAACATCCATAAAAGCGGTGTCTTTAGAAAGTCTGACATGCAGACTTCTATGCGCAGTAGAATCCCACGACGTTGCACTTCGGTGAATGGTACCGACCTTTGTTACGGTAGTGTTGAGTCAGGCTACATCTATGGCTGTTCAAAATGTCCTATAATTTATGTAACGACCCAAACAGTGCTTATTTGTAAGTCGCTGCTTTCTGAGACTATTGAGCTAACATAAAATTGCAGCCATTCTTCTCACTTTTAATGTTATGCCAACTAATTCAACAAGTAAATCACTTGTTTCAAAAACCTTAAAGCTTAAAGTGTGTTGACTGTACAGCCCTTGCCGGAAGGCGTGATTGGTTAAAAACGCAGTGTCTTTTTAAGTGTTTATGCCAGCATCATGGGCGATATCTTGTAATAAAGTGATGCACAGAAGCTACTAAAAGAGGCCATCAAACCCAATTCTCGGTCATAATCTTCGTTATTGGGGTTAATAATTAGATGTTCCCAAACTGAAAAATTGCAGCTCTTTTGCTCACGAACTTAACTTATATCAAGCATTTATATAAACACATAAGCGGAATGAGAGTCTCTGACAACAGTGGTGTACTCGCCAGCCGTGACGTAACAATCCGCTTGCTTTGCGAGCGTCTGTATTTCGGCCAACCATATTGCTCCGTGGTCAGCGGCGCGTGCAATGAAGCTATTTGCTCTTTCTATTGTAAGTAGAACATGGAAAATTTAAAAGTTCTCAGGGGCTGCAACGTGAATAGAAGATAATGAATAGACTCAATGAAGCACATTACGTCGAACGTCATAGCAAAATTACGTTAACTGGCTTTGTGCGGGGCTTATAGCCGGCGACTTCAAGGAAACATTTTGCAGTAAATTACTCTTCGGTATATATTCCTCACACATATAAAAACACAATAGACTGTATACTATTATGTTTTGCTGGGAACCGCCATTTGGTGCGTGTCGGTGTCATAATTCTTTAAGTTCAATAATGCCCAGTATGAAAGAGTCAGACAAACGCATTCACTCAACGTCGGTAACTAACACGAGCTGAAGTGTTATGCACATACACGAACACACATGGGATAGTATTTGGAATAAAAGCTAAATGAATGGCTGCTGGGATTTGCAAACACCCATGACATGGTACTTGTCGAATTGGTACTTTTTAGTTTCCCAATTGCTTAATAGTTTAAAAAAATTCTCTCTAAATTGTTGCAGAGAAAAATATTTTTAAGAATTACTTATACAAATTAAGCAAGTTGCCTGAAGAAATTGCATTTTTCCTGCAAGTGGAGTATGCAACCGGCATGCTCACGCAAGCCGGTCGCCTCGTGTCCAACAAAGCGAGGGAAGAACCCTGACACGTTACTAATCGGGGTAATTGATCACGCGGCTGGTAATCAGGTGGTTGTAGTTGCATCAAAGGGCTTCTAGGAAATCGGAGCGCTTGATTGGCTGCTTCGCTTTGTTGCTCGCTAATGCAGCTGCCAACACGTACGCAATTCCTCACAGGGCAAGGAGACTGCTTTTAATGTTCTACACAGCTATAAACAAAAAAAAATTATGATTGTGCAGAAGGACACTGTCGCATACATGTATAGTCACGGAACGCATCACATTTGAGTCATTTATGAATACCCGTATGGTAAGTAGATGAACAGAAATACACTGCACTTAAGAATTACATCACAGTGTTGGTTACCTAGCTAAATTTAATTACTTAGAGTTTCGACCAAGCTATTGAAATTTAAATGTACGAGCGTTTTTTTTTCATTATATGTTACAATATTATACCATTGTAATTCTAGAATTTTGGAACCTTAGCGTTTGCAGAACGTTCTAGTTAATAGACCACAAATTTGCAGAGAAGCTAAGTATATGCGTAAAATAAGTACAGTGTGTGTATTTTTATTTCCTAAACTTATGAATGCAAATACCATAGAACCTTTTACTTTTTGTATACACTGAAGTAGCTATCGCATTGAACCTAGACTCTGCAAATACTTGGCGTCAACACAAGTCTGAATAATTCGGTAGGTTCAACGTGTTATGGGAAGCGACGTTATTCGAAGCATGTGAATGCAAGGTGACTGGCGTAATTTTTTTTATTTAGCAATTGTTACAATATGGTTCCAGAGATATGTACAAATGTACGCACATTTATATGTTCGACATTCTCATCTGTTTTATAATAACACTTGCTCACAGTGGCGTAACGATGCCAGAAATAACATGAGTATTACCAAAGAAATCTGGTATTATCAACACTATAAGTGGAAAGCTATGCAGCACGTGTACCTGCGAGAATGCTAGACGTGGCTAGCGCTGCGAAGACAAATTTCTGTGGTTAGCGCTTACACGTGACGCCCGCGTCGTAGGAGCACATATGCAATGTTTCTGAAATTATATTACCAGCACTACAACTACAATTGACGTTTTTTATCATTATTCCTGCATAGTATCTTTTTGCAAAGCAGTTTCGAGAGCTGGTTTGTCTGTTTAGTACAATACTTGATTGCCACACAAAATGATTGTGTACAATTCTTGCAGGGACCCTAATACTTGTGCTTTGCATTCTTTGAGTCAATGCTACCAGTGAACTACACCAGTGTTTAGAACGTTTTTAAATTGGCCTTAGGCAAGTTTGATGTCGGGGAAAGAATTGAGTTATTATGAGTAATAAAGCGTTTCAGAACATAAGAGGAACAGCCAGACATCACACAATGCGAATTCCGTAACGAATGGGTCATCCAGTGCTGCAATCCATTAGTAATCAATGCCAATGCTGATGACCTCAGATGAATGGCGCTCACTCACAGAGGCGGATGGGCCACGAACCGGGTGGTAAGATACTTAAATGAAGCCAAAATTAAATTAAAGCCAATCTGAAAAATTAGTTTAGAGATAATACTGCCAATAAAAAAACGTTTTCTGAGCAAGCGGTCAAACCATCTCTTGTTCCTGACAGACATCGCTACAAATTATAAGCTGAATATCTGAAAAGGTTAGGGTTAATTTGTTCTTGATCACCTATTCACTGTGTCACATACCCACTTCAGGCATATTTCTTGATCATCGTCAGCCACTGCTTGAAAAAATTGCACAGAATTTGTAACAAGTGTGTAGCCGATACCACTCTTCTTCAAAGAATGACGAATGATAACATATTGAATGCTGGCCTACTATATAAAACATACAATATTTTATGACGTAGTGGGTATCCATCGGTCTGCTTGCATCCCAAAGAGTGTTCAGAAACGGCTCTAAAAGGCTGTTTTTCTAGATTTCGCTTTGATTGTGCTGTGAGCTCGGCGCAGGCCTGGCGTTCCTTCGAAACTCCAGTCAATACACTGAATGACAAAGATATGATCTGTTATAAACACTACAACAATAAAAAGACTGTGTTTAGATACCTTCCCTTATTTAGCCAATCTAAATGGCTTAGCTGGTGTTTTTCGGAAAAGAACTGTTTTTTGTGAACTTGATGATTAGTAGTAGTGCACAAGTACGCAATTAACATTATTAGCACTGCACTATAAAAATGTCTTGAAAATATTTACACATTTGTACTTCTTCTTGTTTGTAGAACTAATTTCCTCAACGAATGTAAAAGGCGCAACCGTTCTGCTGCAGTATTGGTTATCTTATGATATTCATTTTCACTGTTATGAAAGTGTGGGGGCATTTTCATGCTGGCCATTGCCTGCATGTGCAAACCTGCTTCCATCTCGCCAGAAGGAAAATATCAAGGATAATTTTTACACGTATGTTCATTTGAGAGCCTATTAGAAAAAGATTGTCAGTAACCTAATAAGAGAAGTAAACATAGTAACGCAAAGTGCAATATTACACTAGATTTTATATTTTTCCCTCTACGCTACTCGCGAACACTTGACACTCTCCCAGAAGATTTTCCACTTATCCCCAACGCTTTAGCGCTTACACGATTAAACTGCAGTGATAATTCGTCGTATTGTACACTCGCGGCGGCATAGTATATTTTCTACCTATACGTATTTGTGCTTACGTACTCTTCGTACATGTTCCGCGACAGGTTCCTCAAAAATCACCTCTTTAGCCTGCCTGTAAAGAGTGCTTCTTCGTGTTTAGAGTATTCTAAGGGAGAAGACGACCTTCATTGCTGAAAGTCATATTTATTATCATAAGGTAGCTGGTTATGGCAGTAAACACATGTAAACACTTTTAAAATGTGGAAATATATATATATATATATAAAGTATTTTATAAATTCAGGGCAATTGATTGACGTTTTCGTAAATATTTTGTTACCTTGGCTTGGAATTCAATATTTTAGTTACAATTTATATTTTCCAAGTATGCTCTTCTTTTTAAAGTAGCCATTAACAAAAGCCAGTGATGCGTCCTCTTTTCATTTTCTCAAGCAAATATAATAGAAAAGGGAGAAACCAGAAAAACACGTGTTTCATTGAACACAAGGCTATGCTCCTGGAAGTTAGCGTGAATCACTTTGCAGAGAATTTACTACCACCCTTTTTTCTGTCATTGAATGGGATGCCTTTTAATTTTGAGATCAAATAAAAAGCAGATAAATTGAGGTGCTTACTTTTTACTGTAGTAGAGACGTCAGTACACAGGTCAGGCCCGTAGCCAGAAACTTTTTTCGAGGAAAAGTTGGGGGGGGGGGATTGCTAAATATTTAGACTTTTTAAAAAATACCTAATTTTATTGGTCATTTTTGACAAAACACCCTCTTTTATGAAAATTTCGGAGGAGAGAAGCCTCAAGCACAGCACCGTCCCCCTGTCTTCAGGCGTGACACAGGTGTCATGGCACGCTGTACCCCCAGCATGAGTAGACCATTGAAAGGAAGTAATTAGGCATGCTGGATACGCCAAGCGGAACTAATTGCTCATTTGTTGCTGTCGGGCTGTACCAGTGGTTCTGCTATCAAATGCGGACTCGTTTGTCAGAAAGGAAAACGAACATTCTAAAGAAAGACACAAGAAAAAAAACCTGAATAAATGCAAGTGGCAGGCAGTAAGGGTGTTGTGAGGTGCCCACGAATGCACCGCCTTAAGCTTCAGGAATACGGCCCTCGTTATAAAAAATTAGCAATCGCACTATGAAGCCCAAGGGAGTTTTTATACTTCTGTGACAGAACAAAAGAAAACTACGCGAAAGGATGAGAGAGAGAGAGCCGATGTGCGAGCTAAAAGAATCAAATATGTTTTGAAGGTTGAAGCTAAACATAATTATTATAGCAGAACATTAGTATCGGCCGGCGTTGTTTTCCAGAGCTTGAAAATGAAGAGCGGTATTAACCGTTTATTTCTGTTGGTGTTTTGATTGCGCTGTAGGTGGTGTCACAATTTCACAAGACGTTTGGCGGTGGGGGCTTATTGCGAAGTTTGCAAACCATCAGCGCAGTATTGAAGTAAGGCCCGCACAAAGCAGGCAGATTATACTCATTTGCCCTAGTGCCTACAGTTTGATCCAACCCAAGTCATCCGGATACCATTATATATTCATTACATTGGACGGAATGGTGCCTCTGTTCGTTTTGTGCTTGTTTTTTTTTTTTGCCAAAATGATTGACATCTTTGCTGTTTCTGCTTGCTAGTCTCACGTCTGACCATCACACGTGCGCCAACCAATCCCGTACTGCTCCCTCTCATCCTTTCGTCGTAGTTTTGTTCTGATCTTTCACAAAACGCGCATGAAATGGCTGCTCAAAAGTACCCCTTCTAGCTTTACGCTTTGCCAAGAGCGTAGAAATGTAACAAGCTTTGCCACTGCAACTGGGTGATGTTGGTCCTGTTACACATAGATGCAACTAGTGCTGAGAACGAGGCAAACGTGAACATTTACCGCAGCGTCGTCGTCAACTAGATAACTTCCCCAAATATGTGTGTGTACGTTTTCTACCTGGAATAGTAGATGGAATGCGTCCTAAAGGGCGAAGCTTACAGCTTAGACACATAGGGGCACTCGCCCCGTTGAATGCTTTTTCAGTCGCTTCAGATGCGTGGGTGCAATGCTATTCAGTTTTCTTAATGATGACTTACTACTCGACTTAACTGTCGCACTCGTACAAGGAAGTTATGCCTAGTGCCTTTGTTAGTTAGTGAAAGCTGTTATTTTGTCACTCAAATGCTTTCCGAAGATATAGCTTTGAGATCAATAGTGGCACACAGCTGATCAATGCATTTGTTCGACCTTGTCTCCGGCTTTTTATATGTGATAGATCTGCTAACAAAAAAATCAAAATTACAGTCCTTAAAGCTAATGCTTTCGCGATGTACTCGTTTAAGTACGCTGTCATTCTCAATTGATTGTGTAGCTCATTGCAAAGAAACTGAACCTGGTATTGCCAAGTCTGATTTAGTAGAGTAACTTCATTCATGAGAGGAAAACGATGTGCTTTGCATGTATTGCCGATTTATATAGTGTACCAAGGTCCGTTTTTATCTATCCGAAGAACTTCGTTTAGTTTTTATAGCTTCTCTGTCGTCCGCACTTTTGTCGTTAAATGTTATCTTCCCTTTGAACTAAATGTTATTTTTAAGGTTAAATAAACGGTTTTGTAGAATACTCTTCTATCAGTTAAAATTAAGTTCCCGGGTGTGTTTTTTGTGTAGTATTTATTGAACTGGTACCTACAATTCAATAAATCTCGACCGATATTCGTGCGCGTGAGAATCTCGGGTTATTAACATAGATGCGCGTTATTTTGTGCAAGCATGGACAATCTTCATTGAAAGTAAGTGCGGAGCAATTTATATTTCAGGTCCTCCTTCAGATCTGTTTGTGCGTCAAAGAGGACACTGGAATATCTAAAGAAAGATGATTTTTTATCGTGTTCATAGTTTTACTGTTTATATACCTTGTATTTTTATTGTTCGCCTAGTGTATGCCCTCCAAATGGTCGATTGAGTTGGTCTAAAACAAGAAGAGGAGTAAAGAAAGGACAGGAGCGATAGCCAGCTGGCCACGCTGTGCTGGGGAACGTGCGAATCACAGTAAAAAGGAGAGAAAAAAGGTGTTACAAAATTAGAGAATACGGAGAAAAACGAGAAAGACAAAATATGGAGGGAGAACAACAACACAACAAAACATACTCCGTGTAAATAAAAGAGACTGTGTATGCATTGATTTGCATATCCAGGAACAACTGCCGGCGCAGACAGGGAGGTGATCCTTCCATTCCAAAGCTTCAACGGACGCGGCGGTGTCTGGGGAAGAAAAAACAAAAAAACAAAGAGTATGCACGAGCCGCAGAGGTGATATCAGCAAACACAGACGGTCCTTGTAGTAGGTGAGCTATCTATTCCAATCATAGAAAAGAACACGCCCACTAACGAAAAGAAATGAGAAAAAAATGAAGGGCAGCACTGGAACTACGTTTGCCACGCAAGTATTCTAAGGCCGCGAAACATATAAGCACGTTGCTTGCGGGATTTGCTGACCTGTTCTGCGTTTTCTCCCGTTTTTATTTTTGTTTTCTTTGGTGAGTTTTTTCAATGCAAGAAAGTGAAAACACGCCAGCCTTTGACACGTCCTGCAAGTTCATTTGTGTTTAGAGTAACGAAAAAGTGCATTTCAGAATGCGAAGGACGCCACTTTGATGTCAACCTTAATCATATCTCTTCGCCTAAGTCCATTACGATATGAACTAGGGCTGCAGTCAGAGTTCAGAGCGAAGTCAGGAGAAAATAATGCGAAGCGAGAAAGCAAGACAACCAAAAAAACAAAAAACAAGCAGCCACATAGAAAGCACAACGGGAACCACTCTATTGAAAACAATGTCTGTGAATTAGACTCACCGACTTAAACAATGCCCCTTCTGTATTGCGTTCAAGCTGACCGCTTTACATTTGCCGATTTCGGAAGTATTGTCAGACGGAATTCATCGAATTTCATATATTTGCAAGGAAACTTCTACGTAGCTCTTTTGTCTGTCTTGAAAGCAATGACCTAACCTATACAGTAAATCGAACGATAAGCCTTGGACGTTGCCGCTCAGGCATATGCATCTGTGAACGATTGGTACAGTTTTTTTTTAATGTAGCTATTCAAGTGACCTTCGTAGAGGTATGGGAAGCAGTAGCTAACACTGGCCATTTTCTCTTAATCTATCAAAATTATTTCTACTTCTAACTGCGATTCAGCGTTTACAGTGATAGTATCAATTAAAATTGATCCAGTTTCTTAACAATATTTCTTATTCGAATGAAAGCAGCACATTCTTAGATATTGTGGTTGTCTTCAGCGTGTTGGTACAGTAGCGAACCAGATGCCAATATCTGGTTAACCTATCGGCCTTCCTTTTTCTCTCTGTCTCTTTCTCTCTCTCTTTAACGTGTCTTTGTAGGTATGCTGTTAGACTTCACTTCAGGATGTATTGGAAAGAAAAAGTAGGCAATACAACAAAACAGGTCCTTGCTGTGTCTTTCGAACGTCGTGATAATGCCATACAAATAACTGTTTCCTTTTTTTATATTTGATAACGACGTAAACGTTTCAAACTTCCTATCGCTAACCTTCGAAATAACATACATTATCAGTATAGACAAAGAGCTTTCACAATTTTTTTTTCTATTTGTCTGTTCTTTCTCATAATCTAGATTTCACTTCAAGTATTTCAAAAAAAATCACACCATATCGCCGGAGTGCACGTTGATGAGTGGGGCGAAGCAGCCGTCACTCCTTCTGCGCTGCCGGCCGTCCGTGCATCCATCTGGGCGTCCGTCCATTCATGCGTCCGTTCATCTATGCGTCCTTCCATGCATCCGCCCGTCTGTCTGTATGTATGTGCATCCATCCGTGCGTGCATTCGGCCATGCGTCCGTCCATTTGTGCATCCGTAAACTCATGTGTCCATCCGTCCATCCATCTGGTCATGCGTCCATCCGTTCATTCGTCCATCCGTCCGTCCATCCGTTCGTCTGTCCATCCGTCTATCCATCTAGTGAACACTTCAAGTACCGCCATCTTGCATCTTTTTATTATATATTCATCATATAGAATTTCCGCCATCCAGCAGACATTCCAAGGACTAAACAAGAGATGCCACGCGCGCACTTTCTTACGGCCTGCGCTTCGTGTGTCGTTCCCACCTTTCACCGCGTCAAGTTGATGGAACTGCGAATCAACGATCGCTAAACCCTGCTAACACCAAGGCGTTTACGCCTAGCGAGTTAAACGTGGCAACCAAATAGTGTTCAAAGTGCGTCCTTCTGATACTAGTTTAATTTTAGTAAGCATCAAATTCAAGGCAAATGTTAAGTCACCGATACTCGTATCTGTAGGCTATTTATACATAAACAGCTATCTCCTTATTTGTGATTAACGTGCGCGGGTTTCCTCCTCGATTCAAATGAGTGCGCACGTGCCACTCCTCTAGTCCGACTGTGGAGGTGGCTACGTGCTACTGCAACGAACTACTACTACTACTACTACTACTACTACTACTACTACTACTACTACTACTACTACTACTACTACTACTACTACTACTACTACTACTACTACAACTACTACTACTACAGCTACTACTGCTACTACTACATACATCGCGGATGCACGACTCACGGCTTAAGGAGCTTCCCTCCTAAGCTTCGAGATGGGGCTCCCTATTTCTCAGGTGACCTCCACTGGGCCGATCGAATAGATAACTCGCTTTACATCCCGAGCCTTCACGGACGCTCATAAAATTTTCCCTACAGGCTGCTGCACTTTCAACTTATACATTTGTAATTTGCCAAGACACGCGAGCACTTAGCGTATACATAATATGTGAGTTCTACAGCCCACCAAAAAATGATCAGGCTTTTTGCATGACTGTGCTTATATATAAGCAGTGTCTAAATCACCTTGGCACAAACTTTGAAAGAACTACATTATTTTCGTTATTTTCACCCGTCAACGTTAAGCACACAATCATGCGAATAACTTTAGCATTACAGATGACATGCGCACGTAAAAAAATGCATCTATAAATAGTAAATTGAGCACAATGAAATAAAGAAGGATGCAACAGGGTCCAGGACACAGTCCTATATTGTGCATTTTCACAGGACCATAGCCTATACACCATTGTGCAAAAAGGTAGTAAGGTTTAATAATCGCATTAGCGCACTTTTCTTGAACATTGAACGGCAACACCAGCCAAGCTACCAACCATAAAATTTATTTTTAACGAAGTAAAATTTGTCGCAATATGAAACGCACCAGTAAAAACATAGCAGGCAAGGGCAGGCACTGCTTATCTGTCGGTTTTTTCAGCACCAAAGCATCACACTAAATATTAAATGTTCTTCATCATAAGGTGTCACTGGAACGAACATTTTAACAAGCAGTTCTATTTACTTGAAAGAAAATAAGACACGGCCACTTTTATAAGCGTTGACTCTAGGGACACCTTGTGTTCTAGGCTTGGTTGGCATCTACGAGCTTTTATATTTCCCCTAACTACTGACCTATCAAAATTTTACATAGACTGGCGAGTTGTATACAAGCACCCAGCATATAAACGTTTGCACGGATTCTTATATCGCATGCCATGTACATTTTTATTTATATATTTACTTATTTATTAATTTATCTACAATAATTTATTTATTTATTATTGGAACTTGTTCGTTTTAAAGAGGGAGAACTAAATTATTGACCCGTCTTCACATTTATCATCCTAGAGTTTACTATAGTGCACTTGTCTTTTAAGTGCTGCTTTGTCTGGCTTGTGTACATAAAGGACTCATCGAAGAGCCGTTGTTTGCTCAGGCGTCAAGTACTGCGAATCTAAACGCGTCTTCGTCTTGATCTGTTGTGCCTAAGAATAATACGGTTGTGGGCGTTGACCTTTAGGACGAACAATCAGAAAGAAAAAGTCTTCTTCTTTGTTTGCTCGTGATCAAAAGTGGTCGTCGAGTAAACACGATTAGTCTTGCTCTCGGCGTTACGCTGTACAAACAGGTTGTACGCAGCCTCAACATGCGCCTAGCTGAATCACTTTTTTATTATTTTTGCTTGCTCGTAGCGTGCTACCTGTTGCCGGGCGTTCATGAATAATTTATGGGCTGGCCAACTATTGTCTAGCTAGCATAGTGCTATAAGCTGGCTTTAGTACAATGCAAAAAAAGATTGATCGAGCAAAAAAAATTGGTGCGAAGCACCACAAAAATTTAGTTTAGAAACTTGCAAACAATTTCGCTGCCACTAGCGTCTCCTCTGGCGGCTGATGAGAGCGTTTTCGTGCCACCGCCATAGACATATTTGTGATGGAACAAAACCACACCCGAAATTTCGTGCTTGGCCTAAGTTAGCGTTCCGCATGCTGGATTATGATATCCGCAGAAAAAAAGGAGGAATAAACGCATGCAGGGGAGCACTGCAAAAAAAAAACAAGTTAGAAACAAGAAACGGTGTTCGGTCTGATTTCTTCGCCAATCAATAGTTTTCCTTTACATCGTGGTGCCGAAACTCGTGAACGAACCAGGGTCATTTTGATGTAAAGCAAAAGCTAACGATTTGCGAAGAAACTAGACCAAATTCCGTTTCTTAGGTTCCAACATCTCCCTCTTTTCTTGCAGCGCTCACCTGCATGCGTATATCACTCCGTTTTTTACAGTATCTGTTTCTTTTGCGGTACTGCTCTTATTTCGCTTTTTGATCATTAACGCCATGATATATGCAAAAGTTCTCACAGGTGGTGACGAGTAGTGTTAGTGCTAGGCGTATACACCACCAATAGCGACACAGGCACCGCAAATGTACACCACTCCCTTTCATCGGCTTGTGGTTGCCGGCAAGCTGTCACGTGTATTGTGTGGCTGTATGCTCTTGAATGGCCTGTTGCCTCCTGCATCCACGCCTCCGTACAGCATGATATTGCCACCGCGTCCACCCACAAGCTGTCGTTCTTGTATACAGGACAGCAACGGTCCCGTATTTCGTGCAGGACTAAAGCTTCAAGTGTGTGTGCTGGACTATCACCATAACTTGCCCCTGCAAGCGGGCTGTGGATGAAAGGCGGCCCGCTCCTGAAAGAAAATGACTTTCTCTTTTCACTTATTCGTTGTTTATGTTTCTACTTACCCGGAAGTGTATGCATCCGCGATCAGGTTCTGTTGCCCGGAACCAATTTCAGACAGCAGGGGACGTTGACCTCACGCGTTTCTTTTGACTCTCAGTATTATATCTGAGTGCTAGCTAACGGGAAATCACTCGCCTCACTTAACTAGCAATTCAAGTGATCCCGCTAAGACTCTACTCGTCTCCCCTGGCCCGAAAGGCGGTGGTCACCAGTTTTAGTGCGACAAATTTCGGTAGGTCCACTTTAGCAAAAGCTGCTCATGAGCATAACTGGGCGCGTACTGCATGGCCTATACGTTCTCGGAAGACAAAAAAAGAATGAAAAATATAAACACAACGAGGCTGCAGGGAATAGGGGGAGAGAGAAGAGTGGCACAAAAATTCCCACACAAAATCTTGTGTGTGAAGTTTTGCACACAAAAGCTTGTGAACCTTCGTTTCTTGAAACACGGGAATAATGCAGCTTTTTCTGCCAACCTTTGCCGGAAGCTAGAACGAAAATAAGTTTTGTTCCAGCTAGCCAGCCTCAGTGGGAATCCACTTTTAAATGAAAGCTTTTGGTGAACACTTGAACGTTTCGCACGCACTCATCATAACTATGGGTGAAGTGCGTGCCATTTCGGGAGGTTCCGGCGATAGAGACAGGCAATTTGTTTTGCGACCACGCACATCCCACACGGGAAAAATATTTTAAATTGCGCTGCAGGAAGAATTTTTTTGAATTAAGTTAGCGAGTTTACCCCTGGGAAAAGCTCACACTTACTTAATGCACACTAGAGTAAGTGAATTTTTCGCAAAGGGCATACGGAAATTAATGTGAATATTTATTTTTCCTGTGTACCAATATCGAGCTGAGCCACTGCCGTATATAACTTCCTTTGCACCATCTACTTTCATTATTAAAGCTGGGCTTTTGGTGTTATTGTTTTTTTTTGATAAGTACGTTTGCGTCGCTACACAATTTGCTTAGAAATATTTCCTCGGAAATACAATATTTCTTTAACTGATAAAAACTCTTAAGTCAACAGTGGTGGCGGTGCGGTTACGGAGCACGACTTTTAACATCATCATAGACAGTCGACAAAAAAACTTCGACCATCTCCCCAAAGAGAACCCTGGTGGGATGTGAAGCATCAGCATTGCGCAGGTGTGGCGTCACGGATTGAACAGCACCAACGCGGGTGCTCCAGTGAACGATGGAAGATCCATTTAAAGCGATGGCCATCGCTGGAATAGGTCGTGTAGTTGACACGTACGTTAGGTGCATGTCAGGTTTATTGCACGTGAATCGACGAGTCAGTGGTGTAGCGAGCGGTGGTAGCGGCAGGTGTTGCAGGCGAACAGACGAGGCAGCTGTCAGGCAAGGAAGAGCGTGATGTCAGCGCGCACTGCGACGAGAGCGTGACGCTCACCACAGCAGCGGCCTGACCTACTTGGCACCGCACCAAGAGCTGCAGTGTGCAGCGCGTTGATACGGAGGGACAGCGTTGCACGGGCTAATCAAAGAGCTGCTTCACGTCTAAAACGCACTGTCCTTTGTCAATAAACAGTGAGGGCCAGTTTTCACAGTGGTACCCTCTTTGAAAACTCCAAGTGGTACCCTCTGTGACGCTCGCCTCTACAGTGGGACCTTTCACGGCAGTGCAACTTAAGCCACGCCTCTTTCGCTATTGTCGCCATCATGAGTACTCGCGACTTTTGGGTCTGCTGCGTTCTTTCAACAGCAGGGGCCGAACTTGCATACATCCAGTACTAAGTGAAATTCGCTTCTTCCGGTTAACGAACACTGCGGAGAGGTGGGCACCATAGACCCTATTCAGCCTTAAAGCACAAAGGGCCTTGACACTACAGTTATTGGTGTACGTGCAGAAAAACAATACAAATATGAATGTTTGATAAACATAGGACCACCAAATTGTGAATAACTTTTAACTCATTTGTTGATTCGGTGAACAACACCTAAAGTCGCGGTTCCTTGTGCATTTTCTAAGACGACTGAAAAGTGATATCAATCTTTCTTTTCTGTCAATTGTATTGATCAGCCCCTTTCCACTACCCCCTCCCCTCTAAAGGCTCTCCATGCCCGGGTAGTGCAGTGCCTCTGGTACGAAGGCACTGGAAGCTTTTTGCACCATGCGTAGTTTGGCAGTGCACCTTTACGATCAGCACAACTTGGTAACATCATTAAGACATCCCGGTGACGTATTGATGATTCACTAGAATTGGTGTTCTATGAGGTCCTGATGACATCATCACATGATTTCTTGCGTCATTCGTGTGGGTGCTGATGACGCCTGCGGTCGCTATTCGCGCTTCATAAAAGTTCTATGGATTTATATTTGATAAGAAGAACATTAATGTTTCTTTTAAGCCTTATTTGTTTCTGGAAGGCTATTGTTGGACGTAATAGAGCGGCCATGGTTCCTGCGCACAGGATGCAGTAATATACGATATCTGCGTGAAAATTCGTTGATGAATCTAGGAAGTTAATTGATGTTCTGTCATTTCTAAACAAAATTGGTTTGCTATATGTTATGACAATAAACAATTTTACTACAAAAAAAGAGTCTAACGTCGATAACTAAAAATTCAATCAATTGGTTTTGTTGTTCACTTGATGGCCACTTTAGCACCTTCAATGTTCAGCTCCTTCTCGACCTAGAGTTCGTGTGCGAATACTAAAGATACATAAGTGATTTATTACGTTGTTACAACAAAAGACTCTAAAGAACGTCAAGTACAAAGTGCGCTCGTTCCCAAGACACGTGGAGATTATCACACATCCTAAGTCTTTTTCGGGGTAAACACTAGGAGTACATCGTAATAACAGGCCCAGCCATGTTTCGTCTGAAAGGGAAGACCGACGTTGTTTTCGAATTCTAGTTGAAAAAAAGGATAGACGAGGAGAGGAACGCAGCACTTATTGAGCTCGTCAAATCCACATTTCTTTCAAAGTTTTGAAGGTTTGAGAGTAACAGGCGAATGCTTCGACTGGACCTAGGATAGAGCTGACATGACGTGGAGGCACGAAGACGTTTTCAAGCAAGAAACAAAGAAAAAAAAGAAAATATTAAAGAACAACATGATCAGAAGTCATCCTGCGAGCGGCGAAGGCTGGCCCAGTCACATTGGTCTTGTGCGTGCGATCAAAGTAGCACCACTCTTGATCCGTCCTTCAGCTAAAAAGCTTTCTCAAGTTCCGGGCGGCTCCCTTTGACTTCTTTTTTTGTGTGTGTGTGTGAGGCAGGAGATCAAGGGGAGACCATTGCTGGTCGACTGTAGAACGGTAGTACAAGAGTATAGGAAAGCGATTCGCAGACGACTGCCTAAAAGCTTCTATTTGTGTCAGTATCGATTGTAGCTGCTGAGCTGAATTAAAAGGGGGAGCAAGCAGGTAATGGAGAGACAAAGTGAGAGAGATGTGCTAAAGCGTTATACAAGAGATTGGAGAAAACAACAGGAATAGTGCAAAAATATTACGACTGCTTAGAAAAGGAGTAGAGAAACAAATGTATTTGGAAACTTAGCAAGAGGAAGAGGTGCGAACCAATACGTACATACCCGAAATGTACTGAAAAACATTTTCCAATCAAAGACTGATTTAAAAGTAATTGAAATAAGATTATTTCCAGAAAGGCTGTATAACAAGGGAATCGCTTTTGTTGCCCCATGCTCCTCACTGTACCCTTTTATTTTACTTGCTAGCGTTTGTTTTTATCGGTTCTCCAAGAGAATGTCATTTGAGCCTTTTAAACAGCACTCAAACGAAGCTGTAGCTGATTATAAGATGCTGAGAATCAACTTTTTCGAAACTGCAGCTGTTAAATGTTGCGTGACGGTTCCAGGTGTTTATCCGCCACCGTTCAAGAAACGCACAAACTACGGCCTCCTGCTGATTCGTAGTTCGATAATTTGATTAGCGGTGGCAGAAGCGTCACTCTTAAGTAACCTGCAAACCAAGCTAACAAGTCGTTGCGACATACTAATGTGTGTAGAACTAAATGACAGATAATCAATCAATATGTAGTATTTTTGAGCTCGGCAACAACACTTCCTTCGCAAACCATTGTACCACTATGGGACAGTCAACGAATCATGAACAATGCGCCACCCTGCATCTGTTCTTCAATAACGTTCAGTATGGTCAAGTGCTTCTAGAAAATGCAAAAGAACAAGAACAAGAACGCGACCAGCAAACAAGGTGAGATATAATAGCCGCGCCCTTGTATTGCGCCCTATATGAGCATATTATTAATAAATGAGCGTATTTATTATTAATATTTATTATTGCGTCCTATATGAGCACATTTATTATTAAACTTTTTAGCTGAAGGACGCATCGGGAGCGCTGCTACTTTGATCGCACGCACAAGACCAATGTGACTGGGCCAGCCTGTAACGCTTGCAGGATGACTTCCGATCATCTTGTTCTTGTATATTTTTTCCTTATTTCTTGCTATCAAGCCGTGATAGCTCAGTGGTTAGAGCATCGAACGCATCATTCGAAGGTCGTAGGTTCAATTTCTGCTCACGGCAGGTTACTTTTTCACCCACTTTTCTTTCTTCTTATATACATTACAATGGTTCTAATAACTTCCCCTATACATTCCTTGGCATTATTGTCTGTTAGATCTCATATATATATATATATATATATATATATATATATATATATATATATATATATATATATATATATATATATATTTATATATATATATATATATATATATATATATATATATATTGGTGTGTATGTGAACAACAAACCTCAATAATGTCAACACAAAAGCCAATTGTTAGACTAATTGATGCGATGACTGGAGGTATGAGGAAAAAAATCAATGATTGTTGCAAAAAATGGCTTATGTCGCTAAACAAGCAGAAGTGCAAAATTATGTGTTTTACACGCAAGCAACATATTTCTTGCCATTCGTACATAATTGATGACTACCCTCTGTCGTACGCATCATCCTACAAGTACCTCGGTATTCATTTCACACCAAATCTTTCTTGGTCACACCATATCACCACCATTTGTGCGAAAGCTTCAAAATCATTGGGTTACTTACGCCGCAACTTGCATAGCTGCCCATCCCATGTTCGGCAGCTAGCTTATCAGACCTTCGTTCAACCACAACTTGAATTCGCCGCATCGATCTGGTCCCCATACCAAAATTACTTAATCAACATGCTTGAAGCTATTCAAAATAGGGCAGCCCGATTCATCTCACGAAATTACGACTACAATAGCAGCATAACGGAAATTAAACTTTCCCTTTCTCTTCAACTGTTGAGTACTCGGCGGGATATTTCTCTCCTATGCCTCTTCCAGAAGTATGTTTACAGTAACAAACCATTCCCATTCAAACTCGATAAACCTTGCGTTACATCTCGTAGGCTGCATAATAACTTATGTTTCACGCGTTTATATGGGTCAACGGACGCCTTTAACTCATCGGCTCTTCCTCGCGTCATCCGCTTGTGGAATGATCTCTCGAATGACATCGTATATCAATCAGACCCCGAAAAATTCAGACAACTTCTTCACTCTTTCTTTCAGTCATAGACACTTCGATTGGTTCCTTTTTAAAAGTATTTGTTGCACCTCCTGTATAGTTCCAGTGTAATTATATTCATTTTTTAACACTTTGTGACCGCCTGCATTTTCCTACTTTATAATGTTCTTATACACACGAGAAAAACTCTCTTATCGCCCTTTATTATCCTGTATTTCTTAAACAAGAACAAATTGCTTTCTGCGCGCTGCTCTAAAATATTTTTGGCTACGTGTGTGCTAGGTGTTTTTTTAGTAAGTGTATTGCGGATATTTGTTCTCCTCCCACTAGCAATGTTCCGATGTGTAACTTCAAATGACTTTTTTACATTTTCTCTTTAGTGACATATAATGCGTTATTTTTTGTTGAGTTCTTTCAAAGTTTGATGTTTGCTTACGGTTTTGTCGCGACAGTCACCCTTTGTAACCCCCCTTACACTATGACCTGCAACAAGGGCCTGTAAGGTATTTTAAATAAAAAAAAATCACAAGGCATAACACCAATAAAGGCAATGCTGAAACAGAATGGTGTGCTAATCAATTGATGAGAGCAAATATGCTTTCAAAAATGAACGGAGCTGGTGTAATGGTAAAGTTTTTGATTCAGGGCTGAGATCGTTCCAAACGTAAATTGAGCTGAAACAGGCAGTTTGCTAGCCGTCATTCGTTACGACGTTTGGTAACAAAAATTGTTCGACATGGCAAACCTGGTCTTATTCTTATAAGTGAGTTGATTAATTGGAAAGGCATCAACAGAACTTGGTGGTTCATGACTTTATGCGTGAAAGTTCTTCTCTTTTCACTGCGTACGCAAATTCTCAAGCACTCCAGGATAACACATCAACTGGTTTGGCTTTCACGGCATTTATCTGTTCGGTTTTCACAACAACCTATTTGTTGGGTTTTCCCAAGACATAAAACTGCACTAGGAGCCGTGTGTTCCAGCATGGCTTACCTACTTGTACAGTCAAGTAGGTTGCTTCTTTCACACTTCGTCAACGCCCGAAACGACGAACTTTACCTATACTACTGGCCTCTTACTGCTCATCCTACGTTCGGAAGCATCACTTGTCATTGACAGAATATAGCTGATTAGGCTACTTCGCGTAATTACAGCAGGTCATCCGTGCATCGCGGCAGCTGTCTATCATCCCATACGGTACGCAGAGATCGCTCGTCTATAGACGAATGGTCTCTGCGTACTGTATGGTACGATGATTTATCACGTTTTTATAACCTACAATATCACGATTACAGTCCCCATATCGGTGATTCTCGTCTCCTGGAGGAATAAAACAACGAGAAAAAAATTCCTCATGAGAGTGAAGCGAACATAGTGGCCGTGACTCTAACCTGAATCGTGTGAATGACGACTAACGTCGTAGGAACACCCGTTTCCAAGTCCACCATAAAGAACGACGTAATCACACGCATAACAAGAAACGCTTCTACGATTTACCCTCTGTGTACGGGAGAGCATCAATTCACCCCTTCTAACTTCTCGCACGCCCCCTGTCGCGTATGCTGTCAGAAATGATTAGTGTTTTAAAAAATTACTACGGGAAAGCCTCTACGGAGCCAACGGCACATGTTTGTGATCGCACTTTAGCACTCGCACTTTAGCATTGTTCCCGAAATACTTAAAAGTACACTGTGACAAAAAAAAGATGAGTGAAAAACAACCTAACAAACCAACTTACTAAAATAAAAAACTAAGAATTAGAATATAATTGTGCGATATTATGATTGAGCTGGGCACAAAATTAAAATGTTATGCAATATCATCCATCCTATACAGAGATAGAGTGTCATTAGATGCGAGGAGATGTGCATGATGAACATAATTCTCTACGCGCACGTAGGCACATTCTTTAAAGCAGAATTTATGAAAGCTCATCAACACAAACATGCGCCTCTCTTAGAATGTGTTTCACGGAAGTTGGCACTTTCTTCCAAGTTTCTTTTTTATTTTCATTGAATTTTTCAAAGGTTTGGTTTACGAATTCCACCAACCCTTTTTCTTGACCCACTGTATGCCACTGGCTATGTTTGAATATGAAACCCCACGACTTTTTTGTTTGTTTACAACGCGTCTTTTCTGAGAAGCTTGTACGTATTTACGTAAAGCCAGCGCGAGGGAAGTGGCTCTTGGCTCTGATGGTCCTGCATTTTCTCAGTTCTCGTTGTTTTATTTTATATTTGTTCGAGAAGGTATCGCTCAAAGTTTCAAACAGCTTCGCGCAGATGACTGGAGACTGAGTCCAAAGATTCGAAACTGATGTGTAACTTGAGAGGACAATATAAAATGGTATGAGCGTGAAAAAATATAAGAAGTACAAGAACAGAACTCCATACCAAAACAACTTACACACCCCGAGCCACACTTATACTGTAACGCTATGGATTGCACTAGAAAAGTTGGATCACACTGACTGCGCCATAGGACTGGAAATAGATATGCGGGTAATCTCTATGCATATGGGGTATGTCAGTTTATCTGCATTGCTTATTTTTGCCATATACTCGCTGGGCTAGGCCACTGCCTCCGCCTGTGTCTCCAGAGTCAGGACACCCGGAAATAAACCAAATTACCGAAGCCGAACGATGACAAAACAAGGGCAGCAAGGATGCCATGGTGTTCTGCATGACAATGAAGAGGACAGTCTTCTAACATCCTCTTACCGTGTGTGCTGTTATGTGTGTGTCTGTCTGACGTGCTTGTGCATCTAACGTAGTAAGCATTTCCGTTTGATTTTCTGTTTTGCCTTCAGCCTTATACGGCAAGACGCCCTGCAGTGCGGCTTTTGAAGCGAGGTATGAGCTCCGGAAAGGGATGCCTCTAGTGGGTCCCCATTTTACTCCGCACGGTTGGACGGAAGAAATGCAATCTCCCTGGTAAGCGGTTAAGGCTCGCCACGCCCAAAGTCGTTTACGTGAGCTACGGGCAGAGTTTATAAATGTGGGCTTTACCAGACATCATTCACTTCCCTTTACCTATTTATCGCGAGAGAACTTGCTTTTTCACTTCTTCTCGATCGTGATGATCCACCTCATATTTATTCTTTAGCTTTCCTTCTCCCTATCAGTTGATGAGTTTTACGGGGCCTCCATAGTATTTTGAGCACAAGACCTTTTAAGAGCAAGCTCAAAAGAGAGACATAAAAAGTTATCCCAAAGCCATGTATTCGACATGGTACCAGTGTGTCATGAAGAACTTAGATTAAACCTAATGCAATCAGTACTATAAAATACAATTTTCATTTTAAACTTACAATCTGATGACTATGGTAGTAAAGTCTCTACGTCAAAACTGTGTGCTGGCTGCGAATAGTTGTTATTTCCGTTCTCAGTTACGCAAAAAAACCAAATAGGTCAGCACATTCTCTGGTTGAGTTTTGGTTAAATGGGCACACTACTTACATGCATCGTCCTTTGTTGTGGTTTAGTGCATGGGCATTGTTTCAACTATTCTGCTTTTCTTGACTTTCTACTTACATCGAGCGCAATGTTGTGACGGTATGCAAAATTAATTCTTGTTCTGGTTGAGCTCCATGTCCTGAATCTTCCTTCATCTCTTTAGTGTAAGGACGGTGAAACAGTGCTCAGTTTCTAAACAATATTTCCACTTGGATAGGTTCTCTTAGTATAGACGATTTCCCAACTCATTTCTTTTTGAATTTAATGGTAGCG
This sequence comes from Rhipicephalus annulatus, assembly GCA_013436015.1. Classification (NCBI taxonomy): domain Eukaryota; kingdom Metazoa; phylum Arthropoda; class Arachnida; order Ixodida; family Ixodidae; genus Rhipicephalus; species Rhipicephalus annulatus. The sequence goes on along the minus strand of WOVY01010206.1, from coordinate 320,339 downwards.
TTGGAGCTAATATATAGGAGTGCGCGCACAATGCCCTTAAATATAAGGACTATGACATAGCAAATCTGACTAGTAATTGTTGGATTACGCTGTCGTGCAAGTTTCTGGTGTGAATCCATGTTGTTTACTACACGTATGCACACACACTGACTGTGCGTAAGATGTAAAAACTTAAAATGGTGGCGGACCGCAGTACACGTGTCTTATGTTTCTCACATTTTTTTAGGGGCGAAACTCTTTAAAGCAGTACCCGTTAATCCCTCGTAGTAGTGGAAACTCTTTGAAGCAGTACCCGTTCATCCCTCGTAGTAGTGCGTAACAAGTCTTACGCTTTTACCTGCAAGGTGGTGACGGTGGGAGATTTCTCCTGTGCGTTGTTGAACGATAAAAAATTCTCAGCATGCGCGTTAACTAAAAGCCGAATTCTCCAGTCTCTCATCCCCCTTTAGCCGCCATTGGCATCTACGTTGAGCATAATCTGACAAGGAATGGTTGCTACGTTATACTCGCTGGGCGTAACCTCCTTGGTTTTAGAAATGTTTAGCGGGCGTTGGCCCGCTGTGTCATGAATGCAGTGAACTAGTTTATACAATGAGCTCGAGGGGGTTAAAGGTGGGAAGAAGACACGAAGCGCAAGCCGTAAGAAAGTGTGCGTGTGCCACCTATTGTTTAGTCCTTGGAATGTCTGCTGAATGGCGGTGCTTCTGTATGCGGAATATATGATGAAAAGATGCGAGATGGTGGTACTTGAATTGTTGACTAGGCCCCGCCGCGGTGGTCTAGTGGCTAAGGTACTCGGCTGCTGACCCGCAGGGCGCGGGTTCGAATCCCGGCTGCGGCGGCTGCATTTCCGATGGAGGCGGAAATGTTGTAGGCCCGTGTGCTCAGATTTGGGCGCACGTTAAAGAACCCCAGGTGGTCTGAATTTCCGGAGCCCTCCACTACGGCGTCTCTCATAATCATATAGTGGTTTTGGGAAGTTAAACCCCACATATCAATCAATCAATTGTTGACTAGATGAACGAACGCACACACAGATATGCACTGACAGACGCACGGATGGCTGCACGGACGGATGGACGCATGGACGGAAGCAGGGGCGGATGCATGGACGAACGCAGGGATGGACGCACGGATGGACGTGTGAACGCACGAACAGACGCATGCGCGGATGGGCGGATAGACGCATGGACGGTCACACAGACGGACGCATGGACGGATGCACAGATGTTCGGACGCATGAACGGATGCACGGACAGACTGACAGATAGACGCATGAACTGACGGACTCACGGCCAGATGAACGCTTTGCCCCACTCATCGTCATGCACTCCGTGGATATGCTGTGATTTTTGTTTTTCAGGGCAAAAGTCTCGAATGTCGTATCAAACGCGGAATGGGACAGTCGCCGCAGACATCAACAATGATGCGAAAACCATCATTCACGCGTTCTAACGTTACGCAATGATGTCAGATTGAGGTCGCATAACGTTCATAGCATGACAATAATGTCTTCGTTTGGTCAAAAATTAACTGACCTGGAATTCAGTGAAAAAAGGTTTCGGGGAGAACAGGGTGAGAGATCAGTGCGAGCGAATGTGACGGAACAAAATATCTTTCGCCCGTTGCCTTAGGCGTAATCCTATGGAACCCTGTGTCTTTTACTTTGTTTATTTCTTGTATATTGTTTTATTTGCTCCTTATCACTGCAGCCTGATAGTCACTTCTGGTGAAGTCAATCGTCATACTCTTAGAGCCCTTGTGGTCGAAGCGATTTACGGTCTTCGCACTGCAGTGGCCCTCCCAAATTTTTTATGTGTTCAGGCAAATGGAAACCTCGTAAAGTTCCATCATGTTCGTAAAGGCTGGCTACAGGCGCTGGTCAGTATTGCTTTTTAAAAGAATCATTTCCAGGGAGCATGATGGATCGTTTTTGAATCCATAATATTCACTGACCTCTATGTGTTTTCATTTTGACATTCCTCAAGACGCTTGCCCTGCTCTGCGAGTGACTCAAACATACTACGTGAAACTTTTACGCCTTGAATTTCAATAAACACTCCCCAAAGCAACGCGCAAATGCCACTGTATGATCGCGATTGCGTTAAAGAACTCGTTTCGGAAAAATTGTGGCATCAGTGTCGGTGTAGGCATACTTTTTTGTTAGCGGACCATAATCTTATGCGTGGCGGAAAAATTGATCTGTTGCAAATAAAATAAATTATAGAATATTCTGGGGTAGAGTGGGGATCTAACCCGGGTTGTTTGTGTGGCAAACGAATGTTCCACCACATGGTCACGTGTCTGCTTGTGAATGCAATGAAAATAACTTCCTCTGCTTGAAATTGCAGTGAACGTAACTTTCATGTTTTACAAACATACACGTCCTGTATACGTCTTTCCCAATACAACATGAAATATTGCAGCAATATTGCGTGGTGCAAGCGCCCATGGCCAGCGGGCGTCGCAACATGTGATTATGATAATGACTTCGTGGTTTAAAGCCGGTCACCCACTACAAAAGGCACACACGCTACTGCGCCTATTTCCTTAAGGCCACTTATTGGGTATAGCAAGTTCTAAACGGTTTCATGGACTACGAAGTACGCACTAAGAAGAAGACATAGCTATCGCGTTCAACTCTTGAAGGCAAAGCTTTAAAGTTTCCCTAAATGTTTCTCAATATGTTTTTTTAGTTATCATGCTAAACAGTTCATTGCCCTTCGGCTGCTTGCTGTAAAAATTATCTCTGAAATAAATTTCCTAATGCAAAATATGACAAGCTACAGATGTAACACGTGCGTGATTATGTTCAAATGGCCACAGAAAACCATAAATGAAAGAACCGCCTGAATGCTATTTGGGAAAAAAATGCCCACGAGTGTTTATTTGTAGATTATTACAAGGTTGAATTACTGCACGAATCCTTTCAGCAGATATAGCCTGTAAACAAATCTACTTGTACAAAAAAATTGGCAGCACCTCGACAAACAAAGAACAGAGGAAAATATACTGCTCAAAAGATACGAGGCTGTAATGTAGTCCAGTATTTTTAGTAGTAATATAACACATTCACTTAGTAATACACGAGTGAAATGTTTATTCTTCCTATGGCGATGGTATATTCAACAATTATTCCCTTGCCCTTGCTGATTAATAGTGCATTTTCCTATTTACACCGTGTTTACCTGTTCGTTTTTCATTTTAGGCTTGCTTTTATTGTTTCATATTTTCCCTTTATTTCTTTTTTTTTCATAAACTATTGAAGGCATTGATTGAGGTTCAAAGGAGACCACATCTGTGAAGCCAGCGTTTCTCTTTCTTGACCTCTTGTAATAACCCATCCCCAAAGCTTTGGAATTCTTGTTAAGCATATTACAGTGACTTATTCCGCACCGATCAGTTAACTTCTTTAATAGACAAAAAAGTAAATCTCACAACAGACGACGACAGGGAGTCCATACAGGGGAAATACAATTCATTGTACAAGATACTGTGAAAAAAAGAATATACAGGGATCGGCGATAGCGTAGAGCAGTGTAATTCTTCCCCAGGTGCCAATTAAAGCAGAGTTGGCGTTTAAAGTACGACCCATCGTTTTATGACCAGATGATGTGAAGGAACAAACAAGTAAATAGAAAACAGATTACTGTATCGTTCAGGTTTTGCACAATTAGGCGAGTGTGTATCTATCAAGGTCATTCTTTTTCATCTTTATTAATTGATCTAATGACGCTCCCTTGTTTCACTGTCTGTGTAATGTCTCAGTCTTTCTTTATTTTTATCGCTAGCGAAGTGACTCCACGAAGGCCTAATGAAAACCTTTCTTTTGATTACTTTGACGTAAAGCCAAAGTGAAAACGAATGTAGCCTTCTAGCCCTTCTTCATTGGGGGATTACAGTTTCAGGCGTTTACTCTAATTGTAGGCTTTAGAGGGAGCCAGCAATGGGTAGTTTTGAACTCACTTCGTAATATGTGGTGGTAGGAGCGACTGGCCGGACGTTTCCATTTCCGTTATCGTGGAGTGAAATAATGGCTATTCAAGATTTAGTAAAATTCAGGAACTCAGAAACACACACACAAAGTCACACACACACACACGCGTGTGCGCGCACACACACGCACACACACACACGCACGCACACACGCACACACACACACGCGCGCACAGACACACACACACACACACACACACGCACGCACGCAAGCACACACGCACGCACGTGTCTTTGGTGTGCCTGGCTCAACAATAATTTGCGTTATGTGCCATGCGTTGCCACGGGCACAGTAAATTCAGGTCGCTTACGACATGCGCAAAATCAGCATCACAAATCCGTATTTAACGAGTTCTAGCAAACTGGTGTGCATAGAGATTTCAGAAAACGACACGTAAGTAACTCGGACGGCCATAAGTGTCGGACCCAAAGGTTTTCAAAAGGGCGCAAGCTGTTTTCTGATGTGCATATAAAACTTCTATGGGGTACATGTCTTGTTAAAAAAGTAAGCACTAAGGGACGACAACGTTTCCTGATTGCAAAAGAATGGAAACAGCAATGTTTTCACGTTTGTGACGTATAACAACACTTGAAATACTTGTAACAAAAATTACAATGAAAATATTAGAAACTGCAAAATTGAACGATTTTCAATGTTCTCGCGTCCGCGGAAGAGTAACAAACCAAGGTTAAAAACCAGAAAACGGCACATCTTTTTTTTCCCGTTTCCGTATAATGGAACAGATGTACCACCAAACCCCCAATTGAATGATGTTTGCTTAGTATGAAAAGAAAAATGACTACAGTACGGGTAAATGTTACAAAAAAAAGACGAATACACAGCTCCTCTGCACGAAATCGTTTTGGTAAGATTAACAAATAACTTTAACTATAAACTCACCGGTAGGTAACGCGAAAGAAAATTATCCGTTTGAGTGTTAGCTCAGACGCATGGTATTATGAATTAGATTTCTTCGCTTTATTTCAAGTCACTGTTATTGGACAGCCTCTTTTTTCCTGCTATATAACACAAAAGCTACCGTTAAAAAGAAAGGGCTGAAAGAAAAGGAGCGAAAATACCGTTGATCACAGGAACGCAGAAGCTGAGTAACATGCGGTATTATATTACCGATCCCTATTATGTAGTAAAAACAAGCTGCTACTCTCTTCTTTAAAAATGATTAAGGTGGCAAGAAAAGAGACTGGAAAATTGGGAGAGTTATGATAAATAGCTCATCCTTGTTCGTAACAAAAAGGCGTCCCTGAAGAAATAAATAAGCAAACAAAAACAAAGGTGTGTAAAAAAGAAATGTGGGGGCTCACAAATGAAGATCCGCCGATATTTTCGATTAAAACCCCAACCTTCTTGAAGTCTCCAGTTTGTTTTCACAACATTGAAGCAAAGGTTTAGCTTCCTTAAATATTCATGATTACAAAAAGAAAAAATAGTTTTTTCTTTCTGAAATGACAGACAACATAAAATGAGAGAGCCTAAATATCGAGACGAAGGGAGGTTCAACGTGGTACAAGCTTTTTGGCTGAGCTGGAGAAATTAATCGAGGCCTCAGATATGAAAATTGCATGCCAAGCAAAACTGTTGGCGACGGCAGCAAAGATGTCGTTTAGACAGCTTCGCCTCCTATTAGCGGATAGATAGCAGCACATTGTTCTTATTTGTTCACGCATTTTCTTTGCGAAGAATGTTTCACACTCTTTTCACCTAGACTGAATGTAGAATATTTCACATTATTTTAATTGAACACTGAGTGATAAGGATGGTATGATAGGAACCATACCACAGCAAAGCCGTCGAGCCTCGCAAAACGTCAATGCCAGATGTGCCATTCAAGGTCCTCTACAGGAGTGGTTTTATCGTTGTAAGGTTGACTTTGTCTTCGTTATTCCGTCACGATATTAAGGGCAGCATTCTGACGAGAAATTGGGGTTTATTTGAATGAAGCAAAGGAAGCCAGGCTTGGAACCACAACACAAGGAAGCCCAGCAGGTCGTGGCAGCATCAATAGAAGGCTCATCACGCATGCTTCGCTGCTAATAGAGATACGAATACCAGCCTAAACTCGTGAAAATGGCTGCGACAGCGTTGTGGCACTGCGCCGTCGAAGTCCACTCTTTCAAACCTTTTTCTTTGTTGCTCTGTTCATATGTTTCCTCAAAACAAAGAAGCGGAGATATTTTAGTATTCTCCGCCCAATATCTATTGTGGTCTTTGTGAACCTCAGTCGAGTGCGCACGATTTCACTACTCGTTTTTTCGGTGGGTCAAGCCGCACACCTCACCGCATCATCAACGCCGCTTCAATTTTTTCGCCCAAATGATGAAATACCATAGAGACGCAAAAAAATAATGAGCTTTTTGAAACGTACTGGTCGTCTTGGAGTGGTTAATGACGCAATGCCTTTTTACTCCCACTCTTTTATTAAAGAGGCTCTGTTTAATTATAGACGGTGGACTTTTTTTTGGGTCAGTATAGCGGATTGCGCTGTGGTATGCTCAAGAAAATTGAAACGGCACGGAGAGACTATCGTGAAAAAGGCTTGAATATAGCACCGACAGAAAAACAGACGGACGGACGGACAGATGGATGGACGGATGAACGGACGGACACAGAGATGGACAACACTGGAATACAAGTTTCGGGCGAAAACAAGCGAACTTCATTTGCATGTTCAGGTGTTATTTGTTTACTGGATGTCAAACTCTGTGGAACGCAGAAACAGAAAATTATAACTGAGCACGCAGTAGCGCTAATTGCTGGCAACCCCCTATCACTGGGTTTATTTAACCACACAACTCATAGTAGGCCGGTTTTCAAGTTACACGTTCACTCACAATATATTATGGCCAATATGTAGTAGATGATATTTAGCATCTTCCTTTATGCTTGGATATGGGCAAGAAAGGAAATAAAGAAAAATATATTAGGTTTTATGCTCATGCAGTAAATCAATAAAGAACATCTATTAAGGCTAATCACTTAGCTTCACTCATAAACATACAAAAGAAAACAGTAAGCACGTTGTCTGTTACTATTTGCATTGGGAAGAACCGAAGGTGTCTGTATTCCTGAGATGGGTGAATATTTTGCTATGAGGAAAACAAATATTCCATGGCACACAGAGATTTCAGCATCAATTTTCGCAGTGGAGGATGGTCCTACGCGTACATACGCAAGATGCAACCTTTATTCATTCTTCGCAAATTCGTGGCTACAGAAGCACATTTCCGTGGTTTTATGTTGCAATCATTCGTTTGCTATATAAGAAGCACGGTAAAGCATATAAGCATTATAGATGTTTAAATCCGGTCATTTTCTGTTTTGGTGTAGGCGAATGGACCAGATACTTTTTTGGCTGATGAAGAACGAGAACAACTATGCTGCGTGATATTAAGCTGCCAAGCTGATTGCTTCAGCATTCCTGTGTTTTTGTGAATATAGCTCCTTAGAGCTATTTCTATTCAACTTAGCAGTAGTGCAAAATTATTGCTGCTTGTATGCGTCCCCTGTCAAGTAGTATATAAGGGTCACCAAGAATGTCGCAGTCACCCCCGTCATTACGGACACTCATTCCTGGATGGGCAACTGTAGTGTTCTAGGAATGCACTTGCACACCTGGGTTAAAGCGACCTGAAGTACCACTACATAGAAAGTCATAGTTCGTACTCCTTTAAGACACGCCAAGGTGTTGTAAAATATTAAAAAATGCTTATATCGTAAAGGCGTAGACAAAATAATAATGCTCATCCCTTTACAAATGGACATTACATTTGTATGGCTTGGAGAACGATACTCTGTCAGGGCGTTGTGCTTCTACAGGAAGGCAACGCCATACATAAACACTGTTTGCAGAGGAACTGTCTATGCTCCATTCAGTTGACACACCTAAACACAGAAAGTTGCAAACAACCTCTCTTCAGATGATGTTACTCCCATACGGTTGTCGTTGTGTTCTTAAACTTCTCTGAAGTAGCGTGAAGTGGTGAGAAATAACCAAGAGGTAAACTTATACCAGCTGCTTTGTCTTTGCCTTGAAGAGGCAAAGTGGCTGGTCAGGATAAATTAAGAAGGGACCGCTGAAAGAGGGCGGAAAAATTGTGTTAGAAAAACTGGCCACCTTATATACGAGGTCGCGAACTTTGGGGCCCTCGTCTATATATTTTACACCTTGTGTTCATCTTTTTCTCATAATAAAACTCAGTAGCTGATCGATCAATTTATTGATTGATTGATTGATTGATTGATTGATTGATTGATTGATTGATTGGTTTATTGATTGATTGAAGATGTTCTTAACGGGAAGGGTGCGAGAGTCTTGGAAGACAACCAACATGATCTTAATCTATACAAAAGGAGATGTGAAGGACATGATATTTTAACCATGAGATGTCAATCGTGAGGGTGAAACAACCAGAAGAATAACGATGGGGAGGATCACTTTCCGCAAGCATTCTCAAAACAAAAAATTGCCCGCAGCTTCCCTCGGGGGAACACTGAGGAGGATGCGGAGCATATAATTGGTTAACGGGGTGTTAAAGTGCGACTTACTTGGGCCGATGGCTAAATTGGTTAATGCGGTTGTGAAATGGGGTGTTAAATTGCGACTTACTTGGGTCGATGGCTAAATTGGTTAACGTGGTTGTAGGAGGGGGTGTTAAATGAGTGAACACGTACACACGTATGCGAAAGGGCGGCGCTGGTCGAAGGGACGTCGATCATTGTGTTTGTGGATTCGTTGGCATTCATTTCACGGCGACTTCGGACGTCGACGCGCCGTACAAACCAACAGACGAGCGGCAACTGAGCGAGCGAGCGCCGACCTTGAGTATATATACAGCGCGACGGCGCATGCGCTGTCAGCTGTCGAATGTTCTCGAAGGAGAAGCGCGCGCGCGGCACAGATGGCGACGGCGCGACGGCGCATGCGCTGTCAGCTGTCGAATGTTCTCGAAGGAGAAGCGCGCGCGGCACAGATGGTGGGCGACGGCGCGACGGCGCATGCACGCGCGTCAGCTGTCGAATGTTCGAGAAGCGGTGCGGACGGCGCGGACGGCGCACTACAAGGCGCGAGTATAAGATGCTTCCGCATCTAAAATGGTAATTTAACAGTAACCCTCAAACGTAACGTATATAGCAGCGGCATCTTGCTGGTACTTACTTATGAAGCAGAAGCCTGAAGTCTTACAAAAAAGGTTAAGCTTAAAGTAAGGACTACGCAGTGAGCGACGGAAAGAAAAATGATAGGTGTAACTTTAAGAGACAAGAGAGCAGGGTGGGTGAAAATACACGAGGGGTTTAACAATATCATATTTGAAATCAAGGAGAAATGGACATGGGCCGTGCACGTAGCATGTAGCCGGATTACCGCTGGTCGTTGAGGGTAACAGACCAAATTTTCAGACAAGGCAAATGCACGAGGATGAGACAGAAAATTAGATGGGCCGATGAGCCTAAAATGTATGCATGCAGAACGCGGCAGCAGAAAGAACAAGACCGGATTGACTGGTGGATCATGGGGAAGACTTTTGTCAAGCAGTGGGCGGGTCAGGTTGATAGTAGGGATGATGAAGCGTATACAGCAAGCTCTTCGAGCAGCCATGAAGGAACGTTTATAATGCCATTGTCATTGTCAAATCTTTTCTTTAAAACCACTGAGAAGTTTCATGGTTTTCTTTGGAAAAGGGCAGAAACACCGCATTGGCATGAAGAGGAAATGATAAAAAATAATGCGTGGTAAACAATTAACGTTGTTTATACGTATGTACCTTGCCTGCTACCATTATTTATCATTTTTATCCCTCTCTACAGTTGAACGTATTAAAGAAACTAGTCAGCCAGAGGAAAGCACTTAGAAATAAAAAGTTCCTCTCATAGCATAAAAAAAGGATGAGGAATGCAACACTCGTCGCGACTGTATACGGCACGTTTAACTGATTGCCGAACGTTTACCCGACTTCCGATGGGAGAAAAGAGAAGAGGGCGAGAAATGCGAGCTTACACGAAATCGATGCGACACATTGTAGAACCTTCCAGAAAAGTAAAGAGACGGGAGAAAGTTGCATCGTAATGAGTGTGGGAGAAAGTGACACAAGAGCAGCGATTCGCACGCCTCTATGGTGGTAAATAGAGATTTTAAAGAGAGAGACAGATAAAGGCACGGTTTGGTGTCGTCGCATCGCGATTCTGGGGGGCAACAGAGCGGCGAAAAAATGGACAGTATCTAGGTGTCAATACTCTCACAGTCTTTGTTTTTTTTTCTTTATTTGCGGCGTTCCTTCCTTAACCCTAAAGACCGATTGGACGCGTCCGCCTGCTTCGTTCCTACATGGTCATCGCTCCGAGATGTCCGATGTACAAGACCCGGGATCCACCCTCTATCACCGCCATTACCATTATCAACGTTGCCTTTCTCCTTCCCGAACATCTGTGCTCGCACTGTGTTCTGGAGGATGCCACGCGGATGACCGATGGTCGGGAGCAAAACGCTGCGTCGCAGAATCGGCCCTGGCACCGTGGGGAAAGCTCGCGTGGTGTCGTGCCCCTGCGTTATTTTTCTCGCCATGACTGTGCACAACCAGAGCGAGCCAGGTTCCACACATGTGAGCAAGGCGAAAGAAAAAGGGTCGCCCCATGGCTTGCTCCGCTTTGAATCAACGGTTACAGCAGAGCTCATTTTTTTTTTACTTTCATGCATACGAGGCCACGCATGGGCGGCTTCGATTTATATACACTGTGGCCCTATTCTCCCTCGCCAGTGTGATAACAACGCGAACGTGCGCTCAGTTCCAGGGACACGCGAACCAGAAAAAAAACGTAATAACATTTCCCATGGTATGCAGCACGTGCCATACGAAATTTACGGCGAATGTGCAAGTGATAATAAAACGTTTTCCTTGCATTATCGCATATAATCGGCACTAACTGTGCTCAGGTGCTAAATATATTCAAGCATTCAATCACTTCCTCAGTTTCGACCCACTTGCCTTCTCAGTCACTAACATGCACTCATCAATCAATCAATCAATCAATCAATCATCAATCAGTTAATCAATCAAAATATCCATCTATTTATTGAGGTTCAACAAAGTACCAGATATTGGAGTGGCTCTGTAAATTTAATGAATCTCTGGACCAGGCCCGCAGCCAAGGTTTCGGGGGATGCCAACTTCTAGGAGGCCTTGAAAAACACCTACTTTTATTTTTTATTTCCCTGTAATATACCCCCTTCTTCCAAGATTTAGAAGAGGTTTCGCAAGCCCCTAGCACTCCCCCCCCCCCCAAACCCTCTTGCTACGGGCCCTCTTCGGACGGTATACGACCGCAAGTATTTAGACAATTCCATCTCTTTTCAGCTTCAAAACACGAGACACGTAAAGAAGTAATAAATACCAGATCCGCTCGTTGATAATGGAAACACTAAAATGGAGGTATGGTATTATAACATCACCTTAAAAAGCGTAAAAAAATATTGGGGAAACTACGAAGAATTCTCTTCGAAATATAAAATATCTAAGCACGCAAGAACAAAAAAAAAACCAAGAAGCTTCGGGAGGTTCAGGGAGTCTTCGTCACACCTGTTTTATTTTTTCGTTCTTGATTTGTTCCTTTAGCAGGTTTCGTGTCTTGGCGACATTCGATTTGTTCTTTCCCTGTATTGTGTAAAGCTTAACTTACCCATATAAAAAAAGAAAAGACGCGGTCATTATTTCTGAACTAGTAAACATCACATTGTACATACTAAACATCAGCGCAGCCTTATTGATGTTTCTTACTCCATTCTTTCAATGGCACTGCTTTTCTTTTTTTTTTAAATGGATCTGTATCGACGAGCTCGCATCCAACCTCTTCTAGGTCTACTTGGCTTACTAACATGTCTCAACGATTGTTTTTCTCTCTGTTCAGCCTCTTTAAATATTGTTCTTGTGGTCTCATATAGTATGTGCCAGTGAAGAGCATTCGTAGTGTTTCTTCATTTTGTCATAAGACAACAGTCTTCTGTGCGGTCATTTTCAAGTACACGGATACAACGTGAGAACGTTGTCTCCGTGTACTGTACCAAGTGGTAACAGGTGGAAGAGGATCGATGGTCTTTAAGGAGATTATATATAGCATGGTGAGCCACGATAATTACATAATTCAACGTACAGAATAGTGAGTACAAGATGTATTTAGTGCAGCAGTCTTTACTTTAGACGCAACCACAATAATCTAGAAGAAATAACAGCGCCCTTTCCCTCTGTGTCGGCCTATATAGTTTGGGTCAGGCATGACATGCTCTGCAAACGTGTTTTTCTTCCGATCGCTTTTCGAGTTTTGCGAGAGGAAATATCTTTTCCGAAGCCGTTGAGTTCATTGCCTTCAGTGTAGATGGAGTGGGATTCCTTATTGCTGCATGTCACATGAAAACAGGCGCGCAAACGCTACTGAACGAGGGGCCATTGGAAACACTGTCATCAGACGTAATGAACAAACAACTCCCCCAGTGGACTAGAGGCGAGGGAAGCTCTCGAAGCCAGCCGCAGTAGCTGAATGGCCCTGCTGAATTGGTAGCCGGGAGACAAAGCCAGCCCCGACAGTGTGGACGTGTACCGAATACGGTGACTCAGAGCTCTGGCTGAGACTCGGATCACCGCTTTGCTGCTTTTCATGTTTCACCCGCTTGTATAATGAGCTACGTCTTGCACCGCACCATTACTTTGCCAGCTGATTCTCTTCCTTTTTTATCCTTTCTCTCTTTCTTCAGATCTGTCTCGGCCATTATTTGTGTTGGTCCTCAAGCTAATATGTCTGATGCAAATAATTGATGGTATATAAATCTCTATTGCAAGTGCATAGTTGTAATTTCTATCGTGACTGCACATGGCGATCGATTTTTTTTTCTCGCGTCAGCGTCCTCCTTTATGTATTTCCCGACCAATAGGGACTGTGTGGTGACGGCTATGCCCTGGTTATGACGATGTGACGCAGCGCTGTCTTCGTCACTGGATCGATTCCTGCCATGATGTAGGAATTTTGACGAAGATGGAGTTTAGGGTTGAGGACATAGTATCATAAATTGCCACCGCATTGAAAAAAGTACGAGATACTGCCAAAAAAATTTCATAAGTGGTAAGTTGGACTTGCCTGAAAGCTTGAAACCAAGTACGTGGCTTCTTGGGCTGGAAAATGCGTCTGAAATTTTTCTTCCCCACAAACATTGATAATAGTCTCTAGGAGACAAATTGTCACAGCAAACGTGATGAAAAAATGTAATCATAAGTGATACTTTTCGAGATGGAGCAAAGACAGCTCTCAGTAAAATTTCCTAATAATACGTCCCTTTTATATTATTGCGCTGGTAAGGTTTAAAATATTTCTTCGAGAATGCTGAAATATCAACACATCTTCTCAGCTAAAATATACAAGACGAATTATTCTATGTGTTCATTCAAGACTTTTGGCACATAAGTTGTTAGACAGCATTGGCAATGAACAAATCACCATCTTTTCATTACTAAAGGACTATAATAACACTTTTTTCTGTATTATTTGATCTAAATTACAAATATGTCATTATTTAAAGATTAAACAGCAAACAGATCTGTAAAAAGAAATGCTCTTCTCTAAATAAGGCACCATATATACTAATGTTATCGTAGCGAACCAACTGGTATTTATTAAAATAATGAAAACGCGGGTGATTATTTACAAACTAGTTACGTTATCTTCTCATATTATTATTTTTTCCTTCGGCATAATAAGTATGGTAAAAAGAATGCTCTCACTGCTTTAATTTACGCTCTAGGAATTTCTCAAGATTATTGTGACTTCACTTTGCCACACTTTCTTGCTTTCCTGTGAGTGCATAATATAATACTTCTTACCATAAAATGAAAAGAAAGTTTCGTCCTTGTAAAGCATTGAAGGAAGAATGACTTGAAGTCTCCACGCAAAAAATAAATAACTACTTCAAGGGCACCTAGCACCACTGAAGGAAAGTTTCACATTTTTGCATTGAAATGAAAAAAAAACAAGAGCGAATGAATTTGTAGAAACTGAATGACTTTCCGTGAACAATGTCCAGCTAAAAGTGACTGCCAACTCTCCAAATCGTCTAGAAAGACTCATCTATCTTTCGATTGGTTAAAAACATGTAAAAGCCAAACACAAATTGAACGTCGCTAAATAGTACCTGATACTCAGCCAGTGCCAGTCGACGTACAAGGTGTCATGTAGTGGGGTCGAAAAACACCTTTGTTGCCAAGCAACAATCTCGAAGCTAATAATTTGCTATGCTAGAACAAATGGACTCGACAGGCACGCGGTTGCTCGTATCTTGGAATTATTACCACGCTACACGTCAACATTGGAGTTGAAAACAACATAAAAATAAATGAACGGAGGAAAAAAAGAGCAGAAATAGTGAGGCACCGTGTGACGAAATTCTCATATGAAAACTTCCCACCGATGGGGAACGTCCTTGTACTACAAATGAATACCGGCAGTACTAAATGCCCCGCCGCGGTGGTCTAGTGGCTAAGGTACTCGGCTGCTGACCCGCAGGTCGCAGGATTGAATCCCGGCTGTGGCGGCTGCACTTCCGATGGAGGCGGAAATGTTCTAGGCCCGTGTGCTCAGATTTGAGGGCACGTTAAAGAACCCTAGGTGGTCGAAATTTCCGGAGCCCTCCACTACGGCGTCTCTCATATTCATATGGTAGTTTTGGGAAGTTAAATCCCACATATCAATCAATCAATCCGAAGTACTAATTATGAGATCCTGGAAGACATGAGAAAAAATGGCAGCATATCCACAGGGTGAATAATTTAGAGTGGGGCGAAGCATCCGTCCGTCCATTCGTTCTTGCTTCCGTCCATCCATGTGTCCATCTGTGTGACCGTCCGTGCGTCCTTCTGTTCGTGCGTCCGCACGTCTATCCGTGCGTCCGTCCTTACGTTCGTCCATGCCTCCGCCCCTGCGTCCGTTCATGGGTCCATCCGTCCGTGCAGCCATCCGTGCATCCGCCCATGCATCTGTCTGTGAGTCCGTTCATCCATCTAGTCAACACTCCAAGTACCACCATCTCGCATCTTTTCATCATATATTCCGCATATAGAAGCACCACAATCCAGTGCACATTCCAAGGACTAAACGAGAGGTGGCATACGCACACTTTCTTACAACTTGCGCTTCTTGTCTACTTCCCACCTTTGATGTC
This sequence comes from Rhipicephalus annulatus, assembly GCA_013436015.1. NCBI lineage: Eukaryota > Metazoa > Arthropoda > Arachnida > Ixodida > Ixodidae > Rhipicephalus > Rhipicephalus annulatus. The sequence goes on along the minus strand of WOVY01010206.1, from coordinate 305,130 downwards.
ACAGGTCCCGTTAATTAGGGAGGCGATCGCCGGGCTAATCCAAGGGCCGAAGTATCGGCCCCCCAAACCGCACCACGAAAGCGTGGACAATTTAGAAGTGGTCCTTTTTGGCTTGCCAGCGGACGCCGGCTGTGGCCCAAAGAACAAGTCAGAGCCGAGAGTTGATAAACAAACAAAATTATATTCTCAATAATGGCTGATCGAAAACAATACACAAGTATGCACACTCCACAATAGTTGCATACCATTTGTCACCAATCAAACAACGTACTACACAGTACAATCAACCACACTCGAAACGAGGGACACAGACAACAATACGCACTACAATGCAGTCGCATGCATTGAATAACCAAGACACTTAAAGACTAAAAAGATAGAAAACCTATTCAGTCCGAAGTTCTTGGAACAAAAGTCTGGATGATACTCTTCCGAGAATCACTCACTCAAAGTCCAGCGTTGTTGTCGTTCCGCTGCCCCTGAAGTTTCTCTTCCAGGAAACCTCGCGTCTTCAATTGGCCACTCTCCAAGCTTCAAAGTTCTTTGCCGGAAACACGTCGGCTTCACACACACAGCTGTTGCCACGCGTCCTCGCTTGATAGCGGTAAACACACACTCTTGCCTGTAGCTCGAGTCGTCACCCCTCAGGTGGAAATCTTTTTCTTCTCCTGCTTTGTCTCTATGGACAAAACCTTCGCCGACTACACGGCGGAATCCCTACGCGCTCTGGCGCTGACTTCCGTCTTCTCCTGATCTCTCGTCTCGGCTGCTCGATTAAATACCTTCCGCGCGAGATTCCAGAAGGTTCTCATCATTTCGTCGGCGCGATGCGCAGCGAAGGCTGGGGGAAAGGTCGAGACGCTACGAGGGCCGTCCGCGACGGATGACTCAACCCGCCATACCACGCCCCTTTTCATCCAGAAACTTCGAGTGCTTGCTCGGCCGCCGATGTGGGGTGAGGAGGTTCGCCGGTGAAGCCACGCTTCCGAGGAGAGAGTCGCGCGCCCGGGGGGAGTCTTTAGATGTTTGTTTCTTTTTTTATCGTCGACCTCGCTGCGTCACTCCGGCGGTTCGTCTCGAGAAATTGGCGGCGCGCCCTTTTTGAGCGCTCGTTCTGTGACATTTGACCACCTCGAGTTCATGGTATGTACTAGTTCAGTGTATTCATGGCATGGCGGCCCAACGCTCGCCAAACCTTTCTAAAACCAAGGAGGTTACGCCCAGCGAGTATAACGTAGCAACCCTTTCTTGTCAGATAGTGCTCAATGTGCATGCCAATGGCTACTGATTGAAAATGAGAGACAGGAGAATTCGGCTTTTAGGTAACGCGCACGCTGCGATTTTTTTATTGTTCAACAACGCACAGGAGAAATCTCCCACCGGCCCCACCTTGTAGGTCAAAACGTAAGACTGGTTGTGCACTACGATAACGGACGAACGGGTGCCGCTATAAAGAGCTTCGCCCCTAAAAGGGTCGGGTAACCAGACCGCTGATGGTTTCTCTCGCCACCGCGCCTTCGACACATGTCTGCTCAAGCAGCCTTGCTTGGGTTTCGGTTGAACCTACACGGCCACCTTGCCTAATGTGCGCGTGTATCACACGTTTTTCTGACTATTCACAACCGACGCGTGGCTTAACCCCTTCCTTCACACCATTCTCACCTCCGTCGCCTCGCAATCATTCTCCTTTTTGCACCGACTTCCGCATTTTCTCAAATGCAAGCTTTTCTCATCATCGTCGTCTGTAACTTTCTAAAGTAAACAAGCAGTACCTGTGAACGAAACACGATGAAATAAATAAAAAATTCGCGAAATTGGTGCACGTGTCTTTCGCATATCGAGTGTTTTTGTATGTGAGGGGCCTTGGGATTCAAAGACCACATTTCTGCTCCTTCCTGAAAAGGTGGTATATAACGTCGCAGAGTGGCTGGGACATGAAATGTGCGGACCGCAAGTGATGTTAAAACTCTTTGTTCTGGCGTAGAACACTGCTGTCACTGTCTGTAATTTTTCAAAGTTTTTCTGCGACTCTGTGGAAGACACCGTTCCAGTGACTGCGGCGATGGACGTGGATTCGCCTGGGCTTCCACCGCAACCATCGACGTCCTCCGCAGCTACCACGAGAAAGCGTACGGGCCACCCGAGTGATGCCGACAGCGAAGACACGCTGATTTACTCTACGGCCAGCGACGAGAGCTCCGACGAAGGCGACTTCGTGCCTGTGACAAGGCGGCAGCGAAAAAGAAGACTAGTGATGCCGTCTCCAACAACAAGTAAGAATGTGACGATGACGCGAGAGCCCACGACATACACAATTCTGTTTGTGCCGGTCGATGCGGCTCATAGTCTCAACCGGCTCAATCGTCAAGTCACGTCTAGGTTTCTTGAGGAACTCGCCCAGGGAGAGATCGCAGACGTGCGGATCAATGGCCGTAAGAATATCCTCGCCGTAGACGTCACTCAACGAAGCACATTGGAAGTGCTGAGCAACGTCAAGATGTTGGATAACATCAATGTTCGCTCATATATACCTAATGGCCGCGACTCTACGGCAGGCGTCATTTACGACGTCGACATTTCCATCAGCGAAAGTGACTTTGCTGCTCTCATCAAACCGGTGTCTGCAGAACCTACTATACTGCAAGCTCGTCGCCTTGGCAAATCACGCTGCGTGAAGCTCGTGTTCAAGGGTGACAGCCTTCCATCGCAAGTCAAGGTCGGACATTTTCGACACACAGTGCGACCCTTCGTACCGAAGCCCCTTCAATGCCGGAAATGTTATAGATTGGGACATGTCAGTGCTGTTTGTACAAACCTGGCTGTGTGCTCGCTATGCTCAGAATCACATAGCGCAGACGCTTGCCAGGCAGAACTTTGAAAATGTCGAAACTGTCATGGCCCTCACGAAGCATCGTCGAAAGATTGCCCAATCATGAAAAAGGAAATGCAAGTGTTGAGGCAAATGGTCCGGGATGGCTCAACTCACAGGGAGGCCGCTGCCCAAGTACGACGCCGGCGGTCTCGTCGCCGGAGGCCCCTGAGGAGACCCAGTGCTGAAGCAAGGATTGAACCTCACCAAACGACCACCGGCATACCACCTCAAGCGTCCAGACACACCGACAACAAATCCTCCAAGCAAGACAAGAGCATCTCCGGCTCGCCTGAAGCATGGCCAGTGCTGCCAACGATAGACGCACCGTCTGAGCCACCACATCGCTCGTCTACAATCACTTCGAAACGAGAATGCGGTGATAGTCGCGACAAAGAAATCGTAGCCATGGTAAAGGCCCTTATGAATACCATTCGTATGCTCCTCACTAGCATTGACAGTCCGGCTGCAAAGAGTGCACTTCAGTTAGTTGACGCGCTGAAGCCGGTGCTATCAAGTCTGGAAAGGCACCATGGCTCCGCCTCTGCAAGCCTTTCGTAAAGAGGTCAAAGAAGCTTCGATATTTCAGTGGAATGCCCGAGGCCTCAAGCCCCGCATTTCTGATATACGACAATTTGTGTTCAAAAACCAGTTTCCAATTATTGTTATCTGTGAGCCAAGGCTACACAATGCAATACGACTATCCAGATACGAAGCCTTCAAGTCCGCTACCTGCAACGAACAGAGTAAAGTCATTGTATATATCAGATGTGACCTTACCTATATCGAGCACCGTGTAGCACCTCACGATGACAACCAGTATGTCTGCTTGACAGTTAAACGTAGAGACCTCAATTTCACGCTCGTAGGTGCATATATATCACCTTCGAACCGTTTTGAACCTGAAAGACTACGTGCACTGTTAACAGCCACACCTGGACCATGGATCATCACCGGAGATTTCAACGCTCACCACCCACTATGGGGAAGTCAGAAGACAGACAGTCGCGGAAGGCAAGTATTCTCCTTTGCTCTGGAGCAGCAGCTGCTTTGTGTAAACGACGGAAGCCCAACGTTTCTACGGGGAACGACATACAGCAGCTGCCTTGACTTGACATTTGTGTCACGAAGCCTAAATGGAAAGGTCAAGTGGTTCGCAGACTATGAAACTCATGGAAGCGACCACATACCAACTTATTTGAAGATCAAGGGCCTGGAAAGATCGCCAAACTACGACACTTCGACTCGCATCGACTGGACAAAGTTCAGGTCACTGACGGAAAAAAGGTGTCAAGAAAATAAAACGCCTCCTCTTGACACCCTCGAGGATATGATTAGAGGTGCTACTCAAGAAGCGACCTATCATATTCAACATACTTCAGATTATTGTCAATATCAAGCGGAATTGGAACGGCTCAGAGCGATCCGTCGTCGCGCAGAAAGAAGATATAGGCGCACTAAGTCCATTCACGACTTGAGGGAGGCAAGGCGCCTACAGAAAAAAATTCAGCGGCGAATCATTTCACTTCAATCCTTTCGCTGGAAACATCTGTGCGAATCTTTGGATCCACACAAGCCTTTGACGCAGACATGGAGGATTGTCCGTGGCCTACGAACATCGCCACATCAACATCGCCCCTTCAAGTGTCTTTCTCTCCACCAAGGACGCACCGAAATTGAAGTAGCAGAAGATTTCTGCATGAAAGTTGCCGGTCATGCGTCCACGTGCACCACGCGCCACCTAGAAAACGCTCCAGTTTCCAGAGATTCAAGAATGGACACCTTTTTCTCTCTAGAGGAACTACAAGCGGCCTTGACGGCATGCAAACGATCTTCATCGCCTGGTCCGGATGGGATCACGTACATGGCTTTTTGTAACCTCGGAGAAGCAGCTCGACGGGCCCTTCTATCCGTGTACAACGACTCGTGGAGCAGCGGACTTATCCCTCATTCATGGAAATCCAGCCGCCTCGTCCCTGTGCTTAAACCAGGTAAATCTCCTCTGCACTTGACCTCTTATCGCCCCATCGCGCTTACCAGCTGTTTCGGGAAAGTGATGGAGAGGATGATTTTGACTCGTCTAGAGTGGTACCTGGAGCGCCACGAGGTATACCCTCATGCTATGACGGGCTTTCGGCGTGGGAGGTCCGCAATTGATAACGTTATAGACCTGGTCTCATCTGTTCAGCATCAGAAAAGACTAAAACGTTTATCCGCGGCGTTGTTCTTGGACGTGAAAGGTGCATACGATAACGTATCACATGAAGCCATTCTGGATGTCATGGAAAATGTTGGATTAGGGGGTCGGGTTTACCAATGGATCCACAGCTATCTGAAAGGCAGAACTTTCTTTGTACAGACGGAGAGTGGCACAACAACGCACCATTGCAACCGTCGAGGCGTGCCTCAAGGCGGCGTTCTTAGCCCCACACTTTTCAATCTAGCGCTACTCGACCTGGTTGATGCACTTCCAAAATCTGTCCATCTATCAATATATGCAGATGACATCTGCATCTGGGCGTCAGGCGTAACACGCCTTCATTTGCGTGCCCGGATTCAGAGAGCGGCAAAACTAGCGACAAAGTACCTGGAAGAACGGGGACTACAGCTGTCATCAGAGAAATGCTCGCTTATAGCATTCACGCATAAGGCTATGAGCCCATATGTTATTAAAATCAACGGACACACGATCAACTACGTGAAGACCCACCGATTCCTCGGAGTCATAGTTGATCGCGACCTCTCCTGGAGCCCTCACATCGCCCACATGAAAACTAAACTCACCATGATCACCCACGTACTGAGGTTTCTTGCTGGAAAAACGTGGGGTGCATCGGTACAAGCAATGCTCCAACTCTACACTGCTTTGTTCCTCGGTTATATGCGATACAGCTTACCCGTGCTTTGCGGGATCGGAAGAACAAACTTGCGCGTCCTCCAGTCGATCCAAGCCCAAGCCCTGAGGATATGCCTTGGTCTCCCGAGATGCGCATCTACAGCAGCGACAGTCATGATTGCGCGTGATTATCCAGTCAACGCATACATCCGCGTAGACGCTTTGAGAATGCACATAAGACATTTCGCTCGGCTTCCATCTCATCACCTAGCCTCACTTCGAACTTCCAGGCCCCACTCAGCGTTCAGCGCAATTGTAGCTCAGCATTGCGCAGTGCTTCCATTGCACTTCACGCATGCAGCACAGCCGCCGATACCATTATGGTGCCTACACCCACTCAAAGCCCATCTTACAATTCCTGGCATCCAAAATAAGAAAAATTCGTCGCATCTAGCCCTGAAACAGGCCACATTACTTTTCCTGCAAGAGAAGCACAACGGACGCCTTCACATTTACACGGATGGCTCGGTGTCTTCAGTAAGCTCTGCAGGGGCGGTGGTTATTCCCGCGAGGAACATCACAATTAAATTCATGACATCGCATTTGACGTCGTCGACAGCTGCAGAACTTGCAGCCATTCGTGCAGCTCTGGAGTTTATAGTGAAAGAACCTTCGGGAATTTGGTCGATCTTCTCGGACTCGAAGGCATCTCTTCAATGTCTTATATCACCCTTTCGCCATGAACCTAATGAACAGTTAGTAGCTGAAATAAGGCTTCTTCATCACCAAGCAACCGAAAAACAGCACAGCATTGCGTATCAGTGGATACCAGGTCATTGCGGTATATATGGCAATGACCGCGCAGATGAGGCCGCTAGATCTGCACACGATGGTACCCAATACACAGCCATCCCGTTCTCAAGAACCGACGCAGCTACAAGACTTCGTTCGCTTGCACGTGACCTCACACTGGTACAGTGGAACTCAACAGACTTCACAAACGCGCGCCTGCATAACTTGGATCCCGATCTGCAGCTTCGTCTTCCCCCAAGGATATCTCGAGCTGAGGAGACTCTTCTATGCCGCCTGTGGCTTGGAGTGGCCTTCACGAACGCATACTCTTATCTCATCGGGATGGCCAGCTCTCCTACATGCACTTACTGCAGTTGCGAAGAAACCATCGCGCACCTTCTGTGTGAGTGCACCTATTTCAACGTGCAAAGACAAGAACTCACTGCAGCTCTGCATAGACTAGACAGTCGGCCTTTGTCGGAACAAAGGATTCTGGGTCATTGGCCAAGCCCATCCTCAGCCCAAAAGGCTTTGAAAGCTTTGCTGCGCTTTTTGCGGACAACTGGCCTCAGAGACAGACTTTAGTGTCTTATACTTTTTGATGTTGCCTTTCCTCTGTCGCAGTTTTTTTTTTAATTTCTCCTTCTCTTCGCAGCATTTCTTTTTAACATCTTTCATTCCCCTCACCCCTTTCCCCAGCACAGGGTAGCCAGCCGGTCTAAGAACTGGCTAACCTCCCTGTCTTTCCGCCTAAATTCTCTTCCTTCCTTCCTTCCTTTGTTCAATCATTTTTGTTGTTTATTTTATTGTGACTGTTCCGAATAAACAAGTACAAGAACAACAACATGAAAAAGAGCGCTTACAATATTTGGCTCGGTGAGAAAAAGTTCAGTCAGCTTTGTTTGCAAGGTCCCGTGAAGCTCAATCGATTGCCTATACGTTCCCCCTACCACAGTACATTCTCCGCCTAGACTGTTGATGGCTAAAAGTTCTTGCGCGTCCTTAATAGCCGTTAGCACTTCACGCATGGTGCCCAGGAACATACGTACGCACGTCTACCAGTTAGGCTCCGTCTTATCGACTGTTCCACCGTTTAATCGATTTCGACCGAAGGTTGATGAGGATAGGAAGGCGACGGAACTGCAAGGTTGGCAGCGAAGAGGCTAATGAGGCCTCCGAGAGCTTTTGTCGTTGGCCTTGATAGGCGAAAAGGGTCAATCGATGTTCGTATTGATCGTCACTCAACGGCTCGTCATTGCATAGCCTGAGTATCCACTCCGGAAGCCCTGTTTTATACTTACTCGTGAAGGCCAACACCCCTCCGCTCCTTCCACTTCTCCTAGCTTTCGCCTTTCACTTGTGCTGTTTTCGTATCAACTACTTATCATCGTTTTATCTTTATACAAATACTACAGAAACAACTGTAACGTTAAAATTGTATATTTTATAGCCGGATGCTCCTCCTTCGAGGCTGGAGGTCCCTTGCTCTCAGTAAGAGCACCGCACGTATGTTCAAGGGCGCTTTGCCATCTTTTTTACTGTGCAATATGATTAGATGGAGGTTTAGAAAATCGATGTTTACCTAATAGAGGTACACCACATTCGGTTTTCATTTTCGACGCAAAAAACAAAGTTTTGACCACTCGCTGAACAGAGTTCGCGGACGCTGCTCGTTCGAATCAGTGCCAATATATATATATATAATGCTTCTAGCGGGTCCCAATTTACGTTTATTTTTTTAGTTTTTTATCCCCTGATTGAAACAAATCACGCTGGAGGCAGCAACCTTTACAATATTTTTGGCGCACCTAACGTACTTAGAATATATCTATTGTGGCTAGGTTATTATGCACGCAGATCAGAGTTTGGTTCCGTGCACAGTATAACGACGCCAAAGAGGCAGTGAAAAAGTATGCAGTGTTTTGCGACTTGACACCCACCGTGGTAGTTCAGCATGTGAGGTAGCTCATGTGGTAGCTCAGCGCGTGCATTTCGATGACGGCGAACTACAAAGAATCACCATGTGTGGATTTTTTAGTAGATTAGAACCCAGACATAATCATGGGCTACACCCGCAACAGTCGCTGTCCTAATTTGAAAAAAATTCACATTGATATTTCAATATATTGTACTTTATTATTCCAATGACATCGATTATTCTTTGTTTGTGTCAGATAGATGTGCTTGCCATTCATATACATGTCCGCGTCACACGTTTCTGGTCGAAAAACTTTTAGATAGATCTCAATAAAGTTTCCGACAACTTCGCTTAGACAAGCACGATAATGGAGGCAGCTACGACAAGCTTCGAATTAGCGATTTGTGCATTACTCGTGCAAGAAGAAAACATCATTTACATTAACGGAAGCCACCTTGTACAGCTGTCATGCGCATGTTAATGGTAGGCTCGCCGGACTTCAATGTTCCAGGGCGGGGCTTGTTTTTATTGTTATAGCCAGATAGAACTTCAGGAATCTGTAAAGGCCGACAGAGGTATGGTGACCTAAGTGGGGCAGTCAGTCGCCTCCGTTAATGACAACGTTATCACGTGCTCGATCACGTGATAATGTTGTCCGAATGCGGGACGTTGCTGGACTTCCGACTCATAATGTCAGTCAGGAGTGCATGCCCATTGGTGCAGGCGCCTTCATCCGCCTTAAAGGAGGAAGTGTCACTGCCTGCTAAAGTTGTATACCACTGTAGGCTGTGACTAACTATAGGCTATAGGTTGTGACCGACAACAATCTGCTACCCTGCAGCTGAGGGCACGGGAAGCGATGGCTTGCGTTCACGACTCCGAAGCTGTGCAATGAAAACTGAGGGTTTGCACGAACTTGCTGCATGAATAAAGTAAAACAAAATAAATGAAGCTGTTGCCAGGCAGGTATGCTTCGCTTCCAGACGGGACCACAAGAAGGCACCGTTATGCCACCTATAAACTAGTTCACGCAGCTTGCTCACGATCACTCAGCGCATGAGGCATGACGCTGTGTGATCAACTTCAACGAATGACACCTAATTACAATTTACCTTAACCCGACGTCACAGCTGTACCATAGGAGTAGATATGTAATGTTTATAATATTAGGTAGCCAGTACTGAAACCACAATTGACGTTTCACAAACATTAGGGTCTATTGGAGAAGTAGTTCCGACTCTTGGCATGACTCTGCAGTAGAATACCTGATTGCCACGCAGAATGCTAACGTTCGATTCCTGCGGAACCCTAACACTTGCTCTTTCCTTTTTTTCAGGTTGACGCTGCCGATGTCTGCTTTTTCTTAATCCTCTCGCGTCGGAATTATCCGTTTGCGTCCTCGCCGTTCTTGGGTAGATACTTGAACAGCACATGATATTCTTCAAACCATCTTACCCTCCCATACTAATTTAGGTTTCTGCCAAGATGAGAAGGAGATCTCGATAGCTTCCAGAGGTAAGTGGCTAGATAGATAGATAGATAGATAGATAGATAGATAGATAGATAGATAGATAGATAGATAGATAGATAGATAGATAGATAGATAGATAGATAGATAGATAGATAGATAGATAGATAGATAGATAGATAGATTCCAAAGGTGCTTGCAGTACGGAAACAAATGATTCGCATAGAAAAAGAAACAAATACGTAAACGAAAAGAAAGGTTGAAAAAACACCATCACTAAACTGGCCCACCATTTTTCGAACCTGACTTTCGTGGGCTCCAGGAGCCCGACAGTACCGAGACGGAGCATTAAAAAATAATAAATAAATAAATCAGTTTGAAAATGTATCGCAGTAGAAAAATTGTTTATTCACTCACCTAGATCAGTACGCCACTTAATCGCAGACATTAAAATAACAAAAAAGTGTACGTACACGTCACATGACTTGATACAGCGGCAAAAAGTAGATATCACAACCAGTGTGTCAAAGAAATAGCAATAGGGGCAGCAGTGGAGTATATCATACGCACTTCCCCTGAAAGGCGTGCCTTGGGCGTGCCACCATAGTGGATGCCTCTGTGAGCGCAACAACTCACTTCAACCTAAGACGCTCAGAGAGCGCAGTCCTGTGGAAGGAGCCTAAGGATCTAACGGAAAAAAAATTACACGAAGGGAATTGGTGTGTGGCTGCATAGGTTGACTCGTCTTGTTCCTGGTGCCTGGAATTGTGGACCGAAAAGAAGGGAAGACAGGGGCAGTCCGGTGAAGCTAGCGACTCTCGGAGTCAGGCCGAGCGGGTGGCAACCTGCTAGCGTTGACAGTAGAGATAAAGCCTGACACTCGTACTGACATGTATCAATTGCAATTGAGCCGAAGGCACATGTTTGGGTTAATAGGAAATACGAGAAAACAAAGTTATACGAACAGAGACATGCAATATGATAGATTTAACAGGCAGCGCAATGGTGAAGTCCTTCGAGCACAGTTTGAGGCGCAGTTCCAATGCAATGTTAGCTTTTTTTCCCCATTTCACAAATGGTACTGCGCACTCAAGTCCCTCTTCTTTGAATGCACTGAAATGGGGAAGTAAACACGCCTATATTGCTTGGCAGTATTGTGAGGTAGCTAATGTGAAAGATATACCTTAGGATGGTACCGCTCAGGTGAAAGCTGTAGTGAGCAATAACGCCTGCGCTCTTCTTAAGTGTCAGCGTCGATAACACTAAGCTTTTGCTCAAAGAAACGTGTTCCTTAAAACACCTTCCTCGGTCCTTGTTTGTATACTGCGCGAAGTGGCTAAAATATGTTCTGTAGACTTGGGATTCAACAGAACTCATACAATTATTCCAACATTCTAGCCAATATCTGGCCTTTCAGAATAGGCTGCAAGCCAACCCTTGCTGCACGTTCCTTCTGGTAGCATTTTGAGGTTGCAATACTTGAGTACACTGCCTTGTCAGTATAGTTGAATGTCCGTATTAGTAATAATATCCTTCAGGTACTTCTGGCACATTTTAATCACTCAATATATAACTTTCTCACGACACTCTGCAACTGAAGGAAGTGAACTCTATAAAGCAGCATGCAGAACTTGCGAAACAGAGAACACCTGTTTACTAAATGACAATATTTACTGTGCACTTTGTGAATTAACCTCCTTTAGCATAGCGCAGCAGTTCCCTCTAGGCCTGGTGTAGTGAGCCTTAATTCTTAAAGCCTGCGAGACGAAACTGGCTAAAATGCGTTTAGTGAAGAGTCCCTGTGTATGTTTGTGTGTATGTGTTTGTGTGTGTGTGTTAATGATAGACGTACTTCCCCCGCTTTTTTTATTTTAGGTTAGCACATGCGGGAACACGGTATTACGCTACATCGCCTGAAGCTCAACGCATTAAATAATAACATGGAAAGTTGTCACACAATATGCTTGGTACGTTTTGATCCCTAAAAAGAAGTAAAGCAAATTTATTTTGGCTCCATCACCTTCTTCCTTTCTCCTGTACTTTAGGGGCGTAAAGTAACGCTGTACCAAAGCGGCAATGAACAGACAGAATAAAATAACCAGAGGAATAGTCTACACAATCATTAAGTTGCCTATAGGGAATCAGAAGGTAATACGAAACAATAAAAATATGTAGGTTACAAACATGCTATCCCACATGTGCTTGTTATGTCGGTAAAGTTCGCGGTTGCTACCTCCAGCATTTCTGGCTGTAGAAGTGGGATGTTATTGTCCGAACGTGCAAAACACGGCAAGCCGTAAATCTTAAGGAAGCAAGCAAATAGCTATAAAAATAGAGCCTGCGTTACGGTGACTGCTTTACGAAATCCAGCACTGCATTATATTTTCTGAAATGTTTCAGAATAAAACGTTGCCAACCTTCGCCATTAAAGAAAGAATCTTGCGCTCGTCTAACGTCTTTTTCGAGAAAGCGCAAAAAAAGGTTCTTTTAAAAAATGACGACCGTCACAGAAGAGAGCACTTTCCATGGTTCGCCTTCGCTCTCTCGGTAAGGTGGTCTTTCTTGACACTGCACAAGTACTTTGATAGTTCACTCTATTTTTATCTGTACCACCCACGGCGAGGAACTTTCAACCCTGGAGCCACACAGGTCCACTCTGTGTTCCTGTATACGCTTTCTAGAAGAAAACTGGCACATACCTGGATGGATACTTTAGCAAGGCGATCATAATCTTGGGAAAGCGCTTCCAGCAGCCCCACATTCCCTCTTTTGAACTTGAAGAGTGCTCTAGGAAGTAAAATAAACGTGAACATATAGTGTGTTCGCACGGGCTTGTTTATGTGGAGGTGAAGTGGGGCCACTCGAGAACAAGCAAGGACACTATTATTGTTTGTGGCGGAGAAGGGCACTACCTCGTGCGCACCTCTCCTGACCATTGTTTACGCTGCAAAGGACACGTCACGAAGGAGGGATCAGTCACACTAATGAACATTTTTTCGAATTGTGCATGGAAATGACACCCAACAAAACACTGATTGTGAAAACTTGTCAATAATCGTGAGCCGCTTGCTTGATGAAGTACGTGATATTGGATCACACCAATTTACACCGTTATTTGATGTGCTCTTGCCCACATCGTAGACCCTTACCAGGACATTGGTAATGCTAGCATGTGCCTCTAATAAAACAATAAGTTCTCCCGGTCGTTGTCCTTTTGGGTTGGCACGGAAACCAATAACCATCGATCAACCAAGACTGATATAACAGGGTTCTCTATATTAGACTGTCTGTTTGATGGATGCATTTAAGGAGTGTTCCGGAAGGACAAACTTTTCCTGGAGTCAGTAACGTCAACGGGCATGATAGATTGGTTGAATGGCTGAGTGAGTTCATGTTTGTTGCATTTCGCTGCGCACAAAATAGTAATCGAGTGGTTAAACAAGCGCCTCAGACTATATATACACGATGACTGCATAAAACAACAATTTATGTTGAATAATTGTTAAAAAAAGCAAGTGTATCCTATCATTAAGATGCTTATGAAAAAATTTAACGAGCATTTTGGCTTATTTTACCTGCTTTTCTGCTTCTCGAGCCTCACGTGACGTTACAAACTTCTTCAGGTTCGCGAATATTTCAGTAGGTCTTCGAGCAGCGTCAATCATAGCGCGCCCTTTAGCGTTAGCCGTCGGTAAGGCGAGTCACAGCAACACTGTTTCTTGCAGTGAGAGCAGTATTGGCCGTGTTTTAGCCATTTCGCTCTGATGTGTGGCCGCAGCGTGAGCTGTGTCGTTGCTTGGCCGCCACCACATCTGGCAGCACCACTCGCCGTGTCATCTGGCACGAACTCAGAAGAGGAGCCGGTGATACCGCGTTGCAGCAACAGGGGAGTAGCTGGCAATGCATCGCATATATAAAGTACGACTCAATGAGATTGATCACCATATATGGAAAGCTGTCCTGTGTCTTTCTATTTCTCTGTCTTCGTTTTTCCCGCTGTTTACGTCGAACATCAATTGTGCTTTGAAAGCTTTCACCTAATCACCCTATCTTCCTGCTTTTTTCAGTGGCCTAGTGTTGGTGACTACATACGTCGTCGAATTTCTAATTTCCTCTAGTGAGACAAAGAAACGTTTTTTTTTTCAAGTAAAGACGCCCACTTTCTCGAAGTCAGCGAGCAAGTGAGGTGCATCACAGCACCGAATACTCACACAGCACGGGTAATATGTTTAAGTGTTTTCATATGTACGCAACATTCACTGACCCTTCTATAGTCAGTGCGTGTCTGTAATTAGGAGCCAACCTAGTGATTGTGAGGGGTGGTCTTTTCTGGGCCTCATCAATCTTGCTCGCATTGCAGCAGCAGTGAAAGTTTTTCAAGCAAAGCGTGATCACTACTCAAGGGAATAGTCACGTCATATCTGAGTGATAAGCGAGAAATTGCAGCGTACAAACTGCGAGTTAAACAATAGCAGTAAAGTTCCGTAGTGCGCCTAAAGTTGTGCAGCTATGAATAGCAGCATCTTGCTTTGTATACGCATTTTCTCTCTCGATGATGCATTTAGGCTTGCTGTAATCGATCACAGCTTGGCGCTTCTATACGTCTCACTCGGCCTTGCTTTCGGAGGAGCGTATATGGTACGGGCAGTGCCACAAGCACTGAATACAATTTTCCTCGCTATTCGGGCGCGCGATGGATATCTTTTCATGGCCCTACGAAGTGCGTCGTGCATCGTGACTGAATAAATTATTAGCACAAGGTGAAGTGAAACTGTTGCAGCTTAGTTTTAATAATGCAAACCGTGTACTTTGTATATATACTGCCGTAAGCTTCTCCTGCTCTTCTAGAATGGCTGTTATCAAAGCTTATAAAGAGACGCGTTATTCTTTCTTAGGCAGGTAGAGATAAGGAATATAGGAAAGGTAGGGAAGCTAACTCTTCTTGCTGCCCTATCGGCAATGCATACCATGGTTTATTTAAGTTAACCCCGCCCTTTCAATTTTGTGGCACGCGAAGCAAAACACGTGTTTTCCTCGATAATGAATATAGGCCGCTTGATTTATTTTCAATTTTCTCACGTCCTTTGCAAGTTACTGTTTGACGCCTTCTTTATAACTCGGATTCAGATTTGTTATAGCATTTCTTTTTCGTTCAATAATTTATTCATTGGCATTTTGCTTGCAAAAAGCACAATACCACAATGACGTGAGTCGCAGAGGAGTGCTCCGGAAAGTGCGATCATGTGGTGTTCTTTAACGTGCCCTGCAATTCTACAGCGCACGAGCCGCTAACTTTTTGCCACATCGTAGTGTGACCACCATAGCCGGGATCCAAAAAGCAACTGTTGGCTCAGCAGCCCAGCGCCATATCACTATACCGCTATGATAAACAGTTTTGTATTCGATTCACTGACAATATGAAAGCACTTGCCTGTGTGATGACGAAGTATTTGATCTTGCAGGTATAGGGTAGTCAGTATTCATGAGTTCTCCACAAGAACAGCAAACTGCTCATCATAGTATACACCAAAGTACTAAAGTGCGCACAGCAACAACACGTATTTTTGTTGGAAAACTATATTAACAAAGAAACATCTCCCTGCTTAACCATACCTAATCCAGCCGCACATAACTTACGTAATCTAACACAAGTTGACACAATGTCATCTAAGTTAATTATGGGGCTTTGGATCTTGTTAAATAAATGAGCTCACGAAAGTACGTTTGAAGTATCCTCATATATTTCTAATAACTTTATAATGATGTATTTTAGGCACTTTGCTTACATTAAAAGTATATTATTGCTGCATTTTAGTTTATAACAAATATAATTATGACAAGTTTACTTCCTTCACTGAAAAAAAAACTTATAGGCCTTCAAGTTTCTTCATTTAAAAAGTCAGGTAAATATAATTCCACCTTTAACTACGTTCTTTTAGTTGTTGTGGCCAACCCTCTTCCTTTATTATACCCCGTGTATGGCTTTTCTATCCGTTACGCGACCTACCCGGTTTCGAAATAGACACCTCGACTTGAGGAATTACACTTAATATTGGAAGCTGTCTTTCTGGCGTAAACGATATATAATACTGATTGTCTTGCAACAAAACTATTCATTTTCTTTCCTTTAAGTAAGACGTGACTTTTATCTACAAACCCGAGAGCCCGAAAGCATGTCGGCCAGAGTAAGTCTTCGCTGTCTAACTGACATCCTGTACAGGGTGGGCCTGCCTTATATTGAGTGGCATCCTCCATCAGGTCTTGTGTCAGACAGGCAGCCCAGATTCACTGATCTCATTGAAAAATGGGCTTCTGAAAGCTTAGAATATAATCCTGTTCCTCAATTTCATTTGGGCCCACCAGCGTCTTGCTTCAGTGTTCCTTCATGAATTCTGTTATTCTAGGTCTATGGGAGACGCAGACGCAGGATTTATAACTTCGTGGTTGATACAAACGAATGTGTTGAAATTATCCAGTGCTTGCTTTTTTTTCTTTGTTTACCATGAGTTGTTGAAGCGCTTCTAAGGATGGTGCTCTCCATTAGCATAGTGTAGATTTCGCCTTTAAGCTCTGATTTCAAGGACAGACAAAAACGCCAAGTGCATTTATAACCCTTTTTTGAAACACAAGGGCGACAGTCTCGTAGTTTCGTAATGACTTAAGGCTGACGGTCAAACACCTTTTTGTGTCCTAAGAAGGAAAACTCGGGAATATCATGAGGATGAGAGAATGTTTACGTCAGGCCACTTCACGCAGACATTTTGAAGAGTCCCGGACAGATACTTATTGCACGCTTTCATTTCTGAGTAACACATTTCATGAAATTTTATATAGTCAATGCTACTTTTTCTACTGCGAATCGGAAATATTGAAAGCTTGCCTTATTCTTGATTTTGGAGTGAACACTAGTGCGCAAATACATGTCTGCTTTCAGATCAAGACTTAGCGACTGACTCTGTTCATCCTGCGAGATTGTAACCGACCTTTTAAAATGCTAGGAGCAATAAACAAGTTCTGTGAATGGATATCAATGCCACACAGCGAAAGTTTGCGGGACGGGAAATGTCCGATGAAGCGTAAATTGCCGCTTTGGCTGAGAATGTAATTTCAAAATAATTGTTCTATACAACACTTGGCATTCCGACCAATACAGTCTCCAGCTTGATTTCAAGCATTAGGCAGTGATATAGCAGAAGTATAACTTTTTTTCTATATCCTAGCATCCCGAAAACGTTAGTTGTTGAGAGTACATGTAAACATTTATGCCTAGGGCAGCAGGTTCGAAACTGTGAAAAAAGAGTGCATTTTTTTCGAATATTGTGGCAAATAGAGCGCTTATACACACAACCTTTTCCTGCATTCTCCATGAAGCACAATTTGTGTGTGACACACTTTACGTTGCACACAGGTGGGCTGTTTACACTCCACCACTCAATGTTGTTCACATTATGTTAACTTCCTAGAGTATTATGCATGCACAAGCTGTTAGTCTTACGGAAAATGGTTGCCTCTTCTTGGAGGCAGCCATTTGGTTTCATAGTGAGTCCTATAGACAGAGCTGAAAATTTCCGTATAAAAGAGATGTTCTAAAGATATACAAAATGTTTGTGCTTTGTTAGTAATTTTCACCTATGCCGCAGTTCTTTTTTTCCGCATTACACATAAAGTGTCATTTGTAAGTTTTGTAGGGAAGAACAAGGCCCAATGCTGCAGCGACATAGCCAGCGCTGCACAATCACGAGGTGGAGCTGCTGGTCGGTGGTTGCTGCAACGCTGCCTGTGCCTGTCTAGCTTACTGCTAGTGTTCAGACGATCGCTTTGATTTCGGCACAGTGTTTTTAATATAGTTTGAAAAATATTGTGAAACAAATTTCGGTGTATAACGGAATGTTGCATGTTAAAACACATAGCCTAATATTATTTTGAGAATACGTCAAAAGAGAATATTTTATCGGTGTGTCACAACACCTTCCGCGAAATCTTACCTCTTGTTTTAAGCTGAAATGAATTTGTGTTACTTCAAAACATTTAATCCTTATACGACGATTTACTATATCTGTGTGCGTTCACTGTGTGCGTTTACTTTTCTAACTCATTTGACTTATTTTCTAACAAACAAAATTGAATAGCAAGAATTATTGGAGAATATTAGTCTTGGAGCAAAGAAAAAAGCAACACAGATTAGGAGAATCTGAATGGAAATCAGCCTGAGATGGCTGACGTTTATCTCAACAGATTAAATAAGAGAACGTAAGCTTGATATCTCTATTGACTTGCGCTACTGCATGCTGAGCTATTATGGATCACCAGTTCCTTTCTCTGCTTTTGATAAAATAAGAACATAAGCGTAAAATCTCAAAGCAATATAAATAATCTAAACACCGATCGTGTGGTACTTTTGATTGCTTCTTGAGGGGAACGAGAGTGGGTTTGTATTTTTTGGCATCAAGAAAGTTTCTGATCCAACAAAGCAAGTTTTTTCAGAGTAAAATATGAACATATTCAAATACATTCGACTCATATAAGGGATAGAGTACCAAGCCTCTAGGAACTAAAGAGAGAGAGAGAAAGAGAAACAGGCAGTTCTGGACTTGTCATTCATGCTTTGTTATAGTAGTATCGATTGATTTAGCCGAAGCAACTCAGCTTTTCCTTTCTCTCCAAATCGAATTTATTCTCAAACGCAACCCGTATTTCAGTCAAGAGAAAGATCAATTCTTGTTTTCGTCTCTTTCCTTTTATTAGTGTGAAACAAAAAAAAAGTCTGAGAAAGACTTGAGTTGGCGGTATGAAGATATAAGAAAGTAGCGGCTATAAATGGGTTAGAAGCTATATAGCTATCATGGGAGATGTGGAACGAGGTGGAGCCGCATTCGTGACAAAAAGGGTCAATATAGAACACACGAATCTGGCGAAATTGTCCTTAAAACGAAACGAACTGTTTAAAAATGTGCTTTTTTCACCTTTTCTTTTCGGAAATGGGCATCAGCTTAATAACAACAAGTGCTTTACTGAAACGAAACCCTGTCTCCTTCTGGCATCGCCTTTATGGCTGCGCCCATGCATATGCTGGCGTAAACTTTATCTTTCGGCGGCAACGTGGTTCTCTTTGGAGGTTCTTGCTTTGTTTTCTCCGATTTGAAGAGCGAATAAAATGTAACACTTTATTAAAAAAACTGAAACCAAGTGTTGCAATGAGTGTAAAAAAAGAGGGAGAGGGAAAAAAAGCTGATTGTTAAGTCCCTAATTTGTAATATGGTACCTGATTTAGCCTATACCATTTCTTCGTATTTTTGAGTTCTGGAAGCGGAAGGTTGTTCGTTGTCTAGTTTTCTCTGTAGCATCCTGATATCATTGTTTCTTTTTTTATTTCCAGAACAAAATAGTTTTGCACGAGCGCGAGTGAAAGAGAAAGAGAGTTCAGGATACGGAAAGGCACAGAAAAAAATGGACAAGCGCTGGTCTTTAAGGGAAAATGCTGGTAAGCAATGTATATGCGGGTGCACATAACTTTATATATACTCCTTTTTTTCTATCTGTTTTTCTTTCTTTCTTTTTCTCTGGCTTTCTTCCTTTCTTTTTGTCTTTCGTTTTTACGCATTGCGCACTATTTCCAGTGTCCATGCCGGGAATCGAACGGCCATCCACATGCTCAAAAGCGCAATACTTAAGTTGTTGAAAGCCACTCTCATACTCAGGCAAAAATGAAATGAGACTATGAGTGACCTCGATAAAAGCTTGGATTTTTATTAAAGAGCCAGCTAATTAGCAAAAAACCCACGACTGAGAGAGCATTATTTCCTGTAAAACAGCGCACACAATGGCGCATGTCACTGGTAAACCTTTGAGAGCCGCATTTATTCGTCCTCGTGCACGCTAAATATCCCCTGACGACGACACCGAATTCTTTCAGCTTGCGTTAACATTTCTCTCAACGTCATCTCATATCCATGTTTATGTAAATGACGTCTGTTTTGTCATCATCTTTAGTGTATGTCTAAGAAGAAAATGTTCTGTTGAGTGTTATCGACGTTTGTGAAAATGAATTGTTCTAAACACATGACAACTTGTGTCATTTTCTTCCTATAGTTTTTTGCAACTTCAATGATGTACCACGGTAATTGATTACTTAAGTGGGTCAGCAAAACATTTTTGTTTTACTTGTTTCACAATAGATGCGAGAAAAACTGAACGTCACCCAGCTAGACCCACTCGGGGACCATCAAGTCAAACGCGATGACCCCCGCGTGGACGTCTGGACAGTCATGACTCGAGAAGCCAGGTCTGGTGCCTTATTGAGCTTCTTCAATTCATCATGAGGGAAAGGAGACCGGCTCAGGCGTAGCCCCACAGTACAGGCTTGACGTCCACATGATTACAACATAGGGGCAGTCCGAGCTTGGGAACCTTGCTAGATTTATCCAGGTCTAGAAAACCTAGCTCATCCTTGGAGCTAAAGTTTACGCTTATTTTTTCTCTCTTTTTCTTTTCAACTGCATTCACGCTATGTTTGTTCGACAGGGAAACTCTTTTCAGGCGAAAAACTATCGTCTTTCACGACATTTGCAGTGAAATATGCAGATACGGGGTGAATTTCTCTCTTTCTTCTCTGATCACTCTTTTTTCAGCCTTTTTGCTTCTGTTTATTTCTGTTTGTTTTCTGACTTCCACTTTCTATCTTAATCTCTTCCTTTCCAGTGTTACTCTCAATCTCTCGATTTATCGCTTGCGTTCCTTTTTGTCTTTTTATTCATTTCTTCGTTTTTCTCTCTTCCTATTTATGGATTTCTTTTTCACTATTTTTGTGTGTCTGATTCTTTATATGCAGTGCTTTACTCGCTTCCCTGTTTCTTTCCTTCCTCACCATATCACCTCTGATCTTCACATTGACTTTCCTTCCCTATACCTTCTTCCTGTCCGATAACAAGCAAGTTTATTATTACTTTCTGTCAGCGCGCCTAGATATAGTCGCGTTGTAAGACGCCCACGTTCCCATCGTGGGTATGCAGTATTCAATCCTTCTGCCTCGGGAGGAGTTCTTTAGCTATATTAGGTGTCATGTAGAAATCGATTTTGGTGTTTCACGAGAACTAAAATACAATAATTAAAAGCCACAAAGTTAGTTCTGATACATCACGAGTTAGAGTTGTTTCATTTGACAAAAAATATTCAAGCATAAAAAGCCACTAATAAATCGTGATAGGCCACGAGACATGAAACTAATCACCTCATCAATTGCTGATGATAGTTACTGTTATATATCATGTAGCCGGAATTCCGACAAAGTAAAAAAACTCATTAAAAAGGGCTCAGAAAGGCGGAAGCTTGAAATACTACCCAAGAATTATATTAAAGCATCTGTTTCTAAGAACAAAAAAAATTAAACTTGAACCAGCCAGCCAACAAACAAAACAAAACGAATACCCGTGATAAATATGCTATGGTAAGACCAGTGTTTCCGGGTCGGGGTGTCCCGTCATCGAGAAAGTTTTTCCCTATTACCGGCTCCGTGGTAAATCATGGCCGGGAACCAATTTACACACGACACGTGCGCGGTGACCTCGCGTTTCTCCGCAACATGACACACGCGGGGACGGCACGCGCACTGCGGTAAAGGCCGCAGAAATATCGCTCGGTGGCATTTATGCGCGTACCCGCTGGCCCCCTTTTACTCACGCATCGGTTGACACGCCTCCTTCGGGAATGCGTGGTTCACGACGTCGCGGACCTTTAGGGACTTGCAGGATGACGCTCCCTACTACCGCTTTCGCTGCTGCTGCTCGTTACGCTGGTGGAAGTGTCAGCGGTAGCGCCAGAAGGCAGGCGGCCACGGTTTTTTACGAGCTTGTTTACCACCACGCGCCCTTAACCGGTGGTATCTCTTACAAGCAGCCGCCGACTCCCGACTTCAGCTGGCCGTATAGGAGCACGAGGGAACATCTAGTGGTGTGTCGGCGAGAAAGCGAGGGCGTCTCCCTTGACACGTATACTGTGCATTTTCTTCTGAAATGTAATATTTGCATAGATAACGCCTTTACACCTCGGAAACGCTCGATGTGGCACTAGAACGGCGAAAAAGGTCCTCTGCCAGTCCATTGCATTAAGCTAGATATGAACGGCTCTGAACACACACATGAATTTTGAAGGCCTGGTGTTTTCGAACATTTGATTTGCTTATTTTATATTTGGCAGTGGGCCGCAACTATGAATCACGATGTAAAGTGAAAAAATATTATATTTATTCATAAGTATTATTATTATTATTAATATTATTATTATTATTATTAACACAGTCATTATTTGCCGCGAAAACGGTTCAGACCTCTGTCTGTCAAACGATCAAGCAGTTGAAGTTTCACGCTCCAACATCTCTGTTGTTCGTCCTTAGAGATTTTACCAACCACTTAACGTATGTTTGTGTGTACGTACCGAAACTACATGCCACAGTAGTCATTTTAACCAGTCTCCAAGATTTGCTTTCAAGAGACTTGATTGCACGGGCTTTTATCATTACTTGTCAGCCGTTGATTGATCACAGGTTACTCCTCACAAACCAAGTGTTGATGACCAAATTGGGCAGCTTACGGAGCTCGCATTAAACAGCATGCGTAAGTTTATAGCGCGGTATACACCTCAACATCGTAAATATCCCCACTAGTTCTCCCCAGAACTTATAAGTGCACTGAAGCATTCTCGCTCACAAGAAGGCTAAATGTTCTTTATTCATCAAATGAAAGGAAGCGTTCAGCGCTTTCAGAACTCTCTCTAAATGCCTATATAAACGAGACCAAAGTTCATATAATATATTATTTGAAAAAAAATTTCTGACAGGTCAGCTGAGTTTTGGATGTGTGCGCAAATGGTCATAAGTGTGGAGTCCTTCAGGCTACTATATAGACTCGGACAGTGTCGAAGTTCATGCTGTTGCTGACTGTTTCGCGAGGCATTTTTCATTCGTTTATAATACCGCAGACTGTAGGGCGCAGATATATCACAATAGCACAAGGCATTTAGCACATCTAGTGGCCTGTCGCCGGATGAAAAGCTCATCTGTTCATGTTGTTCATGAAACAATGTGTCGAATTCACGTCTCATGTTGAATCAAAGACGAAGAAGCACCGCGGGATTGTTAATCTATAGCTGAGCACCTCTCTAAAATAGTTTCTGTAAGAATTAATGAACCAATACTCCGTTGCCTATACCACGCGTTATCAAGTCGAATAAAGCCGTTCGGCAATGTACCACTTTCCCTCATCAAACTGTGAACTATCAACTGTGGGAAAAGTGTTGCAAAAGCACTTCTAATGTATCGACAGAAGCCACAAAAGTAATTACAAATCCCGGGAAGAATCTGGTTTCCACTGAGGAGAGGAAGGCCGCAGTGAGGCACTGCACATTATTGTTTCCTCATCGAAGCGGCACCTTTTTGAACCGGGGCCTACCTTATTTCTCGGCGCCTTTCCCTAGTCAGTCATGTTGGTCTGGGTTTCATTTGGCGCGGACCCCAGAAATATTATTTGGCACACCCTTGCTCACAGAGAGAATCCTCTGCTGTTGTACTGGAAACGCTTATTCAGGGCCTAGGCGAGCTAGTGCTGCCCCGACCACCATTCATTTTTGTAGTGTAACAGAAATGAAAGTATTCGTCTGCCTTTGTTACTTTTTTTGCCTTTTCTCTCAAGGTTTTTTTTTCAATTTTTTAAGCTCTCGACTCATTCAACATTTCCACCAATTAGAAAAATTCAATGCGCTGCTAGGTAATTGTTTAGTTGTTTTTGTTGTTGTTGCCATTGTCGTCATTATCTTGCCATCTTTGTTTACTTTTTGGTTTTCAGAAAACATGTTCTGGGCTGTTCTGTCGACGCTGGTGCCTTGAGACACATCTTTTTTCTCACGCGTCTATATGTGATTGTGTCAGTGCCTTTTCGGCGTTCTTATTAGTTGAGCAAGTTATTCAAAAGAAGATCTGAGGCAGGTGTCAGGCGTTGTTTACGTTTCAATATTGGTCGCAGCCAAACAAGAATGCGCAGAACTGGAATGATGGGCTGCAGAAAACTTCAGCAGCATACTTTTCTGCATCCAAAATAAACATTACGTTAGGAAATCTCTGATAAGTATGGTACACCCTCTGCTTTTCTTATCAGACCGCTTCGTACAAAGTGTTATCGAACGGGCTCTGCACTTACGAACCCAAGCCAATAATATTGATTTGCAGTCTAATTTCTCGCTTCGCACGCTTTATTTTTGTTTCGAGATGAAGTTTGCTTTACAGTTCTCGGGTTAAGAATAATACAGTTCGGGTTATAGCACCTAAAAACTCCCCAACGTGGGCTGCGATGAGATGCCATTTCTCCTAATTGAAAGTTTTCCCGCCCACTCTTCAACACATCCTTCTGACTCTTCCATCATGCTGGTGCTTTCTAGAACATAATTTGGCACGGTGAATAAAAAATGCTTATAAAAATGCAGTAGAATTATTCGTTGAAACATATGCTCTTTATGATCATACGCATTTTATTTGAAACATGACTGACGAGTTATGCCACTGTCACCAACACTCGATCGCCAACAGAACAGTTGAATCAAGACAAAGACGCAAAAATTTGCCATTTCTTGCGATGGCGCATGAAGCTCCAGTAAAACAGACACGCGTCTGACGCATCTGTGCCCCCAAAAAAAGTCTGTTTTTTTTTATAGGAAAAAGGCAGTTACACTCGGAAGGCTGCAAAGTAATACGTGTACGTTAACGGTACGCTACTTACCGCATCTCACCAACTGAGCATTCGTACAACTGACTGTACTGTAATGTTCAGGACACCCTATGCCATCTGGTATGGGGATGCAGACAAAGCCCTGGAATTACCACGCTAACCGCAGAGCAGTGGGAGGCCAAGTTAACGGGCCCACGCGCCTGAAGAATCAGCGAAGCCTGGTTCAACGGCTGCGTGAGATGGTGAAGACCCGCGGCTACCTGGAATAAGGAGACCGCCATCTTGGGCGCACAATGCGCTTGCTCAAGTAAAATTCCATTCTCTCTCTCTCTCTCTCTCTCTCTGGCATACCCCTTAGAGTGTAAGTCATTTGTCACTGAAGCCCGAGAAAGGCATTACTGGGTTCTGGTAAAAGTCACGAAAATGACTCACTTTTAACCATCACTGGCATTTTGGCCATCACTAGTGCGAAAAAATTAATATCAGCCGATGCAAGCACCATTCATCTATTGAAATTTGTTAATGTAATTTCAGTCTTTTGATATTCTCGTAGGAAGAACGTGACAAATACGGTGGCTTTTATGAATTTTCATAAATAAATGCCTCCTGACCACCATACGAGTATCGGTTGCCGAGAGAGGTGAGTAACTGAGGAAAGCTCTACTTGCGACGCAGGAATACTGAGAGAATATTTGCTAGATGCCCAAGCACCACTGCCATTGATCCACCACTAAGGTTAATTGAAAAACTTTCTTCTAACTCTCTGAAAGCCATGAAAATATTGGCGTGGACGACCACGCAAATGAGTCAATGGTGTGGACAAGCAGAAAAACTGGAGAAAGACGGCGGTTCTCAAATAGAGATCTCTTCTTGTGCACTTCGTTGGTGTACGCTGTTATATGCTAAATAGTGTGCGAGGAGACAATTAGCAGTGAAACTGCTGACTGCCCTGCGAGAACACGACTTCATAGTGCGCATTTGCACTTCAAATAATAAAAAAGGTAAATGAAGACTTCTTTATTTGTGCTGATGGTGTCTTTTGTTAAACGCTTGCACGTGATCAGGTTTCTGAATGATTGGAGGCTAGATATGTTCTGACGCATCTTCTTCGCCTCTTTTTGCTGTTTTGACGCAGAACTGCTCGGGCGTTTCGTGGCTTTTGACTTCGTCAAGGAGCGCTTTGTGAGGCGATAAATATCGAATTTTCTATTGCTTGTTATTTTTAAAATGTCGATATCAAAAAAATCTCACTGAAATTCAACTTTACGACGTGTTTGTGAACGGCTTGATTAGTGTATTCTTTGAATTTTTAATGGACCTTTTAAGACCATTCTTGGGAACGCGGTACAGCCTGGATGTAGCGCGAATGGAGTGAGTCCTGTCCTTAACAGCAGTCAGTGCTTTTAGATGCGGAGAATCTAATACTCGAGGCTTGTAGTGCGGTGCCGTCCGCAAGCTTCCTCCTCCTTCGAATCCACAAACACAATGATCGACGTCCCTTCGACCAGCGCCGCCCTTTCGCATACGTGTGTACGTGTTCACTCATTTAACACCCCCTCCTACAACCACGTTAACCAATTTAGCCATCGACCCAAGTAAGTCGCAATTTAACACCCCATTTCACAACCACGTTAACCAATTTAGCCATCGACCCAAGTAAGTCGCACTTTAACACCCCGTTAACCAATTATATGCTCCGCATCCTCCTCAGTGTTCCCCCGAGGGAAGCTGCGGGCAATTTTTTTATGCCGTTTACCAACCATGAAACTTTAGATATCATTTTCTGCCTCCTAACCTTCCTAAACAAAAATATATATAATTAGTAGGAGTAAATGGTCCACGTAATAAGATTCTCATCTGAGGCATTTCGTTGTTGTCGCATTTTGCCCCTGCCACAAGCCCAAATTTTTAGAAAAATTCTGCTTTTGCACGATGCACCAAATGAACCAAACCTTTGGCGGTATGTATGCAGCTAGTATAGTAAAAAGTAACATAACGAATACGTAAGTTGTACTGAGGTCGGAGTAGCTTCATGCACGCACCTAGAAATTCGGCCGAGCATAATTTTGCCTTTTATTAACCGGTCGCGAACACACCAATAGCAGCCATGTAATTTCCCACTATCATTCCCCTACCTCTTCCCCCTTTATGCCGGATCGACACTAATGTTGTTTCACTCTCTCACTCAGACGCGAACGAACGCTGGGAGCAAAAATAAACTTTTCCACACAAAAAATCACAGTATATCCACAGAGTGAATGATGATTGGTGGGGCGATCCACCCGTGCTTTCATCCGCCCATTCATTCTTGCTTCCGTCCATCCATGCATCCGTCCGTGCGTTCATCCGTGCGTTCGTCCATCCATGTGACTGTAGGTGCATCCGTCCGTCCACGCGTCCCTCCAAGCGTCGGTCAGTACGTCCGTTCTTCCGTCTGTCCACCCATCCGTCCGTGCGTCTGTTCGTGAGGGCGTCCCTCTGTCTGTATGTCCATCCGTCCGTGCGTCTGGCTCTCTGTCTGTCTGTGCGTCTGTCAGTCCGTCCGTCTACCTGTATGTCTATCCGTCTATCTAGTGAACACTCCAAGTACAGCCATCTCACATCTTTTTATCATGTATTCATATACAAGTGCCGCTAACCTAAGAAAGGTTTCACCCCTCAAGTTTTGTTGACCCCCCCTCCACCTTCTAATTTCGTTTCCAATATTAAGGGCTGTATTCGCTGTCTATCTGGTACGCGTAGCGCAAGTTCAGGGCGTGAACACATCGACGGTGTCACGTTCAAAGCTTATTAAAAAATTTAGCGCCGTGAAAAAAATAAAAATGAAACCAAGAAGGAAAGTTAGCTACAAAGAAACTAGTTACAAATCAAAGTATGCATATAAATTCGCGAGCGGGGTGTGGGGGTGTTGCGGGTCGTTATAATAGGTTCATCAACGTTGATGTCCACTTGAGCTTGGTGACATCGCTGCACATACGGTCAAAGCCGTGGGTATTCATGTTCTAGTGCATCAGCTGTTGCAGAAAAAATGGTGTAAACTGTCGATTAACGTACATGGTTGATTACGGGTTTACTCTTATTGCTTGGTAAGCTAAGATGAGTGCAGTGTTTTTTGCATTAGGGGTGGAGAGGGGGGAGGTGCACGGTAAGTTCTTATTCGTGATCTGTTCTCTGTAATTCAATAAATAGAGCTCTAAATAATGAATTATTGTAATTTTAGTATTGTAGGTGCTTATAGCCACATTCGTGATTCTGAATCGGGGTAATCTAGCGAACTTAATTAAGTTTCTTCAATCTGAAATTGAGTCTGTTTAATCTGAGCGAGGTGAGTGGTCGTGATTCTCCAACTGAGTTCGAGATCACTTTGCATTTAAGTACTCTCAGACTGTTATTGCTGCTTAGGTGTGATCTACTCCAGTGTTTCACGAATGTGATTGAGACAGAGAGAGAGAGAGTCCACATCATACGACCTTAGCCCGACCTTGATGAGCGAGTGTGAGTGAGCAGTAAGAAATATGAGTTGGTCTTTCTGAGTTTTGTTTACACCGTCTTTCTATGATTACCTGTTTCATTTTCATTATTTTAATATCTACGACTGTGCCTCGGTGTGTGACTCAGTGGTACTATTTATTCCAACATACACATTGTCCACAATCGGCTGGCTTGGGCTCCTTTTAGTCTCCGCATCGCTGCTCCACCTTTTCAAGTCAGTTACATTTGCTCTGGATACTTATTCTATGCGCATCCAGGTGCTGTTTCCGTTAAGCTAATGGTATTCCGAGGGTCGAGAAGGAAGAGGCCACTTCGTTTTCGAAGTGCCAACTCGCTTGAGTGAAACATTCCGACAAGACTTCACTTTGGGTGTCCGCGAAGCTTCCGGCTCAACTTGAAGCTTGAATCCCACTCGGCTATAACCCCCTCGCCTGTCCTTTCAAATCTTCCGTCCTTTATCCCGTTCCTTCTAACGACCTAAATGATTCTCAGCTTCCCGTCTTCGTATTTCATTTGTCCGTCGGGGCCTACGCTCGGTGCGAGATGGGAGAGACGTCAGCCAATTGAACGCGGTGGTGGCTAGTGCGTGCCACGTATCGTGTTTTAATTACAGCTATTTGTCTCCAGATCCCAACTGCAACGCTCGTTGTTTACAGTTTAATCGCAGCGTGACTTTCTAACACTCGGGGAGGCCCCAAGTGGCGGGCCCAGTGGCACCTTCACGTGACGCTGCTGCCGGCTTCGAGTCTAATTTGACGAGAACGCGCATATTAGCCCAACGGCCGTCTCCAAATGCGGAGCAATGGGTGAAACAGCAGTATTGTATGGATTAAAAAGTCAGGCGATGGACAGGATGTATTAAATAGTCATCGAGCTAACGACACAGTAACTGTGACGTAACTGCTTTGAGCTAGGCTGGCTCCAGCTTGCAGCGTCCTGGGCCGGGACGACGGGTTGGGGGAGGGGGAATGAGGCAGTGCGGGGAAGAAGTGGGCCGCTTGCACAGCGCCCGAACACGGGTGACAGCGAGCCGAGCGTTCATATGTTGCACCAGCAGCCATGGTCGACTGGAACCCGTGATGCGCGGGGGGGATGCGACGGGCGCACGTTGACAGCGACGGGACGCGTTGGCGCCTCGCTTTGCTCTAGAAATCCTCGGAAGCCTCGCGATGATGCTTTCCACGCTGCTCGCGTCTGTAGCCCTTGACGACACGTGCCACAGAGCTTTTCATATATGTGATGGTGCAATTATATGAATGGTACACATCAAAGCCTTCAACGGAACTCTACACGTGACCTGTGTGCCGATAGCTTAGTTAGCAAAAAAAAGCTTGTGTGGCGCATGCAAAGAGGAATCACTACGTAATTGACTGGCGTTGGCTCCGATGCTGACTATCTGCATTTAAATGGCAATTAGTACCAATATATATCTGCTATGGTATTTATCATATTTTCCCAATACTCAATTCATCTGTATGTTTCACGAGCAGGAAACATGAAGATATCCTTCGGGTTTGTATAGAACTTTACTTTCTTTTTCTTCTATGATAAACAAACCATCAGTGTTGTAATACTAATAAAGCGCTGTGATGTTTTGATAACGCAGGATTAACAACCAATGGACCTATCGAGCCGTCAGGATGCAGTTACTCTCTGCGTTAAATGAGGCGGACCGCGTGGAAAGTGAAACGCGAATGAGCACGTGGCGCAGCGGGTTATATACGAACAATTCATTTCGAGTTTCGTATGCGAAGAAACACCGATGAGGTGATTTGAGAAAAAAAATACTAGTTGACTTATATATCTTATCCTCCAGGCCAGTTTCTCATGGCAGCACCCCTTCATCACTAAAGTGTGGCATATGAAGCCAAAGCTTTGTACGCGATCAGTGGTGGCTAAACGGGCCTGTGGTTGATGGCTCAACAAGCCAAGATGAGGAAAAGCAGATCAGGTTTAATATAACATAATTGTTGAGATTTAACGTCCCAAAACAGCCATATGAATATCAGGGACGCCACAGTGCACGCTCGGGAAATTTAAACCAACTGGGGTTTTTTAACGGGCACCTAAATCTGAGCACAAGAGCCTCCGTCATTTTTACTTCCACCGAAAATTTGGCTGCCGTGGCCGGGATTCGATCCCCCGACATGAGAGCCAGCAGCTGAGTGCCCTAACCACTAGGTCACCGTGGTGAATTAGGTTGATCAGGTTCGCGTGATTGGATATCGTAGAAACATGCACAAGCGCACCGCTAAACCTACCCGTATGACGAGTACCCATACGACGGACTCTAATGTTGCCGCAGACCAGCGAGAACTGCTGCCTCAGTCCTTATTCTCTGCAGAAACTACGGCGTTAAAGAGGCTTTACTGCACAGTCTATCCTTCGTTTCTCTCTGCCTACGTCCGGCCTGGCTTTATCAATGAGGCTCTCTCCGTCACACGTGCAAGATGACGTTCATTACGAAGCGCAAGAGCGGCCTCCCCTGAAGAGCAGCTCTCTTGCACCGCCCCTCTTTCTTTGAAACTTTATTTTATTGCGATAGCAATTATATGGACACTCTAGGATGGATTTTGCCGCCTGCGTCAATGTCATGCACTGTACATATACGTATCAATATATATATTGCCACGCTGTGTTGGTGGCAGAAGACGAGAGCGAAGAAGTCAATGGCCGCTCTGGCTCAGTAAACAGTCCTACACTTTCTTGGCCAATCCCCCTGAGTGGGTATGAGCCAGACTCCCAGGGAAACAAAAGAAAACAAAACAAAACAGTCCTCTACTTCGAGTTCCTGCCTATCGTTTCCTCTCGCGACAGACTGGTGGACGTGCTGGGTACTGTACTACAACGTATTATGCCTGCTGGTCCTGAACCAGAAGCAACCACCGCCAGTGCACCAGGGTCTGCTGATATCTATCGAAGCAGCCGCCGCCTTCAAGGACTACCACCACAGTACGGCCCCTTGGAAAGTTCCGTGAGGACAATGTTTGCCACATCCGCAACCCAAACCCAGCATGACCCACTCGCTAGCGTACCCTGTGTCATCAACACGCCTCGCACACCCAACCCATTCTATGGTGATGCCGGTGAGGATGTCGAAGACTGGCTTGACCATTTCGACCGGGCCGCTGCCATCGACGACTGGGACAATCGCCGTAGTTGAAGAACGTGTACATCTACCTCTTAGACGCGGCAAGAGTGTGGTATCAGAACCACGAAACTTCATTCACAAGTTGGCAGGAATTCCATCAGCAGCTTCGTGAGGCGTTCAGTAACCCCGAACGGAAAGAGAGAGCGGAGCAGGCACTTTCTTCGCGGTTTCAAATGCCAAACGAGAGCGTCGCCATGCTCGTCGAAGAAATGTCGCGATTGTTTCGACGGGCTGACCCCCACATGCCGGAAGACAAGAAAGTGCGCCTGCTAATGCGAGGCGTAAAGGAGCAACTTTTCGCGGGCCTTGTGCGCAACCCTCCTACGACAGTGTCCGAGTTCATACGTGAGGCCACAATTATGGAGCGCATGCTTCGGCAGCGGGTGTCGCAGTATGAGCGTCAGACGGCCATGTCCGCTGCGTGCTCACTTGTACCATGAGGTGATAACAGGGAAGTCCTCACAGAACTCATACGGCAAGTTGTACGCGAAGAACTTCGGAAATTTCATGCAGCGTCTCCTCCCAGTAGTGCTGCTTTTACGGACGTCGTTTGTAACGAAATCAGGCAGTTCGTTCACTCCTCACCACCATCGCAAGTCGAAGCTCCCATGCTTTCCTACGCGGATGCCCTACGCGTCTTTACGCCGTCGACGGCACATTTTGCTCATCCACCAGCTGAAACTCCCAGACGCTTTTCAAGTCCAGCCCATCGCCTGCCTTCTCAGGCCGATTTTCGTCCTGGCCCGCGGAAGTCCACCATCTGGCGCGCACCCGACAATCGTCCTTTGTGCTACCATTGTGGTGAAGTTGGACACATGTACCGTGA
This sequence comes from Rhipicephalus annulatus, assembly GCA_013436015.1. NCBI lineage: Eukaryota > Metazoa > Arthropoda > Arachnida > Ixodida > Ixodidae > Rhipicephalus > Rhipicephalus annulatus. Next base: position 273,067 of record WOVY01010206.1, on the reverse strand, counting down.
GTGTTACTACCGACGAATAGGCCTACGCGGATTCCACCCAGAATGCACGTTGCCCACGCTATGGTGAACGCCCACAAGAAATTGCGGATTACTTGGAAGGTAGTCATCACGCTCCTGTCCCGCCGCGACGACAGTCACGGTCACCATCACCTCGCCCGTTCAACATCAACGCACCGCGCCCGACCCACCTTTGGGTCCTCTGTTGTCAGTGGCGCAAGCCCACGCCGGGGAAACTGAAAACGGCGACCTCCGGAGGTGAGGCCGCTGTCACGCGAACCGACAAATACCCTCCTCCGCTGCCTTACGACGTGCCGTTAAAGCCTGTTTGTGAAACCACCAACAGAACGTCCGCTGCCATTACCGTTTCCGTCGACTGTTATCCGGTGACTGCGCTTGTCGACACGGGAGCTGATTACTCGGTGATGAGTGCTTCATTGGCCACCTGTCTACACAAGGTGCTGACAACGTGGGACGGCCCTCAACTAATCACCGCTGGAGGACACCTCGTATCCCCTATAGGAAGGTGCACCGCCAGGCTTGAGATTTGTGCGTCGGCTTTTGTAGCATCATTCCTTGTACTGCCCAATTGTTCTCGGCCGGTCATTTTGGGCATGGATTTTCTGCAAGAGTATGGAGCGATAATTAATCTGCGCAATTTGTTCGTCAGTTTTGTTAACTGTGTTTCTCCAGATTCCGACCTCGAGAACAAACATCGTTGCGTGGCCTTACGCGTAGTCGATGATTGCGTCACGTTGCCACCTCGCAGTAGTATCTTCGTGCTTGTTGAGTGTCCACAGGAGCAGTCGATTACAGGCATCGCCGAAAGTAACCTGACGTTATTGCTTGATCGGGAAGTGGCCATTGCTCGAAGTCTCGTTCAACTCCAGAATGGCCAGACTACGGTTTTAGTTACGAACTTCGGTGGCGAACACAGGCATTTCGCGAAACGCACAACCATAGCTTACTTAGAGGCATTGGATGATTTGGACGCTTTCCCTTTGATTACGACGATCTCGACTGGGAACAGCTGCGATACTGACGTGACTAGTCCCCTCAACGTCAATCGCCAGCTAGAAGAACCTAAGAGGGCAAAGCTCCTCAGTCTCCTCTCATCCTTCAGTGACTGTTTTGCCACTACTTCGAAAGTCCGACAGACTCCTCTAATGAAGCACAGAATTATCACTGAGACCAACGTGCGACCCGTGCGCCAACATGCTTACCGCGTGTCACAGAAGGAGCAAGATGCTATCCGTCACCAGGTGAAACAAATGCTCGACGATGACGTAATTCAACCATCGACTAGTCCTTGGGCGTCACCAGTTGTTCTGGTTAAAAAGAAAGATGGTTCATTACGATTCTGCGTCGACTACCGCAAATTGAACAAGATAACAAAAAAAGACGTATATCCTCTTCCTCGTATTGATGACTCCTTGGATCACCTGCGACACGCCCGTTACTTCTCTTCCATGGATCTCCGTAGCGGATATTGGCAGATTGAAGTAGATGAACGGGACCGAGAAAAAACAGCGTTTATTACACCGGACGGTCTCTATGAATTTAAAGTTCTCCCTTTTGGCCTGTGCTGCGCTCCAGCCACGTTCCAACGAATGATGGACACAGTTTTATGTGGCTTGAAGTGGTACTCTTGTTTAGTGTATTTAGACGACGTAGTCAGTTTTTTCTACGACTTTCGAACAGCACATTGAGCGGCTTGAGGCGGTTCTTCTGGCTATTCGCACTGCCGGCCTCTCTCTGAAACCGGAAAAGTGTCATTTTGGGTATGAGGAACTGAAATTTCTTGGCCACATTGTCAGCAGCAGTGGTGTTCGCCCCGATCCTGACAAGGCTATGGCAGTTGCTTTGTTCCCGATACCGAAAACAAAGCATGATGTACGCTGCTTTCGTGGACTGTGTGCTTATTACCGCTGCTTCGTGCCAAACTTTTCGAAAATCGCCGAACCTCTACAACAACTCGTCAAGGATGACGTCGCCTTCGTCTGGGGTCCCCAACAATCCAGCGCTTTCCGCGACCTTCAACAACGCCTACAAACGCCACCAATCCTAGGTCACTTCGACACCAAAGCAGACACAGAAGTCCGCACTGACGCGAGCAACCTTGGCCTCGGAGCTATTCTCGTGCAATAACAAGATGGCGTGGAACGCGTCATCGCCTACGCTAGCCGCACGTTGTCATCTGCGGAGAAGAACTACTCGACGACTGAAAAAGTATGTCTGGCGGTTGTATGGGCCATAACAAAATTCAGGCCCTACTTGTACGGACGCCCCTTCCGAATCGTAAGCGACCACCACTCTCTCTGCTGGCTAGCGAATCTGAAAGATCCTTCGGGCCGTCTCGCAAGATGGAGCCTTCGGTTACAAGAGTTTGATATAACGATGGTTTTCAAGTCTGGCCAGAAACACACCGACGCTGACTGTCTTTCCCGCGCACCCGTCGAGGTCGCTGAAGAAGGCAATGATGAAGACTTCAGCTGCCTTGCTATTCTCGCATCATTAAACGTGGCTGAGCAGCAACGCGAAGACTTAGAATTGCAACCACTGATCGAATACCTTGAGGGACGTCGCCCACAACCCCCACATCAGTTCGCGCGTGATTTGTCATCTTTCTGTTTACGCCAAGGCATCCTCTACAAGCGCAAGTTTCATTCAACGAAAACTGTTACCTCCTCGTCGTTCCTGCTGCTCTCCGCGATGATGTTTTACGTGCTAGTCACGACGAGCCATAGTCAGGGCATCTTGGCTTCGCGCGTACTCTGGCGCGGATCAAGAACAAATACTACTGGCGGAAACTTACGAAAATCGTCTGGCAGTACGTCAAGACATGCACAGCCTGTCAGCGCCGCAAAACTCCAACGACGAAACCAGCCGGTCTGCTTCAGCCTTTGCGACCCCCTCACGAACCTTTTGAAAAGGTCGGGATGGATTTACTCGGCCCATTTTCGAAGTCTACGGCTGGTAACCGCTGGATTGCGGTTGCCACCGATTAGTTGACCAGATACTGCGAAACACAAGCCGCCCAGCGAGCAACTGCTTCGGAGGTGGCTGACTTCTTCATCAAGAACATCGTTCTCCGCCACGGTGCTCCCGCTGTCGTCATCTTAGATCGTGGTACTGCTTTTACGGCACAGTTGCTCCGACAGATCCTGTTGCTGAGCGGCACGACGCACCGAACAGCAACTGCGTACCACCCACAGACTAACGGGTTAACCGAACGTCTTAACAAAACGATTGCAGATATGCTTTCGATGTATGTCGCCAAGGATCAGAAGAATTGGGATGAAATCCTCCCGTATATAACATTTGCCTACAATAAGCCTTTGCAGGAAACCACCGGCTTTGCTCCTTTCCCGTCTGGTTTACGGCCGCGATGTCACCACAATGCTTGACACCATGCTGCAACCAACTCTGCCGGACACGATCACCCCGGACGCAGACGTATTTGTTCAGCGTGCCGAAGACGCCCGGCAGCTGGCGCGCTTTCGCATTTTATCGCGGCAAAATCAAGATGCTCGCCGGTACAACACCCACCACAGAGCAGTAATATACGAACCCGGTGACCTAGTCTGGGTTTGGACTCCTATACGTCAACGTGAACGCTCAGAAAAATTGTTATGTCGGTATTTCAGACCCTACCGAGTTCTTCATCGCCTCGGCGAAGTGAACTACGAAGTTGTCCCAGCAGACACGTCACACCGTTCTCGCAGACCCCGCACCTCGGATGTGGTTCACGTCTCCAGGATGAAGCCGTACTATTCTCGTTTACTGCAAGACAAGAACTTTTGTGATGTGGCAATATCCTTCAAGGCAATCGCACATTACTTTCTTGCCTCTTTATTTTTCATCTCGTCCTTTTTCTTTTCAATGGACACAGACATTTCTTACTACCTTTTGTTGTTTTTCGGAGCCATGGAATTCATTCGATGCTTCTTCTTTTTTTTTCATTGGGGAGAGGGTAATGTTACGCTGTGTTGGTGGCAGAAGACGAGAGCGAAGAAGTCAATGGCAGCTCTGGCTCAGTAAACAGTCCTCTACTTCGAGTTCCTGCCTATCGTTTCCTCTCGCGACAATATATATATATATATATATATATATATATATATATATATATATATATGGTGGGGTGAAATTCAATGGATCCGGTGGAAAATGCGGTAGAAAACGAGGTCGACAAACGTGCGAAAAAACACTAGTTTTACTAAGTAAAACAAGTGTTTTTTCGCACGTTTGTCGACCTCTTTTTCTACCGCATATATATATATATATATATATATATATATATATATATATATATATATATATATATATATATATATGGCACTAAGATGACTGGGTGACGTGGCCTGGCTCATACGCCATGTTTATTCCATTCTCACTTCTTCCTCATCTACCTCTACCAACTCCTAACCATCACTACTAGAAAACCATCACACACACAAAAAATGTTCAAATGGGCTGTAGTTCCACGTCAGATTGAAGTTCCGTAAAGTCGCACAAAGATTTCACAGGAGAGGGCAGCAATCCGGGGTTAGTACTGCTCTGGTGGGCGACGCTGGCTGTTGCGTTCTGGAAAACACAAATACACCTTAGGCGTAGAAACTGATGAAATAGCTGCCATTATTGCGAGGAAGTGGACGCTGTTTGAAAGCGTTGCAGTAGATCGGTCTTAGGCGTCGTTGTCCTTGCTGCTTGCGTGCTCGTTGTCGTAAACTAATGGGACGGTGTCTGAATCCTTGCGTGGTGGAACTGGTGACTTCTTGTCTTGTGCGGTGTTTCCTGAGATTTCGGAGCTGTAATCTTAGGCGCAGTCTTGATCTTTTGTGCCAAATTCGTTTCTGGCGCCGATCCCTTATGCGAAGATGCCTCGCTTCTTGAATTTGTTTCAAGAGGCTCGCTTTGCGTCGTCGTCCTTGTTGGTGTGTCCGTTGTAGTTCCTGAAGTTTGTGGAGTCGCCTTTGTTGAAATCGCTTGTCTTGTTGCGAAAGTTGGTCAGATGGGCATCTTTCAGTAACATTTGTCTGCTTTTCTTTGTATGGTGATGTGATCACTAGATAGCTGGTAGATGATACTGTACTGCTGGGCTTGTCTTGCGATGAAAGCATCGTGACAGACTGATGAGAAATCTCCCAAGATGGTTGTGAGCCATCATTGATTTTAAATGCTTCTGTCAGTTGACAATGCGCCAGCGTTGGTGGATTCGAAATTCCTGCAGTGTTTTGACACACATGTGTGTTATCACTTGACGATGAGAGCACAACAGACTTGGCTTCGGGTGGTTCTGATGGCGTATGTTTTTCTTTTTGCAGCGTGATTAGGCTGAGAATGTCTGCCGAATGACCCTGGTCTGGAACGTCAGGGTATGAGCTGGTGTTGTGAGGATTCGCCAGCTCGTCACGCCTAAATTCCGTCGCACGTTCAAAACCATCTGGGCCTTGTATGTGACACGAAGCATCAAGCGATTCGGGTGCTTCAGTAAAATGTGAAGTGTTGTGGCGCAGTGAACACGTTGAAAATGCCCATTTCATTGCTCTTGGGAAAGCCGGCTTTAGGTTTAGTCTTTTGGTGAAATGGTCTAGATTCCTTTCGGTATACGGAGGCTTTACCTTGTCTGTTGCGACGTGCAAGTAACCAGTCCGTGTCCGAATGCGTGACATTTTTTCGGAAGAGTCATAAGATGGTGCAATGGTGGTATATTTTCTCTGAGGTCTCGTTTGAAAAATAGGCTTACTGTGGAAAGACTTCGCGTAACTGCGATGGGTGACTTGAAAAGCCTTCCTCTGATGAGGTATGGACAGATCTTCATCGTATTTGAACCAAATGATCATTTCTTGTTTGATCTTTTCCCATGACTCGTCGTTTTGAAATATGTGGGTGAGGTAGAATTTGAAGGCCTCACCGGAGACGTAGTCGGTAAAAATGGCGACCATCTCCCGTTCCGACCATGATACAGCGGTAGCGTGGAGCTCGAACAGGTCGAACCAGCCCTGTACAGGTCCATCGTCCGCTGTTCCGGTGTACTTGGGGATAGGAAGGTCTGTCGATGGTTCTGTCATTACGCCGGTAACTGCATGCGCCTGAGATCACCTCTTCTGTGGTTGATATTCAGTTGAGGCGTACTGCCGATGGCTTCGTGAATGATGTGAGGTTGATGAGCGGTGGCCAGGTCTTCATCCTGTCGACTCGTGTGACGCTATGATGACTGGGTGTCGTGGCCTGGCTCATACGCCATGTTTATTCCATTCTCACTTCTTCCTCATCTACCTCTACCAACTCCTAACCATCACTATCTTCTTACGTTACGTATATATATATATATATATATATATATATATATATATATATATATATATATATATATATGAAAACGCAAGAAAGAAAAAAAACCTCGCAGAAAAAAAGACTCCGGCGCGAGAAATCCAGCGTGGGTCCTCCACGTCGTGAATGCGAAGCGTTAACCCCTGAGCCACCGGCAAGATATTTCAAACTGCAAGCTTACCGCTGTTGGCAGGCATCTCGGGGGAGGGGGGCGAACTATCGTGTTTTCAGCATTATCAGCAAAATGGCGCAGTGAGCGCACCGCGGCTCTCATCTCTCACATGTACTTTGGCCCGCGTAGAGAATAAGGGGGTGTACACTTGATCGCGTGCCCTTATCTTGCAGTGGGGAGCATCGTACGCCTTCGCTAGCCTTTGAGTTTTGTCAGAACGATTCTGTTGTAGTTACCAGGCGCACAAAAGTAACTGAAATCGTTGCACACCCTCTGTTTGCGAAATGGGCGTGCTTTTCAGACACAGCGAAGTAACAACTGAGAGGCTTATTCGCGTCAATCTGCTAGTACGTTTCGTGTGTCCATTGTGCGTGAGACACGCGGTGCATGTTTTGATCTGCTTGCCATTTTGCACATGACCTTCCAATTTGTTGCTATCGCATTCATTGCTTCGTCTTTGCGGCAAAGCTGTGACCTTTTTGATTTACCTTTGTTTCATGTTGCACATTTGGCGCGATGGCAACTAACTATGCCGTAAGTCACAGACGCTCTTTGCCCATGACTTCCTGGAACACTCCCCGTTTCGCTCCTGAATACTTTCTGCAGTCCAATCAATCACTAAATCTTCTCTCTTTCACCAGTAGAAGAGACGGGACGAGCGTTATCGGTACTTCAGTTCTCATGACAAGAAAAAAATGGCGAAAGAAAAGAGCTAAGGAATATCAGGAAAGAGTTAACACGAGAATAATCGTGAACAGGAGTAGGACGAAAGATAAAATAAGATACTGGCGTCTCTTTAACGTAGTGCCCAGATTGCCGCGATGCCCGGGGAGCACTCATTATTTGAGGCTAAGGTGTGGGCTCACGTGTAAGCGTGCGATGAGCCTTTGTAACCGCTGCTGCATCCACCTAATGGCGCTAGCCTTTAGTAAAAGTGAAAGAAAGACTCACCCGTGAACACAAAAATGGGAGGTGCAGAAGCCACCGTAACGGAGGTGAACATTCATATTTCCTCTTTAATTTTTTTTTTCTGGCGTTGCGAAGCTCGTGAGCATGGCGGAAAAGAGGGGGAAGCCGAAGGGCTATCACGCATAGCTTTTATAACACTTACAAGGTGCTGTGAATAATATCGCGTGGTGTCTGCAGTCACCGACTTCTAGCGTCCAGAACACGGCTCCCATATGTATCATTGCCTCTACTTTTCCTCCACCCACTCGGAATTCATTTGAGAGTTTTCCTAGGTTGTTATAAAGTGAGAGCAATTAGGTCGCTTGGTGCGAGTGCAATGCGGAAAAGAGAAGGGACAACGCACCTTTGGCAAGAAGCGGCAAGAAAAGAAACAGACTGGTAAAAAGTTTACCCGTCTAATAAAACGGCCGCTAGCGTGGCAGTCTTTCTCTGTTGACGGTAATGGGTAAGTAGATAAAAAGAGAAAAACTTCAAGCGAAAGGCAATGGTGCAGGGGAGGGGGGTTGTTGTTGTTGTTGTTGTTGTTTTAACTGTTTTGCTGTGGAGAGGTTGAGGAGCCTATTGCCTCGGCTACTCCATATCACAGAGTTCTGCAGCGAAAAATAAAATAATAATACAGAACGGTACCCAAAAATTAACAATACGGAAAAGGAGAAAAAAAACATAATAGCACACTGAAACCAGTTCAAATAACCTGTCAATACACAGTTTTTTTCACGCAGTTCACTCAGTCATAAACTACTTTCACGCACACCTTAGTACTCTAATGCCAGTATATACATGACAACACTTTACATAATACTCATTTCTGGCTGTCAGTCATAGGCGCTTGTCCAGTCCGGTCTCCACTAAAAAGTCTGTCAGGAAGATTATTGCCTTTTTCTGAAGATGCATCTCAGGCCATGGTCCAAGTAGTTTCTTTATTGTGAGGGGCCGTCTGTCCAAACTTGCTAATCTGTTCTTTAATTTTTCTCTTTCTTTCGCGTATTTAATGCACTCCAAAAGAATATGGCGAACATTTTCTTCTGCATGACCACAATGGCATTCCGGTGAGTTGGATCGATGTATCTTGTGCAGGAAGCTGTTGTGTATGCTACTTCCAATCTAAGTCGGTGGATCAATGTCTCTAGGTGTCGTGGAAGGTCTGTCGCTATGGAAAATTCTCTGTGTGGATCAACTTCATAAAGTACCGTTTCCTTTGATTTAGGGCTCTCAAACCACTTCTCCATCGAACAATGGGGAGGGGGGTGTTCACAAAAGCAATTTTTTTGGTTTGCTTAACCTCACGGGGGAAGAGTTATAGAATATTAAGAAAGAAACAATAAAAGAGGAATGAATAAAAATGAAGACAAAAAGGAAGAAAAGCTAACACACACACACAATCAAGCATGGGAGAGTCAAATCCATTCAGCGAATTGATTGGCCGTAGAAACTTCAGCAGCACCTTCGTCACTTACTGGCTCCAAGAAGAGAATAAAGAAATATCCGAAAGGTAGGGAGGGGAACTAGACTAAGACCAGTTTGCTACCCTACACGGTTCCAAAATTTATAGCTTAGAAAGCAGCTTATCATTGAGCCGTGCTAATATTTGTGAAATCTGTTGTCGACTGGAGCTGTAATGAGGACAATAACTAAGGACGTGTACAATGGCTTTCTTGCTTCTACATTGATTAAAGGCAGAACTGTCTGCCATTCCTATATGGTAAGTGAAACCCTTCCTAAATTCCAGTGCAAGTGACGGGCTACGGAGTACTGTTGTTTCGGATCGGGATAATTCTGGTGGATGTTGAAGTTGAAGTAACGGATTCAGATTGTGAAAGCGGGTGTGCAGAAAACCAGTCATATTCCACATTGAATGCGTTATACCATGTGCGAGCAAGCGAATATTTCATGCCGCATGGACTCTTTATAATGAAATGTCTTCTAGTACATTCCTTGCATGATCGCTTTTAGCAGATTCAAGGCCACGTTCGTTGTCATCAAGGCCACAGTGTCCTGGAAACCTCTAGAAAATTATGTCATGCCATCTATCTGTTATTGCTGAAATGTTTCTTATTGGGAATACTGGCATGTTTTGTGCCAAATGACGAAAAGCTTCACGGCAGACATTGGATTGACGCAGGCTTTGGGAATGTGTTCTGTTTTAGTGACGACTCTAAATGAATCTGTTCAAGTGCATTGTGGAGTGCTGCAAGCACGACATCATTCAATGTATTCCTATGAGACGTTCTTAAATTATAGGCTGCGACTTTTGCTGGAAATTTGACAGCATCTGTATATCCCTCAGCAGTTGTCGATCCATCGGTCTAAAGTTTGACGCGTGGCTATGTGCTAAAACGCCTCCTTGCCCTGCAGACAGCGTGTGTTCGATCCTCACTCGGACCCGGAAATATAAATTATTTTATTTGCATATCTCTAGATTTTTCACTCACGCACAATGTTATCATACTTTGCTCACAACCAGTGACGCCCAACGCCATAATTTCTGCGAAACAAGCTTTTGAACGTGTTCGCGTTAAAATTTGGTAGCTGATGCAGTTTTGTACAAATCTCTGTGTGGACGCTTGATGTTATAGTTAAGCTCGTAATCGAAGGATGCAACAACATGCAGAATAATTCTTATTAGCCTTAGGCTACCTTACCACTCAACTATGTTTAGTTGGGAAGTGACTGCTGTTCAAGACGCATTATATAAACATATATACATGCATACACATATATATACATATATACATACACACACACACACACACACATATATATATATATATATATATATATATATATATATATATATATATATTCTATCTTATACTGCCTTTCTGCTTCTACATTGGTTCATGAGTGCGCTGCTTTCTAGACAATAGCTGTCTCTTAACGACTGCTGCATCAACATCATTAATAAAGTAATGCGAAGACACTAGAGTTGAATTCACGATATTCGTGAGCCCGCGATTGGGAACACACACACACGCACACACACACACACACACGCACACGCACACACGCACACGCACACGCACCCACACGCACGCGCACGCGCACGCGCACGCACACGCACACGCACAGACACACACACACACACACACACACACACGCCCACAAAAATGCGACCTCATTTACGTTTTGCAAAAAATAAGGCGTCGACAGCTCTAACGTTAGAGCTGCTCGCTGAGCGTTGAGTCATGTAACGGGCTTTTGCACGACTGACTGATCGCGAGTCATGCAGATTGCTACCGACTTATTTATGTACAATATCGCGGTCTCGTACTGAAGGCAAAAACGGCCATGTAAACCACCCGACCTTCGTAGTTACTCTCACCACGCCTGCAAGTGCCCATACGTAATACCACTGCTTTTACGAGTTTGTAGAAGGCACGGCTAGCAACGCGCCAACTAAACAAATAAAAAGAAGGTTTCAACCTCTGCGCTGAAGTTTTAGATGCGGAAGCATCTTATACTCGCGCCTTGTAGTGCTCCGTCCGCGCCGTCCGCACCGCTTCTCGAACATTCGACAGCTGACGCGCGTGCATGCGCCGTCGCGCCGTCGCCCACCATCTGTGCCGCGCGCGCTTCTCCTTCGAGAACATTCGACAGCTGACAGCGCATGCGCCGTCGCGCCGTCGCCATCTGTGCCACGCGCGCGCTTCTCCTTTGAGAACATTCGACAGCTGACAGCGCATGCGCCGTCGCGCTGTATATATACTCAAGGTCGGCGCTCGCTCGCTCAGTTGCCGCTCGTCCGTTGGTTTGTACGGCGCGTCGACGTCCGAAGTCGCCGTGAAATGAATGCCAACGAATCCACAAACAGAATGATCGACGTCCCTTCGACCAGCGTCGGCCAAACTGTTGGCGGAACCGCTTCCGCATCCTCCTCAGTGTTCCCCCGAGGGAAGCTGCGGGCAATTTTTTACACAATCTTATCACCATATCTTTCTTTACTCGCATGCTTTCGTCATATCGTGCAAGTTCAATCATTAATATTTTTGCGTACGACTTCATCAGAGAAATAAAAGCCCAGGAGAATGGACATGATAAGAAAAGGACCGAGTGGAAGCGAAGGAGCAGATTTTGAAGCCTTGACAGCCACTATTTATAGAAACATTGTCCCTTGTCCGTCACACCGGGTGAAGGTTAGGTGGTACACTACGGAGGACAACGGTGCTCTGCTGCTTCGGCGGGAGTGAGGGGCAGGAAAAAAAGGGGGAGGGGGGACAGCCTGATTTGAACGCATATTTTTAACAGGCTGGGATAGGCTTCAGCGCGATTTAGACGGAGACCAAGGAGACACACAGAACACAGGCGAGCGCAACTGACTCGTTTTTACGGCTGCGTGAAGAGAACCGCTTGCACTCCCTCCGAATCAATTGAAACGTCCTGCGCGAACCCAGGAGACAAGCCTTCACATTGAGAGATTACGTTCCGCAAACCTAAGGAAGGTTTCACCCCTCAAGTTTTGTTGACCCCCCCCCCTTCCCGCCTTCTAATTTCGTTTCCAATATTAAAGCCTGTATTCGCTGTCTATCTGGTACGCGTAGCGCAAGTTCAGGGCGTGAACACGTCGACGGTGTCACGTTCAAAGCTTATTAAAAAATTTAGCGCCATGAAATAAATTAAAAATGAAACCAAGAAGGAAAGTTAGCTAAAAATAAACGAGTTACAAATCAAAGTATGCATATAAATTCGCGAGCGGGGTGTGGGGGTGTTGCGGGTCGTTATAATAGGTCCATCAACGTTGATGTCCATTTGAGCTTGGTGACATCAGTGCACATACGGTCAAAGCTGTGGGCGTCCATGCTCTAGTGTCTCAACTGTTGCAAAAAAATGGTGTAAACTGTCGATTAACGTACGGCGTTCATTTCGGGTTTACTCCTATTGCTTGCCACGCTAGAGTGAGTGCAGTGTTTTTTGCATTATGGCTTGGGAAGGGGGAGGTGCACGGTGAGTTCTAACGCAGTTTTCCTTCACCCCTTGATATTCTTTTTGGTCGAGCCCGAACGGACAACACGCTGCGCAGTAGGTGCAAAAATTAAAGTGCCAGCGTTATATAATGTGCTTCCTCCAATGGCTTGCTTTTTTGTCTCTGACTTTTCAGAAATAACGCTCAGAAAAAAAGCTGTACTTACATTGAAACATGAGGGGTCCTTATATTCGAAATTTGCGTCGCCTCAACTTTGCATTTCGAGCAGAGTGCGCATTTGTGCAACTGAGTAAAGGCTCCATCAAAGGGCGCAGTCAGGAACCCCAACCTCGCCCCGCCGCGGTGGTCTAGTGGCTATGGTACTCGGCTGCTGACCCGCAGGGCGCGGGTTCGAATCCCGGCTGCGGCGGCTGCATTTCCGATGGAGGCGGAAATGTTGTAGGCCCGTGTGCTCAGATTTGGGTGCACGTTAAAGAACCCCAGGTGGTCTAAATTTCCGGAGCCCTCCACTACGGCGTCTCTCATAATCATATAGTGGTTTTGGGACGTTAAACCCCACATATCTATCTAGGGCCCCCAACCTCCTCGATAATCATCGAAAGAGGGCCGGAGGCAGCGAGGCTCACGCGTGCAATTCAATTTATGTGGACATGACAGGCCTCAACTACAAGGCTCATTTCTGCGTTCTTGTATCTGTATAAAATTGCACCTTCATATTTTTTGTGGTCCCCACGTGAGATAACATTGTCTTTCTCGTAGATCATGTGCGCTTGAGTTTTACAGGTGGCAATGCCTTTTCTGGGCATGCGCAGGGAACTTTTGTGTGCGTATATCTTGGTTTCCTTCACAGTGCAATCTTTCATCAATAGCCATTGTTTACGTTGCCTCTTTTGCGGTCGCATTGCGTGTGTAGGTATACTTTCTTGAAGGAGTGCTGACATTACTTGGAACCTGCCAGCCACTGACAGCAGGGTGCCAACGTTGCTTCTAGTCGCTTCTCTTGAAATGTGCCAACTCTTGACATCGTTAGAAGTCGTGCCTTTTACGTGTGTACCTGGCGTATGTTACATGGAAAAAAATATGACGGGGATTGCTAACCAGGTGTTCTGCAGCACAAGGAAAAGAAGCCACAGCCATTTTTATTACGGCAAAAACTGAGCCCACGTTGAATTGTCACCACCATTAACCGCAGGATGCTTTTGTGCCAACTTCGCCAACCCCGGTAAGATTCTGCCTGTTGTTTAACAGTTCTGTCACCGGTCTTGCTCGAGAACTTAGTTGTGTTGAACAGGGAGCTTATGAACTGAAGCACTGCACTAAGCACTTGTTAACTCTAACTACTGCTGCGATAACATGGCGTTTATTTTGCTTTGCCTTTGCAAACAATCGACACTGCCTTGATCGTAAAAAAGCAACAGCTTTGAAAGTCTTAGTGACAACTTGACCTCTTACATACACCCTGTTGTTACGGTGAAAACAAAAATGATTACGTAATTTTTTTGCAATATAGGATGGCAGCTGCAGAACTGATGTCACAGTATACTATGAAGCTCACCCGTCAATAAAACAGTTAGAGCACCACCATGGCAATGTCACCTAACTAAATTGTCCTTCCCACCAAGCTTACTTTTCATAGTTATCAGTTCTTACATTTGATGAGTCATTTGACCTGTTAAGTTCAAACTATATGCGACGACATGTTTGCAGTCCCGCTAGCCTTTCCAGGAGGACTGTCGAAGGCTAAACGCATTTTAACTGCTGCTGGTGCAAATACACGTTAACACAGGCAACCCATAGCTAGCACCGTACCTCTTTGAAGCCTAATTAGATGTGAAATGAGCATCCATGACTATAAGCACCGTGAAGGTGTAGCGGTAACCGCGCTCGGCTGCTGCTCTGAAGGTTATATGTTTGATCCCATCCGTGGCAATCGCATTTCAATGAATGTGAAATGATAGATGCCCGTGTACAGTGTTATGTCAGCGCACATTTAAAAACGCCTGATGGCCAAGTTTTTGAAGCCCTACACTACAGCATGCATCGTTATAATATCATGGTTATGGCCGGTACAATTTCTGACATTATTCCATTAGGAAGTATAACTAAAGGCTGTCGAAGTTACCAAAACTAGATCGCTGTGGTCGGTGAGTGCACGTAGGATAAGACAAGCAACCTTGAACACGGTACAAGTGTCTCATCGCGTTAGGGCATAGGCGAATGTACAGCGCATTGAGAGCGTACTGGTTGAGCCGTAAGATGACCCCGGAAACAGCCTGGCTAACTTGTACCTGGGGGCAAAGTGACGAGTTGCGCGGGGGATACGCCACGCTGACAAATTATTCACGCTGCTTTCAATATCACCGCGCCTGTGTCGTGCAGGTTCATACGTGCCATCGGGCGGCAATCTGCATACTTCCCCATCGCAAAGCATGGGAGGCCGCGATACAAGCACTTTCCGCTACTCATGTCCTACTTTACTTTCTTTTGTGATTTACTTAGTTTTATGCCAGCCCAATCGATACTCCCCTCTTGCCACTAAATTGTTCCTTTCATGCATCGTCCCGCCGTCACTGCTCACTACGCGCCACAGGTAGTGAAGTCGCCAGAACACGTAAAAGGTGGACATAGAACAGGGTGACAGGAAAAAACAAGAAAAAGAAGTAACAACTTTGCCACAAAGCCCAATAAATGAACGCGATAGCAACAAGTTGAAAGGTCACGCGCAGAATGACAAGAAAATCGAAACCTGCACCGCATTTTTCACGCAAAAAGGACGCACGAAACGTACTCACAGGTACAGATTAACGCGAATAAGCGTCTAAGTTGTTACTTTATGTTGTAGGCCCGTGCGCGCAGATTTTGGTGCAAGTTAAACAACCACAGATGGCCGAAATTTCCGGAGCCCTCCACTACGGCGTCTCTCATAATCATATGGTGGATTTTGGACGTTAAACCCCACATATCAATCAATCAAAGTTGTTACTTCGCTGTGTCTGAAAAGAGTGCCTTTTTCGCAAATGGAGGATGGGCAACGATTGTAGTGACATTTGTGAGCCCGATAACTTCCCGCCTGATTCCCGTCAACAACGGTAAGTGGTAGATATGAATAGCTTGCCGTTTGAACTTTGAAGGACGTACCGCTCGGTGGCTGAATGCTGTGGGTGTATTTTGTGACGTACTTGTATTTGACCAATATGTTAATATGCAAAATGTGAACAGTCTTGACATGCAAGGTGATAAAGAAAAAAAAACCTCTCGGTGGTCCAGTGGTTAACGCCACGCATTTACGAAGTGGAGGTCCCACGTTCGATTCCACGTGCTGGAGTCTTTTTTCCTGTAATTTTTTTTCTTTCTCACGTTTTCACATATAGATAAGTGCACATAGGGTGCATGACATCGACACCAACCTCGACGCCAACGGCAAAATCTAGCCGAGAGTGTCCATATAATTGCTATCGCAATAAAAAAAAGTGCGAAAACTAGCAACAGCGGATAGTGAAGAACGAAAGGGGACAGCAAATTTTCGGGTTCTGAGCTCGCCCGAGGGCTAGTCAGAACAATGAGGGATGCCAGCCAACGCGTTGGCCATGAAAGGTCGTCAGCCCGTCCGTGCCGTCTCCCCTGTCCTCTTCGTCCGCAGTGCTCGTTCAATAGGGCTCTCTGTGCCAGCGCGTGCCGAGGGTGGACGGAGCGAGCGCGCACGCACAAATCTCCCAGGTCCGACGTTAACAGCGCATACCGGGCTAGCTCGAAATCGTCCTGGCTTCTCTACTGGCGTAGCGTGATTCAAAAGCTAGAAGCACCGGCGTCAGCACCTGGTAACGACACTCCCTCATTGATGTTTGAAACAGCCGTCGGTGTCGCTAATGATTGCCGCTGTTGGCGGAGTTGGCATGAAAGTTTGCTCTGCTATGTCGCCCTTTTTGCGTGGCACGCGTTCTCTGGTCTACCTTGAAGAGAGGAGGATAGTATAGGCGATAATTAGCAGATTAGTCTGACCGGCACCGGCCTGGACTCGATCTGTTCTACGTGTTTCAGTGGCCCCTGCTATGCGCTTGTGTTCTCTTGGGGACACCCGGCCCCTGAAACCCAATTGGTGGCCGGTTGAAGCTGCTGCAAGTTTTCCCGGAAGTGTGTTGTAATTTTTTCCCTGACTTTCCACTTCGCTTATACGTTGTGCTTCGGACTGCGCGTTTGCTGTGCGCTAGCAGTACAGGGTAGGCGGGGACGGGGGCACGATCTCTGGCAGCAGGTGCAAATATATATGCCCTCACAACGGGACATGACAGGTGGATTTGAGCGAGGCAAATGTGGGGAATAGGTTACACCGGTGACATCTTCGTCTTTCTTTGCCCCATCGTCATAATCTTTGTCCCGTCACAGCAGTGTAACCGTAGCAAATGTGTCTCTGGTAACGGCGAGTCAAATGCTACGTTATCTAGAAGGCAGCAAGTCGAAAGCATTTTATGCGAGAGTGGGGACAGATGCTCATTGTGGCGAAATGCACTTGAGGTGGTGGTTCATAATTCATTTGAAGCTTATGCTTTATAGGCAACCTTTCAATAAATGGCTGAAGCACAATTAGAGATTTCTTACCTAGTTGGCGGTGATTCATTATGCAAGAACAGCAATGCTAAAGAAATTCCGGCATCTCCACAGAGTGGACAATGGTGAGGTGGGCGAAGCTCCGTAAATATTTTCGTCACAACGTGAATGCTCCGAGGAGCAGCATCCGTGTCCGCCCGCGCTTCGCCGCCGCTTTCCGCGCTCGCGTTCCTGGGTCCACTTCTCGCTGCGCACGTTTCGCAGCGGCATCCTTGGCGCGCACCGTCTCGGTATCTGCTCGACAAGTGACTTTGAAAAGAGGAAAAACGAAGAAAAAAGCGCAGTCCCGTTACTGCCTCTCTTAATCGAGGGCACCGCCATAGTTATGCGCAGGGAAGGGGGGAATGGGAATTAGAGACAACTCGGCGCCGCGCCGGTATACGGCTCACGTGGTATACGCAGTATACGCTCCACCAACTGCACTGCTGCACGACTGGGGCGCACAGACATCGAGAGTAGAGTGGGTCTTCGATGTCTGTGGCCGTAAAACGCGGTTCCAGCATCCCAACGATCAGTCAGCGCCAACGTCCGCTGTATTTGCATGCGGCCACTTTCGAAAGCTGGCGCGGGCCGTACTTCATTCTCCTTACAACCAGTATGTTTCGGCGACCAGCATGCTCCTCTGAGCTATACGGCTTAATTATATTACTTCCGTCGTTTCCTTCCTCCGTTAAGGACCACACCCTGAGGAAGAATGGGTTCGCCGAAAAGAGAAGGGCTGTGGGTCTTATTTGGACATAGGCGTCTTCTACAGGGAAAGAATTTGAAGTGATGTGCCTACATTTTTTTTGTAGACTACTATGTGACCCTCTCATGTCAAACAACAGGCATCAGCGAAAACACACATCAAATCATCTGATTAGATTACACGCAGCATCTCGTCACGGTCTCGTCTCCTTGCCTTTGTTTTTTTATATAATTGCTGTAGTGCTTTCCTTGGTACCATGATCGAGGACTGACCAGGCGTGTCTCTTTGAACGTCTCGTATCATCCGCGAGTAATTTCGATTGCCTGCCTTCTGACACAACTTGGGGTTGTCACCACTGCGCTCAGCCCGTTGGTTGAGATGCAGAAAGAAGACTCAAATAGGAGGTGGTGATGAGTGGTCGAAATGAATGCAGACTGTTTATCTGCATATCGCAACAGCACGTCAGTCTTTGGTTCTTTTCGTTCGGTTTATTTCAACTCTTGACGAGCCACGAACATCTCTTTAGCATTGTGGCTCCAATGTAAGCTGCACTAATTTCTTATATGCTTGTCTTTCCTACGCGTGTGCTGTGTCAGTCATTCGATGCTGTCGCTTGAAATTGGTTGTATGTGCCCAAATAGGCGCTCTTTTATGACAATAACATAAAAGTAGCAGCAAAAAACCGTAACATCAAATAATATAAAATGAAAACAATGCGCTTTGTGTCTAATTGTTGTGGCTGCAACAAAAATGACATTCTACAATTATGGGAACGTCTAATACATGTTCTGGTATCATGCGCTCGGTATCCAGCAAACACCTGTGAACATTTACGGCAGTTTTCAAATATAATGCTTTTCAGAATAGAAACAAGATAGCGTGAAAGGGAACACACCACGTGCACCTATATACAACAGAGATACAGTGCTTACATAAATATTTGGCCAGTGGCTTGTTTATCTGCGCATTCTTACTGATATTATTTTGCCGTGCTGAATGTCAGCTATACATGTAAAACATGTGACTGAGCTAGCTAGTCACTCCCGCCAGCAATAAACTCTCGCTTGCTTATATCTTTCTCGAACTCCTAACAACTAATCAATTGCTTCTTTTCACGGTACGAACTCTGTACGCTAACCAGTGCTGGTACCACACTGAAAGTGTTGCCGAGTTCAGCCCTCGAATGCAGTGCAGACGAATAAATGTGGAGAAGAATCCATCGCGAAACCGGGCTTTGGTGATTGCCGCATCAGTCACGACTAACCTCTGCCCTCTCATCCACTTTGTTACGTGCCTGGTCTTATACACACAAGCTACTCTGGAGCATGCCTGTGTTCTGTAAGTCTGGAAACTTCATCAGGTAACGAGCCAGGAATGTTTCGGCAATAACTCAGGAGAAGGTTTTATTAGCGGCGTGCAGTTAGAGCACTGAGTACTCCTGGCTACGCTGAAGTGCGTATGTACTGTACACGAGACAACACAACCCATCCGCAGCGCCGCCATTCTGCTCTGCGAATGTTGTGTGCATCAGTATTTTTCGTCTATAGTCGCAACGCTAGTATAGCGTAAGGCTAGCCGTCTTGAGCACGAGCCATCCGGGGACACTTGAGAAGCGAGGTATTGGGATCGCCATTATTCCCGAGTGTACGCAATCAGGCACGATGCAGGAAGCATCCGCTTCTGTCATCCTCATCACAAGCAGCCCAAGCTGAGCTCGGCTGGATCGAGCTGTCAGCTGCGCTTAGTCCTTGCCACCATCTTTTCTTTTTTCACCTGGCAACGATCAAAGCAGCGTCATCTTCTACGGCAAGACGTTCGCGACTTCTTCGCAGGATTCCCCTGACCACCTCTAACTTTTTTTTCTTTTTTCATCTTGGCCTCGCAAATATGTAACTCTAGGTCACTTGATTTTTCTACCTTCTTTTACTGGCTCTCATTTGATCACTTGTCGGGTACTAATTGCTACTTTCTTTACACATCATTTCATTTTGTTTTGCGCTTTGCACTGACGTATGTCCTGTCGCTTGCGCTTAGGCACGCGTCTCACTCAGAAAGAGGAATCTTTTTCCGACAGCTGCGTCAAGCAGCAGCCGAGTAATCCTCTTGCGCTGACCTTAAAGCTTGTAACGGCCCTCGAAGACGCTAGTAACAAGTTACGGTAAATAGTTAAAATGCAGTTTCTTTTTTTTGAGTTTAGATCTACGTTTAGGAATCATAAGATTTGTTTACTCAAGCTGCACAGAGAAACTATGTGAACGTCGCAAGAATGTAGGAAGTTGGAGAGAACGGGAGAGGAAAATATGTAGTAGCAATGTTAGACTTGTGAAGTTAATGTCATGATGAACACGCCATACGCGAGCTAAAGAGCTGGAAGAGTATTTTAACACCCGTAAAGAAGAACCGCAAAAAAATTAGCTTGACCTTTCCTGACTATACTGAAAGGTCTCAGAAACGTTTTTCTAACTTTATACATACTCTAAAAATTTTAGTGTTATACTGCTTTCTGCTTCGCAATAAATTCCTACGTTAAACCTTAACCGAAGTCGACATCGAGAATTTAAATGTAAAAAAGTGTTTTTATCAGAACAAGAAACGGAATTTCTGCACCTAAAATCAGCACTGCCTTCTTCGCTGCATAAAAATAAGCACAGTTCATTTCAATCAACAATTCATCGGTACAAAAATCTCTTGAGTCATTTTTCAGAGATTACGAACGATTGCGTCAAGAAGCAGCTGTTTTGTGGTGTGTGATTGTTTTTTTTTCTGCTCTCATATCTTTGAACATTGTTTTTTTGCGTTCAACATTGTTCTGTCGTTCACACTGACCAGCTGTCGGTGAGAACTATTGTAATTCTCGCACAAAAAGAGCGTATGTGACTCGGCTGTCATTTTCGGTGACGTGCTGTCACACTCAAACTGACAAGATTGAGCATTCTTTCTTTAAAGAAAGGACCTATTTCTTCATTCGATTGTGACACTCAATCCTTCCTTTCCTTTCTGTTACATTAGAATTTTCATCCCTTCGTTGCGAGATCTTAACTGGGAGTAATTCGGCTGTCCATTAGTTGCTATAGCAAAAGCACGATGCTTGATTTTATTAATTGCATTTTGTTATACTTTGGTATTTCTGGCATGGTAAACGTATTCTGGACCTGGGCAAGTAATCCGAGCTGGAGTTAATTTACAGTTTCTTGTAGAAAAGAGTGCTCATCACGCTTACATTCGGGGTCCGCATGAAAACGCTGTTCGTATACAATAGTAAAGTTGTTCATGGGTGTGACAACATTGACCACCAGTTACCATTGATGGAGTCTTTTAGCTTTTATGGACCATTTTAAGTGATTATCGAACGTTAGATGCCCATTCAATACCTCGTGCACCCTGTGTTTACTCTCGTGTTAAGCACCAGGGTGGGATGTGGCTCAGTGCTTGAACACTGGGCTGGCACACTTTGTTTACTCTTCTTTACATCTAATGCAGGAAAGCTCGTGCTACGATCATCTTGTTTACGTATAGGAATTTTCCAGTCTTTCCTTTCTGTCTGGCAGTTTTAATGAGGAAAATCATTATATATATATATATATATATATATATATATATATATATATATATATATATATATATATATATATATATATATATATATATATATATATTGTCACGTACCAAGAGCCGTAGAGAAGGGACAGGATTAGCGGGGCAGAAAGACACGAGCGTGTATCTTCGAAACGAGGCGCTAACCAAACTTCTTCTTCGTTTTCCTTGCCCTTTTCGGCTCGCTAGGGCTTGCCGGCTCACAACTCTAGGTGGCATTATTCCCCCTCCCATTAGAGCATCGACCCGATGCTCATACACAAGGGGACAGCAGGGTCGGTAAGGGAAAAAAAAAGGGACACGGTAGCTATAGTGCACAGGGCATATGCAGGTGCAAAAAAAATTGTCTGAGGTTGGTCATAAGAGGAAAAAAACATTAACAGAGTTCACAGTTCGTTCGAGACCCAACGGGCAATGTAAAAAAAACGAAAATGTTTGCTGCATGGGCATAATAAGACGAGTATCACCGCGTAATATAAGGTTTTAGGCGGACGACATGCACAATCTCTGTTCGTGGTGAGTGGCGCTGTGTCGTTGCCGAGCCTCCGTCTGGAATAACTTCATAGTTGACCTCGTTCAACCGCCGTAATACTTTGTAGGGTCCGAAGTACTTGCTCAGGAGTTTTTCGCTCAGACCTCGCCGTCTAACAGGAGTCCAAACCCACACTTGGTCGCCAGGTTGGTAGGATATTGTACCTTCGGGCGTCTTCACATTGCTGCGATCGTATGTGCACGCGAGCTAATTGACGTGCTTCCTCTGCACGCTGAATGTAATCGTCGACATCGGGAGTTAGTAGCTCGCGCTGGTCGATGTCACAAGGAATCATAGCGTCTAGCATGGTTTGCACGTCTCTACCGTAAACGAGGCGGAAGGGTGCGAACCTTGTCGTTTCCTGGGTTGCGGTGTTGTACGCAAACGTTACGTATGGCAGGATTTCGTCCCACGTTTTATGCTGCACATCCACGTACATAGAAATCATGTCCGCCAGCGTTTTGTTCAGCCTTTCTGTTAAGCCGTTACTCTGGGGGTGGTATGCGGTTGTCTTGCGGTGGTTCGTGTAACTGAGCTTGAAGATGTCGTCCAACAGTTTTGCCGTAAACGCTGTCCCTCGGTCAGTGATGATGAATGACGGGGCACCGTGACGAAGCACAATGTGGTGCATGAAAAACTGGGCGACTTCAGATGCTGTACCGCGTGGCAATGGCTTCGTTTCAGCATAACGCGTCAAGTAATCAGTTGCGACGATGATCCACTTGTTTCCGGAGTGAGACATAGGAAACGGTCCAAGAAGGTCCATCCCAACTTGGTCAAACGGCGTACGCGGTGGATCGATGGGTTGTAAGAGGCCTGCAGGCTTCACAGGTGGTGACTTGCGACGCTGACATTCGCGGCATCCTTTCACGTAGCGTTTGACACAAGCTGCGAGTTTTGGCCAGAAATATAGCTTTCGAACCCGGTCGAGTGTCCGTGAGTATCCCAGGTGGCCGGATGTCGGCTCATCGTGGCAGGCTAATAGGATGTCATCACGAAGGTCATGAGGGACGACTAGAAGATAAGATCTGCTGCCAACACCAGTGTTTTTCTTGTATAATATGTCGTGTCGTAAGCAAAATGACGGCAGCGTACGGGAAAGGGGACGAGGAACAGACGCGGTGCTGCCTTCTAAATGATCGATGATGGGTCTTAACTCGGGGTCCGCTCATTGCTTACTGAGGAGGTCCGCCCCACTGAGAGTCCCCAGGAAGGTGCTGTCGTCTTCTACAGCTGTATGGTCGGACTCCAGAGGTGCTCGTGATAGCGTGTCGGCGTCTTCATGCTTTCTACCCGACTTGTATACAATGGTGATATCGAACTCCTGAAGTCGCAGACTCCATCGTGCTAATCGCCCAGAGGGGTCTCGGAGGTTAGCCAACCAACATAAAGCGTGGTGATCACTCACAACTTTGAATGGGCGCCCATATAGATAAGGCCTGAACTTTGTAATCGCCCATATTACCGCGAGACATTCTTTCTCTGACGTTGAATAGTTGGTTTCGGCACGTGATAGAGTGCGGCTCGCGTAGGCAATCACACGTTCAATCCCATCTTGTGTTTGCAGCAGGATAGCTCCGAGACCAATGTTGCTTGCGTCAGTGCGCACCTCTGTGTCAGCGTCCTCATCGAAATGACCGAGTAAAGGAGGGGAACACAATCGATGTTGATGTTCCGCAAAGGCAGTCGCTTGTTCGTCAGTCCACTGAAATGGGGTGTCGTCACGCGTAAGTCTGATGAGAGGCTCCGCAACCTTAGAGAAGTTTTCAATAAAACGGCGATAGTAGGCGCAGAGCCCCAGAAATCGCCGAAGACTTTTTTTGTCTGTCGGAGCTGGAAAAGAGGCCACAGCAGCAGTCTTCTCGGGATCGGGCCGAACGCCTGCAGCGCTCACAACGTGACCGAGGAACTTCAGTTCATTGTAGCCAAAATGGCACTTCTCTGGCTTGAGGGTAAGGTCAGCGGATCGTATGGCTTCAAAAACACTCCGAAGGCGATGAAGGTGCTCGTCAAACGTTTTTGAAAAGACAACGACATCATCTAGATAGACGAGGCAACTTTTCCACTTGAGGTCAGCGAGAACGGTATCCATCATTCGTTGGAATGTGGCCGGAGCGGAACAGAGGCCGAATGGGAGCACTCGGAACTCATACAGGCCGTCAGGAGTTACAAAAGCCGTTTTTTCGCGGTCACGTTCATCGACTTCAATTTGCCAATAACCACTTTTGAGGTCGATTGAGGAAAAGTACTTTGCTCGCCTCAGCCTGTCAAGAGAATCGTCCACTCGAGGCAACGGGTACACGTCTTTCTTTGTGACGTTATTCAGCTTCCTATAATCGACACAAAAGCGAAGTGTACCATCCTTCTTTTTTACAAGGACCACTGGGGATGACCAAGGGCTGCTTGATGGCTGTATTACGCCGTCTTGAAGCATTTCCTTCACTTGATTTTGAATCGCGCGTCGTTCGGTTGGTGAAACGCGGTAAGGCTGTTGCCGTATAGGGTGCGCGTCGCCGTAGGTGATAATACGGTGTTTGGTAATCGATGTTTGGTGGATTCTCGATGAACGTGCAAAACAGGCGTGGAATTCTATCAACAGGTCGTTAAGCCTTCGTTTGTTTTCGTCAGAAAGCGCTGGATTTATGTCGACGCCCCGGAGAGGTGCTTCGGTATCATCGGTTGCCTCGGAAGCAAAACACTCAGTCACATTAGTTACTGGGTAGCCATAGGCGATGACAGTACCAAGGAAAAGGTGTCGGCGCTCGTAGCTGAAGTTCGTAACAAGTACCTCGCAATGGCCATCCTGAAGGTCTACTAGGCTTCGTGCTACGCAGACACTTTGGGAAAAGAGCAGGGATCGATTGCTCTCCGCCACCATTTCACCGTGTGCTGATTTGTTACTAGCCACTTGAACCATAACACTTGAGCGCGGTGGTATCGTCACAGCATCGTCAATTACCCGCAGACATACTCGATCGTGGTCGGGATTATGCTCTGGTGTGGCGCTTTTTGTTGAGAACGTGACGAGGCGTTGTCGAATGTCGATGATAGCACCGTGCTCCCTCAGGAAGTCCATGCCAATGATCAGGTCTCGAAAACACTGACGGAGAACACTCAAGCTGATAACAAAGGTTGAACCACGAATCTGTATTCGTGCTGTGCAAACGCCGAGTGGCATGACGATGTGCCCGCCAGCAGTACGAATTGGCTTGAGGTTCCAAGGCATCGTCACTTTCTTTAGAAGAGCAGCCTGTTTTTCACTTATTATAGAAAAATCCGCACCCGTGTCAACTATAGCAGTGACTTTGCGACCGTCGAGCAGCACTGGAATATCTAATGAAACCTTTTCGGAACCAGCTGGTGTCGTCGTCGTCGGGGAATCTTCAGTTTGCGGAAGCGTCGGTAGGAGGCCTTGAGCTTGTCCAGTATGAGCGGCCTCGCCCCCGAAGGTCGCTGTGGTTAGTTTTCCCGGCGCGGACTGGGGGACCGACCCTGCGCCACGCTCGAATAGGTGCGGCGATTAGGAGAAAATCGCCGCGGCGACGGGGAGCGTGACTGGTGCAAGGATGACGAAGTTCCGCGCTGTTGAGCCACAAACTCTTCAATATCAGGGGGCCGCTGACCGAACCTGGGTGGTGGTGAGTTCGTCGAAAATCCGCGTAGTCCAAGTTGCCGGTAAGAACAGTGTCGGTAAAGATGCCCAGCTTCGCCACAGTGGAAGCAGAGAGGACGTCGATCAGGCGCACGCCAGACGTCTGATTTTCGCGGGATCGGGCGAGGTGCGCTGTAATATGGCGCCGCTTGGACCGTCTGCAGCATGGCTGGGGCCACGGTGGGATGCGGGATTGCGGGTGTTACAGGTTGCCGCAAAGCTTGAGCATACGACATGCGGGGGAAGTCACCGGGTGGTTGAAATCCCGCATGCAAGATGGTTCTCTTAAAGCATGCTGGACTTCATCTCGAACAACGCTGGAGAACGAAGAGGTAGGGGACTGCGAGGGCACTGACAGCTTCTGGAGTTCTTCGCGGATGACTGAACGTATGAGCTCTCGGAAAAAATCCATTTGGCCACCGAAAGCTCCAAAGTAGTCCGTAGTTGAAGCATTGACGTGTCGCTCGTATGACGGGGCCCGGTGCCTAAGGGTGCTTGCGATGGTGACAGCTTCCGTGAGAAATTCTGACACAGTCTTGGGTGGACTGCGTACAAGCCCACCGAAAAGTTGCTCTTTCACCCCGCGCATGAGGTACCGTACCTTCTTTTCTTCTGGCATGCCGGGGTCAGCTCGGTGGAAGAGGCGCGTCATTTCCTCGACATACATCGCAACCCCTTCATTTGGTAGTTGTATGCGGGACTGCAGATCGCGCTCAGCTCTCTCCCGACGGTCAGGGCTTGCATATGTCGCAAGAAGTCGGCGTTTGAAGTCTTCCCATGATGTAAGAATACTTGCCCGGTTCTCGTACCAGACACGTGCGCCGTCCAAAAGACTGAAATAGACGTGCCGCAGTTTGTCTGCGTCGTCCCACTGGTTGTGCACGGCAACGAACTCGTAATGAACAAGCCAATCTTCCACGTCCTCAAGTGCAGTGCCATGAAAAGGATTTGGCGTTCGCGGTGTTAGCAAGGTGCAATGGAGCGGCGTTGTGCCGTTCGTACCGGTTGGGTTGGTGTCGGCATGGCTGGTCGGAGCTGCCATGTTGTTTGCGAGTAGTCCAAACTCAGGGGATTGCCCTCGGATCCTTCTGCTGGCGCGGTGCACAGGAGTGACCACCGGTACGACGCTTGTGTTCCTGGTATGTGGAGGGGTACGGTGCATAGATTACCCCGCACCTCCACCAGTTTGTCACGTACCAAGAGCCGTAGAGAAGGGACAGGATTAGCGGGGCAGAAAGACACGAGCGTGTATCTTCGAAACGAGGCGCTAACCAAACTTCTTCTTCGTTTTCCTTGCCCTTTTCGGCTCGCTAGGGCTTGCCGGCTCACAACTCTAGGTGGCAATATATATATATATATATATATATATATATATATATATATATATATATATATATATATATAGGTGAGCGTCTTTGTGAGCAGCAGTTTATGTTACTTATGTGAATTTGTAATTAAAGTGAGCCCTTTTTTTACTTGCTCACGAGCGGATATCTCAGTTATAATTCAATTAAACGTGTAATTTTGTTTGCAATATAGTGTAAAAAAGTTTTGAACAAGGCCATTTTAGTGGCTGCATGCAGTTATACCCCTGATCACGTTTTTCTCCTCTTTTTATTGCCCTTCTAAATTCCGTTTACGTAGGTATCAATTTTTTTCATTGTTCTTTATTTTTTCGTTTTCTGGAACTAGAGCACCTGGATCGCCGACTGGATTATGGGATGAAGGCAAGTTTCTTCTGCTTACATCTAGAGGTGCACTTAAAAGAGCAAAAAGAAAAAAAACAGCAAGCAAGTTGTGGGATAAAGTGAACGCTCTCTGTGATCCTCAAAGCTCAGGGATCGGCCCCCGGAAGAGGCCACCAATCCCCGAAACTATGTGCTTGGAAGCACGCACCTTCCAAATGTGTTTTTGAGTGTTCATAGGCAAGGTTCGAAACTTGTCTCTATCATCCTGAGTACTCACACTACACTGACTGTGCGCACCTCTGACAGATACAAGAGGTCTCGGGCTCGAAGCGGTGGAGACATATCTTACTGATACTAGCTATGTCTTGTATATATGCTCATTGAGCTAATGCGGGAGTTTCCGTGTGTATATAACGGGTGATGTTATTGTCTCATTCTTTACAGAAGCGAGAACAAAAATCATTGAACTTTCTCCTACAAGCAATCATGCTATTACCTGAAAATCAAAATCAAAAGTGTTCTCGTTTGTCGACCAAGCTACTAATGAAACTCGGCGTGTAATTTGTTTTTTTTTCCATAATACAATTGAGGCTTTGTTTTGCATTCAGCATAAATTGAAACCTTTCTCATTTCTTGACCTGGCTTTATTTCGGGGGCCATGTTTAGTTCTCCGAAATTACGTTCCTCTTTCGGTAGTACCTCTCTCCCACTCAACATCTGGCCCTCTTCTCACAGCACGGCTGAGCAAACACGTCTTTCCCGTAAGTGTACAGAAGGATTAGTTGCTTATCGGCTGTGAAGTGTCATTAAAGCCAGGCGTAATTCAGTTCAACACCAACAGCATCTTTCATTATTAAAGAGTGCTGCTGCTCGACCACACTCGAGTACATTGACCACTGTAATCCCCCTGCGTGTATATATATATATATATATATATATATATATATATATATATATATATATATATATATATATATATATATATATATGTTGTGGTGAAGCCTTCGAACAGTGGATGTGCGGCCGAGAGAAGGTTGAGAGACATCGAAAGAAGAGCGGAATTCTTCCAACAGGGCCAGAAGCTGGGAGCGCTGGACCGGCGTAAGGTTGTCGGCAATGGAAAGACCGAATACATCAGTGGATGATGAAACAGATGTAGAAATAGCACTAAGCGTATTGGAACTTCGGCAGTGCGTGTCATCAGGTTGATCCATGACTTGTGCGTCTTCGATGGGTTCCACGCTGCCGAGACATTCCCCTCGCACCAACGTGACACTGTACGGGGATGAGTTCAGAACAAAAATATGCTGCGAAACGGTTCATGCTGCGACATGGTCCACCTCAGGAACTGCTCAGTGATCGAGGCCACGTCTTCCTGTTTGAAGTCGTCGAAGCCATTCTCAAAGAGTGCATCGTTGTTCACCGCAAAACTGCTGCTTACCACCCGCAGACGAATGGCCTCACTGAACGCTTCAACCGTACGCTCGGCGACATGCTCTCCAAGTACGTCGCCGCCGATCACACAAATTGGGATTCCATTCTACCCTTCGTCACCTACGCATATAACACCGCCCCTCAGAGCAATACTGGCTTTTCACCTTTCTTTTTATTATATGGAAGGCACCAGTCGCACACCATCGACACTATACTTCCGTACAAGCCAGATCCGTCAGAGTGGGCGCCTATTTCTGCTACAGCCAAGCTTGCTGAAGAGTGTCGAGAGCTTGCAAGGACCTTTACAGCTCATGATCAAGAGCGGCAAAAAGGCATTCGCTCTGACACCAGCACTACTGCGCCCACGTTCCTCCCTGGAGCGCTCGTCTGGCTCTCGATCCCTACCACTTCAACTGGCCTATCTTCAAAACTATTGCCCAAATACGAAGGCCCCTACCGTGTCGTCGAACGCACTTCCCCTGTAAATTACTTGATCGAACCCATCGAACCATCTTCGGACATGCGCCGTCGAGGGCGCGACATTGTCAACGTGGAGCGCCTCAAAGCCTACCACGACCCACTCATAGTAACCAGCTGTTAGGTCGCCAGGCGGCTCCCTCTTCGTACCCGGGGTAGTTGTGGTGAAGCCTTCGAACAGTGGGTCGTCCTCTCCAGCGCTTTCTAGTGGGTTGCCCTTTTTAGCAACAAGAAGAGCAGCTCGTGCAGAGAGTCGGTACCCGCATTGACTGTCGCTGTCAAGCATCGTCGACAAGTGTCCGCCAATAAACGTCTCAACAATATATATAGACTGGAATGCATACCTTTCAAGGTGCTTAGCATGTTGCAACAAAACTTCATGAAAAAAAGGACGGACCGAGTGGAAGACATTTTGTTCATTAGTTTCATTTCAGAATGATTTAATGTTCCACAACATATAAAATCGTTCCCGCTTTTCGTCCATTAGCAAAGCATTCTTTCAAGCATATTCTTTGCTTCTTTTTTACGTCGTTCGCATTGATATATACAGAGGCTTTAAATACTTTAGTAATTAGCGAAAATGCGATTAGGATAACTAGGCCTCAAAAGCAAACATGAACTATTGGGTACTGAGCGGTCAAGGAAGTGTGCTCTCGATAGAAACAACCTTGCTTTTTAGAAAAGAAAAAGTTTATGTGTGGAATTCATCTGATTTACTTGATCTTCGCATAAAAAGTGGGGTACTTGAAAGAGGTAAATTGGACTGGCCCGAAGTATGTTCAGAGATAAATATAAAGCAGCGGTAATCACGGTAAAGAAAAACCTATGTTGTTTTACTTGAGTATGCTATTACACAAAGGAAGTTTACACGGTGTTCATAGACGACGAAAGTGAGCAATATGTTAATAATTGCGACAAATATACGCAATAAGAGCTGTCATATTATGCGCAGCAGCTGTTGAATAAATAGATATGTATAGTGGGGCACTTGCATCATCTTGTGCTATTAGGCGACAGAAAACGTTTAACAACTGTTAGTGATCAAACGTTTCAATATTTAGTATTTTACACGTACACCCAATCACACATCGATTCACGTATCGAATTTCTCTAAAGGTAAATAGATGAAAAGATCTGTTTGTTCACGCAGATTAATCGATCCTAACTTTTAATCGGTGTTCATTTCCACTGGCGTCGCTCCTTGAAATAAGAGAAGAGTGTGCTTCATTCAAGATAAGCTGGCAACGCCATTGCATTCCAGACGACAATGGTAGACTGCCACCAGGTGGAAGTGCTTCCTTATTACTGCGAACTTGAAAAGAATGGGAGCAACGTACTCAAACAAAGGACCCGAATTTTTTCTGTGCAGTGAAACTATTTAAATAAATTGAAAATAAATAGAAAAGGAGGCGGTAAGGATTCTTTTACCAGGGCTCTTCAAAATTTAAAGCTCATTTGCCAAAGACTACACCCATTGTCCTTCGATCGCTGTCTTCTGTTTCCCTTTCTCTGATTTCTTCGCTCTTGAGTCATATATCTGGCCACGATGATAGCTTGCGATTTAAGAAGTCCAACTGTTGCACCGTGCTTGGCGGCGCCGCTAAATATTTGACGATCGCTTAACTCGGCGCCCAACACCGTTCGATACTTTACTACTCGAAAGTGAGACTAAGAGAGGCTTCGACGAAGCGACACGGAAAATATTCATACGACTGGTTTAATGCGAAAAATGGATCGACTGCTTTCATTGCCTCGGTAACCCGTGTGCCTGTGTCGGGAGACGGCACTTCTTACCGGGTATATTTACTCATGTTTCACTAATATATGTGTGCCTTAGCAGTAGAAATAAAAGGCTCTTTGCGCTAGTAAATAGTCGGCTAGTAAGCGCCCTCTGGCATCTTAGTTAATCTATCACGATTATAAAAAATCATTCTCCTCTTCTTCCCCATCATTTCGTAATTCGTGAGAATCGAGCTGTGGTACGATTTATACTCTGCCTATACTATGTCCAATTAAAAAAAACTCTTTAAGAGGAAATTCGTTGGCCATTATTGGGAATCTAT
The DNA here is from genome assembly GCA_013436015.1 of Rhipicephalus annulatus. Classification (NCBI taxonomy): domain Eukaryota; kingdom Metazoa; phylum Arthropoda; class Arachnida; order Ixodida; family Ixodidae; genus Rhipicephalus; species Rhipicephalus annulatus. The sequence goes on along the minus strand of WOVY01010206.1, from coordinate 241,942 downwards.
TGTTTCACATTAATGCTTGCATAACCATGACATTCTCAGCTAGCAAATTTATGTGTATGTTTTTTTTCCTCAGTAGCGTTAAGGTTCTAGCTCATGCTGTCGGTGCCTTCTTCACAAGCGGAAAACTAGCCGGCAAGACGAAAAAAAAAAAAAGCTGAGTAAAAAAGGTGTTTCTTGATTATACCTTGGATAATTTCGCAATATTACTCACCAAACGCGCAAAACGTAGGGTTCTCTTGTTCATAGCAAAAGACGTTGTGGAAACTCTGAAACAGAACACCGGCGTAGGATGATGCAATCAGTTTCCAAAAAAGCTTTTGTTGTTTAGGTTATACGATAACCAACTCTGCGCAGAAAAACCAGAATATTTACGAAGACAAAGTACGTGGATACTCTTATTTCTTCTTTTCCATATTTGTTTTATAGCATGCTGTGTTGCAGTATTTTATTGTATTCAGAAAACAAACGAGTCTGAATAGACATCTACAAGAACTATGCCCTGTTATGACCGTCATAAACTGAGTTACGTAAACTTGGCTGCGCTGCATAAATTTGTTTTTTGTTTTTTTGTGGAGAAGCGGTGTCATCTCTAGATCGGTGCAAGCTGGTTTAATGAGTAAGATGCGAAGCGCCAAGCTTGCCACAAAGTTAGATGCCAGTAAGCTAAGAGCAAGCCTAGTCTCTCAGGTAAACTAGTAGAATCCTAAGCCAGCTAATGTTTGGGTAATAGTGAAACTGCACCCATAAAACTCTTATGTGTCTGTATTCCTGTACTGCATCATGTGAGGCTTTTGTCGTGCATGCAATGCAAAAGCACCAGCATTGACCATACTTGCCTCAGGCTCCAGAAAGTTCTACCTAACTTCAGCTGCTTTCTCCCAAAGTCGACGTTGTTACAATGACCGCAGTTACCGCGAAGTTACCGGCCGCTTTGGTGGGCGAAGAGAAACGGTAGGCAGTCACGAACCACTACTCTATCGCACTCGTGCCTTGCGTGAGCCAGCAGCTGAGAATATTCCCGGCGTAATTAGAAACACAAGAGCTCCTATACGGTGACCTCAATTAGAGCGGGGCCTACAGGTGTCACCATGTGGCAACGAACTTCCAGCACAGCATTCGCCCCGGCTTCCGTTGCTTCCAAAAGAGCCTCCGCGTAACGTGGAAGTTCTTTTCCCGCCATTCTTTTTTTAATAAACTTTTTTTGGTTTTCTTTTGTTTATCGCCAACTGCGACAATGAAGTTCGCATAGAGAAGCCCATTAAAGCTTGCCGAGGTCCAAGAAAGCACGACGCAAGATAACGTCGGTAAAAGAAAAACAAAAAAATACAGGAGCTTGAACTAAGACGCTTTGAGCACTACTCGCGAAAAAAAAAGGAAATAACCGATACAACCAGAACTATGCTGAAGAAGAGAGAAGGCTTCCAGCGTGCGTGTGATACAAAGGAGCAGCGACTTTTATTAGGCTTCACACTCAACCACCAGTCCAGCTTGAATTCAAGAACAAATCGCTAATCACTCGCTGGTCGCACGAGATGTGCGGTGCCTTATGATACGGCCAACGACTTATTTTTCACGAATGTGACCACCTTGGTGGTTACTCTTTTCGCTAGCTGTTTAGATGGTTTAATGTTGCGGCATCGTGGTCCGAAAGTAGGTTGTGCTCGGTAACGTGTCGCCGACGCAGGCGACACGAATACAAACACATTGTTATATGTCATTCCTGAAACGTTAATTTCGTAATTTGATCATGAGAAGCACGGCTATTAAAGACGGCAGACTGCGAAATCAAAACTCTGGATGTTGATGTTTCGTTCTACTGCATAAATTCTCCTGCGAGAGGCACCTCTCACCGATTACTCGTTGCGAATGCCACCTTCAAGATAATTTAAATTGGTTTCAAAGCGAGCGTCAGCAGCTGAACTCGATATTGCCAATCATAAAAAGTATATTTTTACAGGGCCTATTGTTATGTTTTATTCGTTTCCTCTAAGAGAAACACAGGAAACTTCACATTATATAATTTTATGTACTGTATCAAGAAGCTTATATATTTATACCAATAACTTCATTTACTCTTTATAGCTTCTTCATCGCCCACTCTTTGGTTCATCGTGTGCTGTCTACTCCACCTTGCTATTCTTTAGGTCTCACTCAACTGCTTCGTCATTTACAGTTTGATTAGATAAAAGCAAGTCTCCGAATTAGTTTCTTTTTTTTTGCTCTGGTACTTGTGGTTCTCTAAATCATGACCGATGTTCGTGCGCTTACAGATATAATGTAATTTACATAGATGTGTTATTTTGCTTAAGCATGAACGATCTCCATTCAAAGTAAGTGCACAGAAATTTAAATTTCAGTTTCTCGCTCAGAAGACACAGCGCCTCATGGAAGAAAAAAAAGCAGTAAACAAAGAAGGCTTTTCTTATTGTGTTTGTCATTGTACTCCCTATATACCAGAGGTTTTCATCAATCACCTAGCATGCACCCTCCCCCCTAACGATACAGTGCATTGGACGGAGAAACAGATTCAGCCTAAATAAAAAGACGTATATGCATCACTATAGATATTCCTCAACCAGGAATGATCGTTCGTGGGCATGCACGCGGTCCTTCTCTTTTTCCAAGCACCGACGGGTGGTGGCGCCTGATAAAGAATGCTAAACTATTCCACAGCCAAAGCAAGACAAGCAATTGGAATATACAGGAGCCGGAGCGAAGACATCACGCAGCGCAGATTATTCCAGCATTAGGTGAGTTATCCGTCAGAATGATAACGCTCTTTAAATGAAAAAAATAACAAAACAAAAAAAACATAAAGGCAAGGTTGGAGCAGTGCTTGCAGTGCAAGTATTCCAAGGCCGGGAAGTGCATGCCCGAGCACGCTGCTTTCGGGATTTCTCCGCCTATATTGCGTTTTAGTTAGTTCATTTTTGAACGATTTTTGTTACTGGAATACAGCGAAAGCGGGGGCTGCTTTGGCGTGTCTTGGAAACCCGTTTGTGCATACGCAAACAGTAAATACGCATTTGGAAATTCGAAAGACGCCTCTTTGATGTCGCCCTTGATCATATTTCTTCGCTCAACTTCGTTACGCTTCCAAACGTGGCCGCAGTTACAGTTCACGGTGGAGTGGAGGATGCGTAGGAACAAAGATATAAACAAGCAGCGGCGTATAGGAAGCCCAATTCAGAGTAGTCGACGCAGAACAAATCCTGTGCATTGAGCTCGCCGATTTAGAAAATGTCCGCGCTGAATTGCATTTCATATAGTGCACGGCCCAATTCAAAACTATTGGTGAATGGAATTCACCGAAGTTGTTTTATGTAAATTGACCCGTCTATCAAGCTTTTTTTGTTTGATTGGAAAGTGATTACTTAAGCAAGACAGTAAATTCAGGGACTAGCCTGACACATTGCCAATCAGCCATATGCTTGCGCGAATGGCCGGTACAGTTCATTTTCACCCTTTTAAAAGCAGCTGTACAAGTGACCCACTTACAAAATAAAAGAAAAAATTGCGAACACTGGTGAGTGAAGTTCTCCCGATCCTAAGTGCCATGCAGCGTTTAGCGAGATGGTAACACCGCAAAACAAGAAGCATGCAGTTTTTGTTCCATTTGCCATATTCTGATAGAAGCACATCTTTGGAAACTATCGTCGTTTTCAGTGTCCTTTATATAGAACACCGGCAGTCTTTTTTTTATTTCAGCTTGTATGAGACAATAAAGAAAATATTATGTTGAAACAAGATTGTGCGATGTCTTCCAAACATCGCCAAAATGCCATAAAAAATTAGTGTTTTTTCAGGCATGTTGCGCAATGACATCAATCTTCCGAAATTCCCTTGCATTGTCCACGTAGGAACCCAAGTTATTGGTAAAGAAAGGAATATTTTACATTTTTCTTCGTTTCTTTTCTATTTTGTTTACGCTTTCTCGTAAACCAGTCTTGTTTACTAAGTGAACTTCAGGTATTCCGAACAATGCCACATCGAGCTTCCTATCTCCCAGGCACACTCTACTGGGTCAATGAAATAAATATATCGTGACGCATATCGTACCCTCTTGGGTACTCATAAATTTTCCTCAAAAAGCTACTGCAATTCCGGCTTATATATTCGTAATCTAATGGGGCGTGTGTGCACTTGGCCATGACACGTGAGAACGAAAAATTGAGGCTTTGCAACAAGTGGAGGAAGTATCTGGCTTCCTCTACTACCGAGTTAATACAAGTAATTACATCTTCATGGCAAGAGCTTCAGAAGAACCTCATCATTTTGTTTTATCACTCCTCAACATGCTAGAGCTGCCACCCACATCAGCCTTACAGAGGTGTCGGCACAATAATTATTTGAAATAATTGAGCACAATCAAACGCGATGACCCAGTGCCAGTAACATAACTGGATGTATCTAGCCAGTATACCGTTATCCAATAACGAAGGAGGTTTTCAACCTCCATACATTCAAATCAAATCAAATTTTATTTCAACATTTAAAAAATGTCGAGGACCATGAACAAACCGACAGCAAGGCTTGACGAGGTTGCGAACGCTACCACATAACAATGAAACACTTTAAGGAGTGCTGATACGAATCGTATCACTTATCGTTTTTTTTTTGCAAGAAATGATAGACCAAGCACCCGAGAGCACAGAAACGGTAAGCATGAATACTCCCTTAAAATTATTTACATCATGCTTTTAAAAGCCAATTTCAGTTCCTACTGTTCCTACGGCAGGGGCTGGGCACAACGTTGGGATAGGCGCAGATTTTTCGTCGACAATCCAGAGTCGGTCAGCAACTGTGTGGTAGGCGTGTACGCGTCCGGAGTGAAATGCAGCGAACAGAGTAAACTACGCTTTTTTTGGCATCCAGTCTCCGCCTCGGCCGTGGCGCACGAAGCTGACCAACGCTTGTCTCAGCGCCGGATCGGACGAGAATCAATGGAACTTGCACCTACTGTCTCCCGTATTACTGGCGCAAGTCTTCACAGGGTAAAATATTGGCGCCATAACGACAAATTCAAAATCAAGTGATTCATTTGCCATCTGATAAACGTATATCTTGTATTCGCGTGCACACACAATTCGCATATATGCCTGACTCCACTATCTCGCTTCATGCGTACACTGGATGACAGTGACTGCATGGCCACATGGTTGAAGCGAATGATCGAGAAGGCAACACGCAAGCTGCCATTCTTTTTTCTGTGTTTTGGTGCTTGATGTCTCACAAGTAGCCAGACTTTTGCGTGCAGTCACCAGGATTAGTACTGTAGCCTGACGTCAAGTTAGTGTCGATGTCGTTAAGTCTACCGCAAGTGTTGCATTGATGTCACAATAAAATATCTTATCAGTCTTTGTATAAAGGAGATTTATATGGCAGAGCGAATTCGCCTCAAAAAAAAATTGTGAGTACCCCTTTAAGAACACCTTCAAATGCTACCGTATCTAAAATCGTAATTTATTTTTTCAGCAATGTGAAATTTCTCGTGAATTAGTACATGACCGACAGCACAAGACAGACAAGAAGTAGTGCTTTATCGCCCACCAGTGTTATGAGCAGAAAAGCTTCACGGAAAGGTAAAAAAATTCTTCTATGCTAGGTATCGCTGTAGCCAACGTTTCGTCAAGCCTCGCCGCGGTGGTCTAGTGGCTAAGGTACTCGGCTGCTGACCCGCAGGTCGCGGGTTCGATTCCCGGCTGCGGCGGCTGCATTTCCGATAGAGGCGGAAATGTTGTAGGCCCGTGTGCTCAGATTTCGGCGCACGTTAAAGAACCTCAGGTGGTCTAAATTTCCGGAGCTCTCCACTACGGCGTCTCTCATAATCATATAGTGGTTTTGGGACGTTAAACCCCACTAATCAATCAATCAATTTGTCAAGCCATCTTGTCGTCTTAAAGACAAACAAGGCAAATCCGCTCGGCGAAGCGTTGAATCCATTGAATCCTCGTGTTCATCTTCAACATTTCTCCTCGGCTGAGCTCCTGCCTCATAAAACTGTACTGCACTGCCTAGTTATATACAACAAGCTAACAGCATGGTACATAAGCGTATTAGGCTTAGAATTAACACACACCACACAAATGCCATCTTTATGCTTGTAAATAAAGAGAGAATAACTTTTCCTACTTGCAAAGGCAGTGAACGTAACACTCATAACAAATACACGCGTCCTGTATACATGCTTCACAATACAACATGAAATACGGCAGTAAAAATGCTTGCTGCAAGCATACATTGCCATCGAGTGTCAGAACATGTTTTGCCTGTTGTGGGCAATCGATTATGACAGCGTTTTTTTTTGTTACGTCACGTTGATAATAGGGGTGGTTTGTGGGGACGTAGATGCATGGTGTGGCTACATAAGATTGTTTGTTTCGAAATAAAAATATTCAGTTAGTAAGTGCTTGTCCTGTATACTTTTTTAGTGTTAGTATATATACACCTATTGGGGCTTCATTCAATATAAACTTATACTAACTAGCCCAACTGGCAGTCATATTAAGTGCCTCACTAAGATCATATTAGTTATGATTTTGCTTATTAGGAATCTGCTCATTAGCTTTATATTATCAATGACATGAAAAATAACATGTATTAATAATGCTGTGTAATTAGGGCATAGCAAATCGAGACAGTATATTTTACTGTCACGTTGACTAGTATTTAGCTAATTACTACCATCAAAAAAGAGTGCGAGAAGATGCTGTCTTCCCTCCGAAGCGTACCGAGCAGGCGGAGTAGATGAGCCACGTAAAATGCTGGTGAGGAGCTGTGATCACACGCTCCTCTGATGGCTCTAGCCTTGTAAGAGTAAATTATTTTATGTGCCAAGAAGCTGCTGCTTATTGTCCACCGCCTGACAGATCACACCGGCACTATGAAAGTCATCAGCTAAACTGAAGCTTTCACAGTATCGGCGAGTTTTTACCTGAGTTCGCACGTCACTCAGTTTGATTGACAGCCACGTACCGTGACGAAAATCAAGTTGCTCATTCCGTAGAGCTGTGCTTACACCGCAACGACAGTGAGTGGCACGATTTGTGTACAGTCAAACCCTCTCATGGCAATACTCAAGTGTCTCAAAAATTTTTATAACCAATGATTCCTATAAACACGTTCCACGGAAAAACAATTAAAAGTAGGGTGACTGCCTACTGTCGTGAGAATACTAGAATATCAAAGCAATACTTCTTTGCAGACTACTTAGTTCATACTGAAATCTGGACTGCACAAGTAAAAGGAAAGACTGGCAACATGATCCCTATAGTAATTAGAATTTCCACACACCCTGTCACCTGTAACATGTAATCGTCGTGGATGTAAACTGCAGGTCATAGTAGCATCAATGCGCAATAGCTTCATTTGATTTTGTGACATTTCTTTCCTCCCTAATCTACCACCTAGAAAAGAAGTGGAACTTGCACCGATGCCGTTTGAGAAATAAAGGTCTGTCCCTCCTCCTCAAGTAGTTGTACGCGACTCAAGCATGGCTTTGCAGTGTATTTCTTTTTCTAGTGAGAAATATCACCCTCACAGAGCGCGTACATTGGTGCATCATAAGCGTAAAGGGTTGTCGTTTTCTGGGAAAGTGCCGGAATCAAGACTAACCACCGTATTCTAGAACGTTCCTTCACTCAACGCTTCACCTTCACTTGTGAAAGCCGATGGGAGCGCCATCTGTAGGCACGGAAAGTCACTGCATATCAGCGATAATCTGCTGCGATCCTAGAGTAGCGCAGCCTCATTCTCAGCCGAGCAGCGGCGCAGTGCTCAACTCTGTCAAGTGAAGGATGAAAGTCGAGTCGAGCAGCGTTTGTTGAATACGGGGGTAGGTGAGGTATACGAATAGAATGGGCCCAAAGCCAAAGCAATTAATCAATTTCAAGTTTACCACTCACAAGTTTCGTGTCAATAAAACAAAAAAAAACTCTATGCTCAAAAGAAGTCCTTCTTAGAATATGTGGTATTGTCTATCTCTTCAAACGAAAATGAAGCACTCAGATAGCGAGGTGTTTTGTAAAAATATATAAGAATCATTATTGACAGGGTCGACGGCTTAGAGAAAAGTACTACTAGAACAGAGAAAATGTAGGATTGATCGATCGAACGGAATGTAACACAAGGATACATGACAACAATATTTGTAGCAAGCTGTGTTTTGTACGGTAAGAATCTTGTCACACCACAATTTTGTTTTGCTTAATCCTTTGTTTCTTTAGTTTATTGTTGGTTTCTTGCAAGTACATGAGCACCATCTACCAGCTGACATTACTGACACGCAAGCGAGTGGTAATTACTCAAACTGAATGCTCAGAAGTGTAGTAATGCAATGGCACAGGAAGCGAGTTAGCGAACAAGTTGCTGATACATATTAAACAGGGAGTGTACATATTGTGTGCGTTTATAGGACGCGTCAGATAAACCAGAGCACGCCAGCCATTCGAAGGGATTTACAGTTTCCGCCTTTCCAAAGCTACTACTGGATCTCGATATTATTTTAGCTCGCATTTTTCCATGAAACATTCAATTTGCGATTTGAGGCTTTTTGAACAATCATTTTTCAGATATCTTAATTCGCTGTATTGTTGGAGTGTGTGCATGTGTGTCGCATTGCGTTTTGTCACCACAAAGAGTTGACTTATCTTTCACAGTTTCTTCCCGTCCATCCATTGGCATGATTGTATATTTTGTTCTTAGAGAAATGTGATGCTTTTTATTTCTTTTTTTAGGGGAGGGGGGCATCAATTTTCAGCAGCGCTGGAGATATGGTGCAGAATTCGAATATCGGATCACAGCATGGCGCTATCTCGCTACCATATGGCTTAGTAAGGGTGGAGAGGACCGGCGGACCTTCGGAAATTGGGATGTACCATACTTTACACCGTATAGTCCGGGCACACGTACACTTACTGGTAGGCTTCTCTAGTCGCACGGAGTAGAAACAGCGCTGGAAACTTTTGATGATGAACGAGTATGATTGATTATAGTGGCCTTCATCATGCACCTGTGTTACATTTGTTGCCGCTTTACTAATATTATGCTTCCATTTTCTGTTGTATAATTTCTTGATTGTTCAAAACCCTGTGGAACAGAGCTTGGGTTACAGGGACATTGTGAGGCAGTTAATTTGCTTTTAGCCGTATCGTCTCTTCGCATGTAACATGTTGACATGTAACATGCTGAAAATCAATAATATTCAACACGGGTTGTGGCTTTAAGGTTTGATGACCTAGCTGCACTCAAGGAATGTGGACATCGCGCTCAAACACGGGGAGATACGCATATTGCAAGTGATACTTCCGGATGCTAGATTATTGTTAGCGGCTAGATCACCTCATTACACGTTTACAGAATGCAGTTACACTGCAAAAGGCTTGGTTAAAACCAGAGAGATACAATAGAAACAAAAATGCAATTCGTGTAATTGTAGCAAGAACCTCCCCAGAACTGCCCCGCCGTGGTGGTCTAGTGGCTAAGGTACTCGGCTGCTGACCCGCAGGTCGCGGGTTCAAATCCCGGCTGCGGTGGCTGAATTTCCGATGGAGGCGGAAGTGTTGTAGGCCCGTGTGCTCACATTTGGGTGCACGTTAGAGAACTACAGGTGGTCGAAATTTCCGGAGCCCTCGACTACGGCGTCTCTCATAATCATATGGTGGTTTTGGGACGTTCAACCCCACATATCGATCGAAGCTCCCCAGAACAGAAGCGAATTTGAATCCAGGCCCTCTGCGTTGCAGTGGAGTGTTATACCCCAGAACTACGCTGTGTAAACCTCAAGTGCAATACAGGCATCATGTCGCGCAAGCAATCACGTTAATCTATGCAAAATAGCAAGGCTGATGAGTAAAAAACCAACCATTCATCACACCAGGCTGGTTATGCAATGATTGGTGGTTTAATGCTTCCAACCCACTTCAATGAGCTCAGCGGTATTCCTTCATCGCCATCAACAATATACATCAACAATCTATGCATTATACCTTTAGGATGTGTAGCTGGTCTCTTGTTTATCCGCATAAAGATTATTATTTTCGTAGTGCGTGTTCTTCTACTTCCCAAATGCTTTATTCAACGTCTAGTGGATAACTTGCGCAAATCTATAACCACGAACACAATTGATCTTGCCTCAACGTTAAGCTGCGTTCTGAATTTTCTCTAAGTAGTATCGTAATCGTCGGCATTTTTTTTTTCTTATGAACTCCAGTGAACCGTGTGCAACCCACGGGCGGGTGTGTGCCGCCGGTATGCGGGTATGAGCCACAGGTGATCGACACTTAGTGTCTACGCAGGAACAACGAGAACACACATGGTCAATTTCAACGCACGAGCATTAAGTAATACCCGACATCAGTAGCATCGACCCAACGAATGCAAAGAATAAATGTCAGGGTTCCAGCTGAAATCGAACCCAAGCATTCTGCGTGTCAATAAGGCATTTTAGCACACAGCTACACCAGGCCTCGAAACTACTTTTCAAATAGACGCTGATCTTCGTGAAACGCCAATATTGGTTGCAGTGCTGCCTACTCAATTTTGTAAACATTAGTTATGTGCTCCTTTGATACAGCCGTCACGACGGGTTAACGTCAATTGTGGTCAGCTGTCATGCGCTAAAGCTGATTTGTGTAGCAGCGTGCAGAGCCAGCATCCTCACGAGCATCGGCGCTTCATTGATTGGTATGAGGGGTTTAACGTCCCAAAACCACCATATTATTATGAGAGACGCCGTAGTGGAGGGCTCCGGAAATTCCGACCACCAGGTGTTCTTTAACGTGCACCCAAATCTGAGCACACGGGCCTACAACATTTCCGCCTCCATCGGAAATGCAGCGGCCGCAGCCGGGATCATCAGCGCTTTAGATCAGCTTCTGGTGGTTCTAATACGCATGTTCCAGTTGGCATCGTTGTGCAAGTGCTAAGAACTGGTCATATAACTATGTGCAATTCTTCATATGTCTTGCGTGCAACATTTGTACATTTGTTTAACGTCATTTCATGACGTGAAGTTCAATAAAAAATTGCAACACGGTCGCCTTCTCTCCGCATGCTTCACGTAGCGTCGATTCCCTTGTAGGTGGGATCGGCCAAATTTTTTAGATTTAAATTTACGACACGAATTACGTTAGGGAAAAAAGAAGGGAAACATTTACAACACTATTAGAACATGCTTACGTGCGTCCCCAAAAGGTTTCCCATTTTCCAGCGTCCTCTCTCCGAACGTGTTGCTTTTAAAGCTTCGTATAACGAGCCTCGGTGTTCCCATTCGTTTCGTCAGCGCTCCCCGCGCGCCGATACAGCTTAGCGTCGTTCCTGAAAAGTGCGGCTGCCATCAAGTGGCACAGCACGCAATCGTAGGCGGCTGGGGAACGAGGCTATCGAACCATGCGTGAGCTGGCCAGCCGCCGTTATGGCATTTCGGGGAGCCGCGGCATGGGGAAGTCGGTGGGAGAGGAAACGCAGCCTAGTCAGCCTCGGGTCCGACGGGCAGAAATGTGGGGCTTTCTCACTGGCTGCCAGCACGGGGGAGAGAAATGGGAGGGCAAAGATGTAAAGGAGGCAGACAATCACTTCGTCTCTCGACCGATAGAGGGGAGAGGGCTCGGAGCAGAAGCCTGCGGGAGTGTGGGTGTGCCGTGCTCCCTACCGGGCTGCAGAAATTAGGCTCCTTCGTCTTCTAACAACTACCACTACCACTTTGCCTTTCCTCTTCTTCCTCTTCATTCAGAGCGCTATTCCTCTTTGGTAACTTTTTTATCTTGCTCTCTCCTTTTTTCTTCATTTTAGTGAAATCACCCCCTAGGGCTCACGGCTATAGGAAATTAGCTTAGGAGCGCTTACACTTCCGCGTGCACCGGTGAAATGAAGGCGAACCAAACCAGATCTCAACACACGGTAACACCACGACGAGGCCAGCATGGCAGAGATTTAAGGAGGAGAAAGAGGACGCGGAGAACTAGCAGAGATAAAGGGCAGGAATTCAGGTGAGAACCAGTCACCGGTGTAACACTGCGGACGTGGGGCTATCAGAAATAACTGCGTGACCCAGAGTTAGCTGAGTAAACGAGATATACGCGACAAACAGTTTCTTTCACGAGACTCGTATGCTAAGCACCGTTTGCAACCACACCCCGGGTGGGGATATCGAAAGGTCGTCTACGTCGGGAGCTGCGCTCATGCTTTCGGGCTCGTAGACGTGCGCGTGCTTGCGAAATTAATAACCGTTGGCTGCTGGACTGCACTCTTTGTAGAAGCCGTTGGAACGTGCACGCCGAGACTGCGCAAAGCGCAGCACATAGCGCAGTCTGGGCGCTTTGTGCAAGACATCAGTGGAGGGGTGAGTTATTGAAATCGCGGACTCCCGCGGCCGCTACTCGACACGGAGATTTTTCGCAAGCGCTGGGAGGGTTCCTAATTGAAACTGCCCATATCAACCTAGGACGCGCACCATGCTGTGTACGGCAGTGAGCTGCCTGCTTGCCGTACAATAACAAGCGCACGTTTGTCCTTCCCGCTTCACGATTCGGGAATGATAACGGTAATCCACTGAACAAATGTTGCGTTGTTCAGGGGGTTCCACCAGAATGTATCGCCTGCTACCTAGCTCTTTCTTTTAACGCTCATGTGCTCAGTGGTTCGTGTGGAGGCACGGATTTGTGACGAACGATGTTGGAGCTCTTGCTGGGCTACAAAAACGCGTGCACACAAGCATATCCTCCTATTTATTTCTCTTAAAAGCATGTTTTTAACTTTGGACAATTTTGAGTGGGAAGGAGAACCCTCAGCTGCCGCAAGTTCTGGTCGCGGAAGTATTCGGTTGTGTGGTTGAATCTTGCAGCACCTAAGAAGCCTCGTTGCTCGAAAGAGTTCGTGGAGTTTCACATATAGTGAATTTCCCAACTCTCATTTGGGTGGTGTGTTTCGCCGTAGAACTCGGGAGGCTACCGCGTATACTTTCTATGCACAAGGAGCAGCGTTGCTTGCGATGCTGTGGTGTCAGGTGCAATTAAATTCAGGAACATATACTACCAGGTTTCATGTGTATAAAGTCAATAACGGATGCTATTTGTTACAATTTGTATAAAAAAGGCAACATTAAAAACATGCGCAGCTCCTAAATACGCCTTTTCAAGCCGATCGAAGCACAACCAAGTCATTATGCGATACTCAATTAGCGGTGATGACGTTTCAAACCGGCAACAATTCAAAAGCCCTTTTAAATGCAACTCAGGCGTTTTCTCAGACATGATCGGGAAAAGAACCTCATGGTTTTGAAAATGTCATAGTGTGTCTCTTCATTTTAGATTTACCACCGTTCTTTATTGCACACACAATTCTTAAAAGTAATTGTAAAGGCCCACTCTTTTCGATGTTATCAGGCCTGCATTAGGGGGCAAAGAGTACCCTGAATTGTTATTATTTTGTTCTGAACACCCGTAAGTGGCAATCAAATGTTGTGTTGAATTCTTTTTCGGTTTAAACATTCACAACATATTAGTCTTTTCTAAGCCCACACTAACGTACAGAATCTTTCGTCGGACTGTTTTGCCGGGAGAGCTACATTTAGATTTAATAAAACTTGTTGCTGGGCTAGTTGATGCATGCTACAAAAAATTGCACAACTCAAACCACCAATGAAAAATAGGCCAAAGAAAAGCGCATCAATTTTCAACTTCACCAATTCATCTCTGCCTTTCTGACCGACGGTTTGACACAACCACAAAAAGCTTGCGGTTCAAGCGGGACGGGACCGGTACGCCAACGCTGCTTGGCGCAAATCACAATAAATAAAAGTGTGGTTATTCCTACGCCGGCTATTCAGCAACGGTGATGCCACAGCCAGCTCGCCAAGATCAAAGCCTCACTTCTCTATCATTAGTTCACACAGGGCACGCAATTTTCTTTTTAGGTTAATTGCGAATGGCGCTATAGTTGCTCGTAGAGAGAGGGAAAGTGAAAAAGCATGCTAATCTCTTACTACACTTTTTTTATTTTTGCTAAATTTTTGTGGCTTCTTTGCTTGCCCGCCTTGAGGTCGGTCGATCGCTCACACTCTAAATAGGTACAAAAGTATTCTTTGCCCCAATTTTCCTCCTCTCCTCTGTTCCTTTATTTAAACGCAGATCGCTGACGAAGCACTGTTCCGAGTAATCGGCTTTCTAATTGTTCTCGTCGTCACGAATAAAAGTAACCTTCTACTTCGAGGTCACAGTAAACTTTTTTATCTCATGTTTTTCGCGAAATTTTGTTCGAATATCAATTTCAGCTAAGTGATATGCTTAATAGAGTGACGCCTAATACAAATTTCTGACAGCTTCGCAAAATATAAAAAGACAGGAGGGAACGAATTCAAAACGCATCCTGTTTCTGTGTGCTATTCCTTTTTCGTCTATGTCCACCACTTTGCGTTCTAATTAAACACAATATAGAGATTAGTTCGGAGTCATTGAAATAGATAAAAAAAAGGCAGGGGGGTCAAGCTCGTACTAGTAACTGGTTCGCAGCCCTTCACTGGGATGATTGCCTCGGGCATTTTGCAGATATCTTAGAGGGTAAAGCTGGAGATCACCGAAGTAATTAAATCCGGAATCTCTCCGCAGCAGGGCAATTATACTAGAACAGGATTCATTATTTTGAGAACAACAGCAGAATTATTCAAACATAATTCTCTTTACTACGAGGTTATAAGATTGATTAGGCAAGTTCTAAACCTGCCAATCGAAGGAAACAGCACATGCAAAAATACTACAATGAATCTTTCTTGTTTTATCGAAACATGCACCGTCTTTTTGTTGTTGTTTTTTTTTACTTAAAAGAAAACATGAGTTATACGATTTATTAGGGAGGACTAAAATACAATGATCACAATAAAATAAGGTGGGGTGAGGCACTTATATTATAAGCAAATTGAATGTAAATGTAAGGAAAGAGAAGTCGACTAAACAATAGTTTGCCACAGGCAGTGCATCAACGACGCGCACAATGCGCTACCTTTGAGCTACATGGTGGTAGTCACCCACCCGGTCACTTTATATATGTTACTTAAAAGAACATAAATAGTGATAGCTACATTTTTTTGTTTTTCATTAACTTCATATTTTTGTCGCAACTTCAGCTAACGCAGGGTGGCGAAAAATTCTTCATTCTCAATATGTGGCAATAAAAATTGCGAAATAAGTCACAATCTCCGATACTAAAAAAATGCAGTTTTTATCACATATCTATGAGATCACGAAATTTTACTACCAAATCAGCTTGCAATATCGGCAAGATCGCGAAAAGCTTAAGAAAGAAAATTTGACAACCACATGTCGTTGCACTTGTCGCAACTCATTGAAGAATGAAAACGCACAAGCAGCTTCGCTCAGAATTTCGATTACACAGATCGTAATTGTCAGTGAATTTACCCAAACTTCTGCGGTTGTGCACCTTTGAAGTTTTTTTGTCAGCGTTTGTGATGAGTTGTCTTCATTCTCATGCACGTGTCTGCGCGCGCTGTCTTTTAACCATAAATACCTACCGACTACCTCAGCTCTCATTATGATCCAATATGATGTTTTCAGTTTGTTTTCAGACGCGCATAGCACATACGACATGTTTTCAGTCGCACATAGCACATACGACGATGTTGTAGATTTGGACTTGATACGTGACCTCTGCTGCTAGCGTAAACTCGGATGGCAAAAACGTAATAGTAAATGTATGCGACAGTGACTATACGGGGAGGAGGAGGCAGAGGAAGGAAAAGCAGCAAGGTCAATAAGCGAGCGTTCAGTTTGCTATCCTACAACGGGGGAAGCCCCGCCATGGTGGTCTAGTGGCTAAGGTACTCGGCTGCTGACCCGCAGGTCGCGGAATCGAATCCCGGCTGTGGCGGCTGCGTTTCCGATGAAGGCGGAAATGTTGTAGGCCCGTGTGCTCAGATTTTGGTGCACGTTAAAGAACCCCGGATGGTCGAAATTTCTGGAGCCCTCCACGATATGGTGGTTTGGGGACGTTAAACCCCACATATCAATCAATCAATCAATCAATCAATCAATCAATCATTTACACCGGGGGAAGGGGATTGAGGGATGAAAAGAGAAAGATAGAAAAAAGAGAGAAAAAAACAGGTGAGTGAACTAGACTGCTACGTTCGATAGTAGTGGACGCAGGACTTCAGGCATATCCTGTTTCACCGTAGGTCGTCGGTTCATGATGCCTATCGAAGGAAGGCTTGCAAGCACTGGACGTAGAACGGCCCGTATCTGTTGTACGACCTCATTGGGCGGCGATTTCAGCCTGCCGACGAACAGTTGAAGTGTTTCGAGCAGTGAGTGAAGAGATTGTTCATATAAATACGATCGCAATATTGTTAAAGAATAACAGATTCGAAGGCACGAGGCAAGAATGTTGATGAATACCGCACTGGTCTAAGTCAAGACTGTCTCAATCCCCGTGTGAAGAGTAAACGCACTGTCATGCTCATTAAAATCCAAGTACTCAGAAAAGAGGAGCAAAGCTCAAGTAATTGTTCATGATGGTCGTAATATATCTCCTTATTAAAATACAAATACACCTAGTCACACATTGTGGCGCAGTGAGTCTACGCACCCTCGTCTCCTGTCACTTCTTTGGGAGGCCTTATCTCGTGAACTTGTCGCCAACCCTTCAGTGCGCATTCTTCCTTGTCGCCATCTGGAAACCAGAGACGCCGAATCTTTCTGGCGGGGCCTTGTGCTTTGTGTGTAGAACCAGAGACGTCGACGGCAGTGCAAGAGGAATTCGAAGATTTTACTCGGAACGTGTCTTGGAATCCCGTTCTTCTCGTCTGGTTTCACTTCAATGCGATGTCCGCATGTAACTTCGCAACTTCGCTATGGCTATCAGAGACAATATTTTGAGATTTCGCATCATATTTATTTACTCTTACTAAGCTGATTATTTCTTCTTTTATGAATAAAGAAAACTTGCGAGAATTTGAACGTTACCGCAGCATTCCGCTTTACCTGATTATCTATTTGTGTACGCATATATTTTTATTTATTTTTAGTGCCGTAGGTTATCACTCTAAGAAAGAATGTACGAACACGTAGTAAAGAGACATATCGGTTCTAGGGTTATCTATAGATGATCGGGATTTATAAATGGAACTGTGCCAAAGAAAAAATAACTTAGGTTTTTTTAGGCTTTAAGTTCTTCTAATGTTGTAGTTTTGATGGCGTTAGGTTATATTTGGACAGAGTCTTGTTACCGAGCTTTTTCTATCGGTAGTATAGCATGGAGTGCCGAACGAAACAAAAACAAAGAGAAGCTGTATTGTGAAGTATAGCAAAACACGTTTCAAAATTCGACATGGTTGATAAAATGCCACCACCCCATGGTGTGGTACAGCAGTTCCTGCTTTAGTCAAAATGTTTGCAGTTTCCTGTCACTTTATTTTCTTTTTGTTACTCGGCCAACAAAGCTTGCAGGTCCCTGTTCTTGCCGGTGGAATATTTTGATGATCAGGAACGAAGAGAAGGCGGGAAAATCGAAAAGTGCATTCCGACGCAAGGTTGATGAGACTGTCGATAACATCGCACAATGTGCGAGAAACTCAAAACTGGGGCCCTGAAAAAAGCCTACGTGTGCTTGCGGTTTCAAAGGTGAAAAACGCATGGTAGGTTGGTGTGGCTGTCGGACAAAACCGCACCACAAATGCTCGCCGTTGCGAAGGTGAAGGTACCTTTCATTTCTTGACGTTTACGCTGCGCTTGCTGTCTTTGTACCGTAGCGTCAGTGTTATAGAGAAATAATGGTGTGGCGTCGTTGTCGTGTAGTAGTCCACACAGATAAGCATGTCAAGCTCTCAACCCAACCAGCAGATGCGTTTTCACTCCTAAAAAGGAAGAATGAAATGAAATACAGCTGAGCAATATTGAGCCACGGACTTCCCCTTTATTTTTGGCCATGTAACATGCGGAAATCATGGCGTCCGCATGTGAATTCACGTCGTATTCCGGGATATAATGGTGGAATTCAGAGAGAGGAATAATATAATAAAAGGATTGTAATGACACGAGGGTCTGGTTTGTTACGCTGCACTTTGGAATACAAAACAGGGGAAGAAGGGAACTGTACGGTAAGACTGAAAAAGCAGAGATGGTGGGGATGGAATATCAAGCAGCCATCGTTCTATAGGCTGTTGCTTTATTTCTGCTTTACACGACATATTGATAATTATTCTCAAACTAGTCTTCACTCAATAGTGGTGGCCGTTGTCCCACTCAGGGGACAATGGCCCCCACTATTGCTTCCTAACCCATTGTCTGTCTCACCCACAGCTGCTCTCTTATATTTGTAGTATGTCTGCGGCGACGGCTGTTGTGTGGCTAACGTTGTCATAAGGTAGTTGACGCTGCCACAAATTATTTACTGTTGCAACTTCAGACACTGCAACCATACGCACGGCCGATCCTTTTTCCAGTGCGGCTTTCTTATGTAGCTGAAAGCGACAAAGGAGTGGAGGAGAGAAGAGAAGCAAATCTTTTGGCTTTCAGCAAATGACTTCCCGGCTGGGCATTAACCGACGAATGTATTTCGCAACAAGTGCAAGGAGGGAAAGCCCTTCCCCCCTCCTGGTTTCCCAGCTTGTCGTTTTTCGCTGAGAGAAAAAGGCGCCTGTAATGACGCGGAAAAGAGTCTGAATCAAAGCTTGGACGAGCAAAGCCAATAGACCACGTCTCTAGCAGGTTAGCGAATGGGGGGAGGGGGGGAGACAAATGCCGGGAAGTCCAGCTTATGACGAAAAGAGAGAAAGAATTCCTGCTCCTGAGCTCTCTTTTAATTTCCAGTTCCCTGCCCACCAAAAACATTACGACACGCCACTGCACTAACGGAGTGGGATGCTAGCGCCTGTCTGTAGCTGTTTATCCGATCTTGTCTCTGTTCGCGGAATGGAATCCCGGCTACGGTGGCTGCATTTTTGACGAGGCAAAAATGCTGTAGGCCATTGTGTTCAGATTTGGGTGCACGTAAAGAAACCGAGGTGGTCGAAATTTTCTCCAAGTCCTCCACTGCGGCCTTTCATATTTATATGGTGGTTTTGGGATGTTAAACCCCACATATCCATCGATCAATCAATTATTCTTGTCACAGTTTCTTTTATCTACGCCATACACGGCATTCGCAGAAAGTAAGTCATGCCATCATAAGACATTTTCTCTCTGGTTACTAATCCCTGATATCTGGTGAAGTATAAACATCAAAACCACTGGGAGCAAGACTTGAGATTTCGTGACACCGGTTGTCGTCATGTCTTGCTGTCTGGATGACTTGATTTTACCGCATGACCAGTGCTTGGGCTCACCTCTTTTTCTGTTCCTATATTTGGCAGAAAAGTGGACCTAAACGTAGGCCATGCAGTACATGTAAATTCATCTTCTCACAAACTTCTGAGAGCCACCACTTTCAGTCTTCCGATTAATGCGCTAGTATTTTGAATGCGTGATTCCGCGGCCTATTCAGGCACATCGTTGTAAGGTAACATGTTGGTTCAGTTTTGTTTTAGGGGCGAAGATTTTTATAGCGGCACCCGTTCGTCACTCTAGTCGTAGTCGTAGTGTGTAACCTGTCTTACGCTTTGACTTACAAGGTGGTGCCGGTGGGAGATTTCTCCTGTGCGTTGATGAACAATAAAAAAAATTTGCAGCGTGCGCGTTAACTAAAAGCCGAATACTTCTGTCTCTCATTCCCCATTAGCAGCCATTGGCATGTTCCAGTAGGAAAAAGAGAAGTGGTAAAAGCCGACTTCTGGTGTTTTTCAATCCCAGTAGCAGCCATTGTTTACCTCCAAGGTAGTGCCTGGTGAGATTTCTCCTGTGCATGATTAAACAATAAAAACTTTTTGTTCAAAACGCCGTTTATTGATGAAATGAACCAACAAAAGATGCCAGATGTTTTCTAAAAGCAAAACGAAAAGACACCAGATGTTTCTAAAGCAAAACAAAAAGAAGACGCCAGCTGCTTAACAATAGACGCCAGGTGTTTTATAAAGCAATGGTTTTATAATCAAAACGATATCGATACAGGTTTGTAGTTGCCGATGCTCGTTGCCGTCGGTGTGTGCTCGTATGAATAAGGATGCCGAAAGACGGGCGCGCAGGGCAGCGGCGCCGCGTGCTCGCAGACAGGACCCTGAAGTGAGAGCACGCGAGGCAGAAGCGCTCCGGGAAGCTGCGCGACGTCAGCGCCAAGATCCTGCTGTACGGGAACAAGAAGCAACATCAGCAAGGCAGCGTCGGCAAGATCCCGCCGTACGTGAACAAGAAGCCGCAGCGGCACGTCAGCGTCGGCAAGATCCTTCCGTACGAGAACGAGAGGCCACATCAACAAGGCAGCGTCGGCAAGATCCTGCTGTACGGGAACAAGAAGCCACATCAGCAAGGCAGTGTCGGCAAGATCCCGCCGTATGTGAACAAAAAGCTGCAGCGGCACGTCAGCGTCGGCAAGATCCTGCTGTACGGGAACAAGAAGCCACATCAACAAGGCAGCGTCGGCAAGATCCCGCCGTACGTGAACAAAAAGCTGCAGCGGCACGTCAGCGTCGGCAAGATCCTGCTGTACGGGAACAAGAAGCCACATCAACAAGGCAGCGTCGGCAAGATCCCGCCGTACGTGAACAAGAAGCTGCAGCGGTACGTCAGCGTCGGCAAGATCCTTCCGTACCGGAATGAGAGGCCGATGGAGCACGTCAACTTCGCGAAGCAGATCTTGAAAACTTTCGAAAATGGGAAGCGGTGAGGAAGCGCGCATATCGCCAGGTGGATTAACTGAAGAAAATTTTACGGTATTACTTCCAGGAGCTTTGCCTAATCTCATCATCCTTCACCTCGTGAATCTGCCGTCAATTTTTTTTCGTTATGGCGTAAAATAAAGCATTTTCCAGGCGTGAGTGGTTGAAAATATTGTAGTAACATGTGATAACATAAAGTTTAATTGGAAACAATTAGTTTTAATTTCAAGAACATAAGCAGCACTTGTCAAATAGCCAGGAGGGTATAGCACCACGTGAATGACGGTTTCTAAGTGTTTTTGAGTGTGCAAATTTGTGACGTTGTACCAATTCCGCTGCCCAGTTGGGTGACTCCTCGCATTGGGATATTCGCTACCTCTCGGTAAAAGTACCGAAATGCATATCAATATTCTATAGTAGAATATATGTACTCTAAATTGTTTTTATTTTGTTCTAGATAACGAAAAGTTCATCCTGAGAGCTGTTTGGAGACCATACTTGCGCCCATTTACTATTCAATAAGTCCTGATTTCCTTTCACACATTGATCATTTCTAGATGTTTTTGTAACCAGTTATAAAAAAATAAGTATGGCAGCTTCATGAAGCAGGAATAAAAGCAGAGCGATTCTGCGCAAACGTTCCCGAAAGTGGTGCTACGTTCGAAAAAAAAATTATCTGTAACAGGATAACGTGAAACTATCCACATGGCATTGCACTATACGGATCAAATTACCTACTACAAAAGTTACTATCATTATCTCTACATGATATGTCTTTTTGACGAAATGAAAGCTTTCCAGCGTAACAAATCAGTTTCAGAGAACTGTGCACTCCACTATTTAAGCTCGTCTGGATATTATAAATAATGCATCATACCTGGACAAATAAGCTTTCGACATGCTGTATGAGCTTAGCCCTTGTTATTGTTTTTTTTTCAGGTAGTGTTTAACTCTGCTTTCTTTTTTATTGTATCAGTGATACGTGTAGAGGTTTAGATGATATTTCTCGGAGGTTACAACACCGCAAGAACCGTGCAGCCGAGACAGCTTCCAGTCCTGCGAAAGAAAAAGAAATCGCATCATGCACCAAAGGGCAAGTTATTGTAACCTTTAAATACAACTTATTTATCGAGACAAAACGGAAAGAAAGCAACAAGTTCATACAAATGTTCAAATGAAACTTCATTCAGTACGCAGCTGATCTGGAGGAAGTCGGTAATGTGCGGCAGCAGGATGGGCAACGGGCAGGTGGAAGGGTAAGGGTGGAACGTATTTGTCTCAGGGAGATTTCGTGTTTCACTGCAAGAAAACAGGAACACCTGCAAGGTTACTTCTTCAAGGGAACCTATTATGGGTGCATGCGAAGTCGAAGTGTCTCAGCTCTTGTCCGGAGCTTTGGCAAGACGACACGAGAAAGCTGCATTAAAGCGCGAATCTTGACGCTCCCGCTTCCGAAGCGCTGTTGCAAAAAAAAAAAGAGAGGCTGGAGAACATGAAGAAAAACGCTGGAACAAGCAGGAAAGAAGCAGTACTTGAAGCAAACTCCGAACCTTGTGCTGCGTCACGTTTGAGGCTGAAGAACAAGCTGCGACTTCCTCCTCACCCTCCCGCCAACAATACGGCTTTCACTTTCTTACGGCTTGCGCTTCGTATCTACTCCCCACCTTTAACCATCTCGAGTTTATGGTATATACTAGTTCATGGTATTCATGGCACTGTGGCTCAACGCTCCCTAAACCTTTCTAAAACCAAGGAGGTTACACCCAGCGAGTATAACGTAGCAACCCTTTCTTGTCAGATAGTGCTCAATGTACATGCCAATGGCTGCTAATGGGGATCGCAGCGTGCGCGTTAACTAAAAGCCGAATGCTCCTCTCTCTCATTCCCCATTAGCAGCCATTGGCATGTACATTGAGCACTATCTGACAAGAATTGACAATTTTCTATTGTTCAACAACGCACAAAAGAAATTTCTCACCGGCACCACCTTGGAGGTCAAAATGTTATACTTGTTACATACTACAATGGCTACGAGGGACGAACAGGCGCCGTTATACGGAGCTTCGCCCCTAAAAGTCGATGGGAGTCCCGTCTCTTGGCAGACCTAGTCGCTGCATATCGGCAATAATCTGCAGCGATCCATGAGAAGCGCAGCGTCTATTTCAGTCGATCAGTGGGGCAGTTCTCAACTCAGTCAAGTGAAGGACGAAATTTGAGTCGAGAAGCGTTTGTGAATACGGTGGTAAGGCACTGCGCACAAACTTGCGCACGCACTCAGCGTTGACACAGAGAGCAACCTTCACCTCAGCTTGTTCTCTCAAGGAAAGCTTAAACTTTCAACCCTCCCTTAGCCTTCATTCATATGGTAGACATGCACGTCGTGTTTTCTTGTTTATATTCCTTTTCGTTTTTACTTTTGCTTTTTACCTGCACTCGGCTTTTCTTAAATTTTGTTCTCTCCCAGAGTTAGCCCAGACAAGACTTGTGTAAGGCGCAGTTAGCGCCGTGTCTCAAGTGGCGTGTATCTTCCTCACATGAGCGTGTAATTCTTTCGGCAGACTTGCTTCGGGGCGATCTCCGGTGTATGAAAGGCTCTTGGTGGTTGTTACGTTACTGGTTTTATTCACAGATATCCCATGCTATCTGCATCCATTTCTAACCTTTTATGTCGTAGAAAAGCCCCGGGACGTCCTTTCTTTATTGTTTAGTTTCCCAAAGTAGTTCTTAGCTAGCTGGTTGACCAATGGGCATGATGTCACTGGGAGTCTCTGGAGCAGGAACCTTCGGAAGAAAGCAAATTGGCCTTGATGGCTTTGTTGTCTAACAAGCATGCGTTTTTTTTTGCTTGGTCTTCTAACCAACTTCACTCTTCATGTGATGCTGTATAAGTAATGTAATAGGTGCCATCTAATATGCATTTCTATTTTTGTTGTCTTGTTGTAGTTACTGACATCTTGTCGAACACTCACCTACAAACTCTGAAATGTGCTAGCCCTCCAAGGAAAGGTAAGCTGCATATAATATTTTTAATGCTTGAATTTGTTTTGCTCCTCTTACAGCGCACATGAAATAGGGAGGGGTCAAAGTGGCAGCGTGATTGACATAAATCGTGGAGTGCTATCTTATTGATGTTCTCTGTAATGATTGGCTGTTGCATTTACATTTGGTTGCTGCCTATGTCGCTTGCTTTTCGCGTGCCAAAAGGATTCATTTACCAGGCAAAATGAATAAAGTTGGACCTGTAGGTGTTGGTAGTTGAAAAAGATCTGCATTTTTACTTTTTAGCAGGGTGTTGCAGAGGTTTATGTGTGTGCATGTGTTTTTGCATTAGCGCGTTCGCAACCACACACACTCATGAAACTTACTAATTTACTCAAACAAGCCTAGTTGGTCGCTAGTTTACTTTTGAACGCGCTTGTTGAGGCACAGCTGCTTGATTCTCTATACCATGCATAAGACCATGAAATACTGAGTAACTTATAATTAGCGATAACACAACTGAGGACATGCCAAGGCATAGCTCTGAAGCTAGTTGAAGGTGCTAGCAATGCTAGTCCCATTTTGTTCATGCAAGATTTGTTTATATTTCTTGCCTTTAAAATTAAATCAAACCCTGTTTACAGCGCATCTCGGCCATCAATAGCAAGCATTTGTGTGTGTGTGTGTAAGGCAGCACATGCCTTTCTCTTTTTTCGTCTCGGTTAGCAGAAAGGATGACTATCTGTTCGTTGAAAAGGAGAAAAAATAACTTCCTGGCTTCAGAGAAACTACTCCAATCTCTTCCTAAGAATACTGTGGTTTGCGTGACCGCATGGCCCGTCGTTACTTTTGGCAACATTATTTTTACTAATTTTACTTTTCTGGTATAGCAGGCGAGCACCCTTGCTCGTTTGTCAACTTGAACGTAGCAGTCTCCCGGCTACGCGCTCGCTTTAGGGTTTGAGGCGCATGACCCGGCTTTTGAGTCGCACTCCCAAAAGCCCTTTTGACTGTCCCGTTACTTCGGTGTGCGATTGATCTCTCTATACAGCCTACCATTCACCCTCACGTGTTTTTTTTTCTTCTTTGTATCCGTCTCAGGGACTTAGTGTGCAGGTTTCCCAAAACGAATGAACATTGTGGATTGGCTGAGAAATCGCATGGTAGATGTGGTACCTATATATACCCCTCTAGCGTCAAGTTTTGAAATAATGCCCATTTCTGGGATACCTTTTGTATAAAGGGTGAAAATATTGCCACCCTCATAGCTAGATTTGAAAGGAGGATATATAGTAGTTATGCGACGAAATACATTTACACTGCCTTTGATTACGTCAGGTGGTAGAGCGAGTCATGACCATTAGACGAGCGAGGAAGTACACGGAAACTAGCTCAAGTACATGTACGGAGATGTTCGTGGGAATAGAAAAGTTCCTTTCGCACGTTCGAAGCGTCATTAACACGATAGAGTGCTATTTTGGATTCAATCCTGTTTGCATGGACTTACTTTTATAAGTCTTGAACACTCATGCAGCTGTGCATCTTTATCTTGGTATATACTCAGTACCTGACGAGCCAAAGAATGATGACGAAGAAGACGCATTGACAAAGACTTGCGCTTTGATTCCTGTTTGTGTCTTTTTTGTTTAAAAACTCAGTATATGTGTTAAAAATGCTTAATGATTTAGAGTATTTAGTACTCTACTATGGGAAAGCAAGAAGCCGTTCCTCTAGATCTGCAACCATTCAACAACTGTGGAGTACATATACCACTTCTCATGCATCTCTACAAATATCTCTACTGAAATAACTACGTTTTGATATCATTTCTACGAGCCTAAAACAGCAAGTATTTGAATGTTAGGGTAGTTTAGCGACGATGATTATGTTGTGCCACCCATCAAGAAATACATATCAACTGCTCCTCCGATAAAAGAAGGTAACGTTATTTCAATGATTTGCCACAATTGAATTCATCATTACTTTATTGATTGGAAGCGAACAAACCGTATGCTGTAATTTTAAAAAAAGCTATGATACTTAGCGTTTTAGACATTGCGTGGCGATTGTATGCGTTGTTCTGTTGAAAATCCCAATCACGCAAATGGCAAGCTGAAAATGAAGGCACTGATGTACGCGGTCGCGGTGCATATACAGTGAGAGAATCAGTTGTAGGGTAAAGCGAACAAACAACCTCAATATTAGGACTATTTCGGGTTTGCAATCAGCCGTTATTTTCACTAGAAATATTAACGATATGTAATCAAAGTATTCACCATGATTCGCATTTAGCTTATTCATAAAACAATACTTGAATGCTATATCCGAGGAGGCACTTGATGCAGGTTATATGAAGTTGTCAAACATTCATTTAATGCTATATTTAAGGAGTAACATGATGTTGCCAAAATGAAGTGGCTGCATGATGTGGGCAAGTGAATGTGGCAATGTCATTATCGGTGCCACATTTTCGGTTTTTGGACCGAACCACCGAATTTCTAGTTGACATGCAAGCAGTGCTTGTAGGCCTTCAGTTGGGGGCGCTTGAAAAAAATCGGAGGTTCCCAAAATTATTGCGGAGCGCTTTGATGCACCGTGATTTGTATTATATCAGTGTTTCTGTGCACAATACCCCATATTACTTTTCATGTCAGTTAATAGCATGAATGAAATGACTTGGTAGCAATTCTGTCACTTCTGATCATTGTTCGGAGTCACTTTTCAGCTATTTCTTTGACAATTAAGAATAAATATAATGACAACAGCTACATCGAGATCGGAGAAATAACCGTCATGCAGTGATATTTTCAATCGCCAGAGATCGCGACCGCCAGCTTCGCCGCTGAGAATGAAGGGCCCGGCCATTTAACGGGGTTATACTTGGTACCGAGGCGCTGGCCCTGGTTCTCCGTTAGCGACGCCCGTGAGCTCAACGCCCCGCGCCGCGCGGTGTTTTGATGGCCCCCCGTACATGAAGTGTTCGTTATGAAAACAACTCAATACTCGCGCTTATAAGCGCGCTACAGCGTGTTATCGACCACCACGCCAGGTCGTTGTTTCCCTCCGAAGCCCTGGCCGCAAGTTTGCAAATACCTTCCTTCACGCACGCTGCACTCAACACCATTCACGCTGCATTAATGAAGGCGCCCATTAGCAGATTTCTCCGTTTTTCTTCCGCCAACGTGAAAATAAGGAGACAACCTCCATTTATTAAGGTTCAGTGAATTGTGGGTACTGTGTTACACACGCGACAACTGTCGAAAGTTCGGCGGAGAACTCTGTTGAAGGGATCTTTTCACAAGAGGTGAATAGAATTGATCCAATTATGGTAATCTCAATTAGCGATGTAACGTAGGGTTAGTTCAACAGAATCACTCTAAAAGAACAAGAACAAGCAAAAAGTTAGTTAACTTTGCACAAAATTACCTTAGGCGGCGTCCCAAACTGGTGAACTATAGGAGAAAGACGAAGGCAAAGATGAAGGATATAACGAATAAATGGTGTGCTGGTTCATAAACATGACATTTTGTTCAACACCCCATCGTTAACTATAGTTGCTATGATGTATTCTACATGGTTATTCTCTGTTTATCGCATTTTTGTAGCTTGTTTTATATCTATTTATCTCTGTGTCCAGTTTATTTCTTTATTTCGACTTTTTCACTCTTTCTTCTTTTTCTTTTTTTATAATTTTTATGCCCTTGTTTTTCTTTCTGGCTCAATTTTCTATGTAGACAGATTCGCACTTACTGTCTCTTTATCTGTCGTCCATTTATCGTTTCTGTATCTATATCTCTGCGTAGTTGGCCTCTGACGCCTACTATCTTTTTCAAGGTTGATCTTTTCTGTTATTTTTTGTTTTTAATTTTATCTCTCTCCATATATATATATATATATATATATATATATTTTCTTTTTTTTCTCTCGCACAACGTTGCTATATAATACCTGTGCCAGCGGGCTATAGATGTCCGAGTGGTTGGGGCGCTTGCATTTGGATCGCGCGTGCGCGAGTACAAATTTTGCCGCGTGGCAAAGCAAAATACAAAGAAACGTCACGAATAATTTTTTTCTTGGTGACTCCATCTCTCTCATTTTCTCTCCATCTGTATTCGTTTTCTTGTCCATCATGTTATTGACCACGCCACTCAGAGCACAATATGTGGGCTATTGTCTTTTCCTTTTCTCCCGGTCTCGTTTGCCCAATCTAACACTTTAAATCATGAAGCAACACCCCGAATTGTAAGTCATTTTGAAGTGTAAACTGAAAGTATATGGTGCCCGCACGGGCAACGCTTCGTCCAATGTGCGCAGACAGCAGCACTTCAAACCCCAGGGGCCGAGCATCGGTGAGTCATCCGTCGAAGGACACGGATCTTCCACAAGAGCATCTCCCATCAAAAGCCTCCTCCGCAGGAAGGAAAGAAGAAATAAAGAGAAAAAAGTAAAAAGTAGGAGCAGGACGGTGAACGGGACTAACACAGGATGGAGGGATAAATAGAAAAGTTTGTGTAAAGGCTCTCTAGATTTAGAGGAAAAGTTAATGTATCTCGAAGTGGAGCGTTAACATGGAAACTTCCCGCCTGTTTTCACTATCCCATACTCATCCTCATCTCTTCCTCTTGAAGTCGCTGCGAGCGCTCTTCGCCTATCTTCGGCAGTCGAGGGATTGATGACCCTTCGCCCGTCTATTGTTCTGCTTATTTTTTCTATTCGTTTTTTTTTTACTTAGCACTTCCAGATTCGGCTGGGTTTTAGGCATGCAAGTAGAGAAAAAAAGAATACTCGGTCATTTAGCGGGTTTCGTAATCCAACGGCTTATAGCCCTGCTTACGGCTTAATGGAGGAGTATCTGTGTTCTATGAGAGGCATGCTGTACGATGGATAAAAAGAGCACTCTGACTCAATTTTTCTGAGTCCTAACTCACAACGTATGGGACTCTCTTTAAAAAACAACGAGCGCGCTCACTCTGGAGAATATTATACTCTCGTTGCAAAGTCGTGGGACCCAAAAGAGAGCTAACATCTCTCTTTAAAAAAACCACATATACGTGGCAGAAAAGGGCGTAGGCCGAATTTTTTGGGGGGGGGCGGCGTGGGGGAACGGGCACTACTTTTTTCTGAAGTGGGGGAGGGCAAGCAGATGAGGTCGAGTGTCATTTTTGGGGTATTCATACTAGGGCGAAAAATGGAAAGGGGTGGGGGTGGTGGCATGGACCCTGTGTGCCAACCCCTGGCTACTGCTTATAGCGGCAAGTCAGGACTCTCCCGAAACAGTAGCTACATACTTAGTTTTTTTTTCTTAGAATATTCATTTGGCCTCGTAGCTTTACTTATAACACCATCGCAGCACAAAATTTTGTTTATTAATCTTTTTAATACATGAAGTGTTCTTTCAACGTACTTATTTATTTTCTTTTATCTGTCTTCTTTCAAGTTTTTACTATGCTGGCAAAAACATTGTTCTAGCTTTGCCGCGGGCAAGCAGATCGGAACATTCGTGAATAAATAGCGGTTTCGATTTGGCGCATCTGTGACGTACTTTGCCCTGAATTCCTGTACAACACTGACACTTCTCTTCTCTGAGGTGATGAATGAATTTAAAAACTAATAAAAAATTGTTGTCGATCCCTGTTTTTGGGAATCAGTATAACACGAAAGTTAGTCATGTCCTCGCGGAGGTATAGTTGCGCATTCAATGTGCATTGTTTCGCCACAAAGACGAGCAAAGTAATGCTGCAGTAACCAATTGCAATGTGACGTGAAGAACGCCGAGCAGCACAAAACTTGCAGCGAACACCTCAAGCAGAAGGCGTGCACGAAATGAGAATACACAGGGCGAGACCTCTGCATTCATCCGGGCAAAATTCCTAGCACGCAAAACTAAGCACTGATGGCGTCACTCTCAGTTGACAATGAATTCGTGCATCCAGAGACAGGATCTCCCTTGACATTGAAGTGATGCCCTTTCGTGACGCTATTTACAACCTCACCACATTTGGTGAGGTTGTAACAGTTACAATAATGCGTGCATGATGAAATAGAACGATGCTCCTTAACCATTTGGCAATGCGTGCTGTGTTGTTGCAGGCGCACACGTGGACTGTGAAAATGAAAGAAGTTACGCTTAATTACGTTATCGCTCGTAGCAGTGTAGAACACACTAGCTTTAATGGTGGAAACTTTTCTGGTTATGCATATTATGTTGCGGATATGGTGACACGGAGGTGCTGTTCATTCACTACAATAAATGTCATTGGCACAGCTCACTTCACACAACAAAATGTTAAAAAAAGAAAAAAAAACGGTGCCAGGCGGGTTTTCGCGTGTCGCTTTTTTGTTCTGTCATACGCGAAGAAAGCGGAAAATACGGAAGTCTTCGGCTTATACGGCTTCCATTGTGCACAATGGCGTCCATGCATCGAATACCAAAGTAATCGATCCATAAACGCTCTCTGGAGAAGAAATCACTTTCTTTCCCTCTTTATTTGTAGTTTTTGCACAAACCTCGTGCGCTTCGTCCCGTACAGATTGGAGTACTAGCAAAAACTAGCACTATGTTGGAGTGCTAGTTTTTGCCGAGTAGTGGCTGTAAAGCTGCGGTATTAACTGAGATGAGCTTTTTAGAGGCTTAATCCTAGACAATACTACATGCACACGACGTGTAAATGTAAATTTTAGTGTCTTTATCTTTTGTCACATGTTCAAGACATAGATTTCTTTGTTGCGTTTGGTTAAAATTACTCGTAAAGGCAACCACATCGTGGACTTTTAGCTCTGAAGAACGGGGATACAAAGGAGAAATTCATCCTTTAATCTTCTCATACTGTGTCAGTGGCCGGTGTTTTTATCTTTTCGTCTGTTATGTGAACGCTTTGCACATTTGTGTCCGAGTGTCTAAACGCGATTGACAGTTCTCAGTGGGACATGTATCATTTAATCAAAGAAAACAAGACCTTATGCCTTAAAAACACTTATATAACAGAACATTGTTCGTGTTACTCGCTAACTACTGTTACTACTCTTTCTTTATGCCACAATTTATTGCAGCCAGAGCTCTAACTACCACGTGAGATGTATAAACCTCCTCGTATGTTAAGATTATTTTATGGCCAAGTACTTTCTATTTGAAAATAACACATTAAGCAGATGATGAATCATGTTCTTGTTCTTGTTTTTTTTATAGTGAATAACTTTCGCTGTTAAAATTCTCATACGATTTATTGCTAAAAGTGAAACCTTCTTAGCGCTTGTGAAGTGTCTCGTATTAGATGAATGATTGAAGCGTGTGATCGAGTTCAATGTACACCCATAAAGCGAACTCTAGGAATGACACTGTGAACGATGGTCATGTTATCACGACGATCACGACAATACTGGTCACGATAATCAGGTTATCAACGACCAACAGTGAGAACACCGCTTTTCCTGCACTGTGAGTATTGCTTCTTTTTCAGGGCGCAGGTTTGTCATCCCCCCGTTTTCAAGATATCACTACGTTTGTAATCAATTACATTCTTACCGACGCCGAGCGATGCGAATGAAACAACTACACGCGCATCACGAGCGCGACGGCAGCACTCCTGCGCTGCAGTTTCCCACACTTCCACGCTCGATGATAAGCTCGTATAAAGTATATCTGGAACGGAACAGAGGGACGGCATCGGCAACTCTGTGTTACTGTAACGGCCTGTGGCCACTACGTGCGAGAAATTTTATGCTGGGAAAGACGATAGATCGCCAGCGACGGGCCTCTTCCCGGGAAAGGAAACGAAGCGGTCCTCGAGGAGAGAAAGAATGCGTGGAGCACGACGATGGTGAGGAGCAGACGCCCCAAAATGAACGAAGCAACGAAAACGCAGAATGAAATAAGCGATGGACGACGACTGACGCTGGGAGGAGGTTGGAACGGTGACGCTTGCGCAGGCAGAAGCAAGCGAGCCAGCGGCAGAGTTATTGATTTCTGCCGATCGCGTGGCCCTGTCACCACCAGCCAGCCAGTGATCCCAGTGAGCTAACAGAGCGTAGAAGTTTCCGGGACTCGTTCGTAGCCCCCCCCCCTTCCTTTTTTCCCTCTCTCGCTGACTCGTGCCTTCATGTCGTGCCGGGAAAGAGTTCGCGAGCGTCAAAGAAGGATGTCAGTCCTGCTGCTCTGTGTGCGTGTGCTGAGACTGAGGGGGGAGGAGGAAGGGTAAGTTAGGGGCTCATGCGTAAGCTGTCTGCAGGCAATAGGTCCTCACCCTCAGCTGGTTGCTGCTAAGCTCAGAAAACCTAAAGCGAGGACGGCCCTAAGAGCACACAGAATGCCGATACGTGGCATGTCAGAGCTCCAGGTAGGATAAAGGGAGGCTGGGCTGTTCGGTGTGCGCATGAAGGATCCAGCTGAGTACGTAGAGGTATTGTAGGATCCTCACAGTGTGCGGGGAAGTTGAACTGGTAGCTAGCATCCTCTTGAATGTCTTGTAGTCCATCTATAAACTCTTTTTTTTTATTTCCATTTTTGTCGTTCCTCGGCTATGATGTGATCTCGATACTTTCTTTTCTTTTTTACGCTCGCTTTACTTACGATGCGGACCGAAGTTTGAATGACGACTTCTATAATGATGGAAAAGAAGGAAGCTTCTATTCTCATGCTTTT
The DNA here is from genome assembly GCA_013436015.1 of Rhipicephalus annulatus. NCBI lineage: Eukaryota > Metazoa > Arthropoda > Arachnida > Ixodida > Ixodidae > Rhipicephalus > Rhipicephalus annulatus. The sequence continues at coordinate 209,567 of WOVY01010206.1, read as the reverse complement.
TCTTCGAGTATACTTCCCCATCTGAAAAGTCACTCTCAATGCCAGTTCTGTGTTACTGCCCATGTAGCACTCCTGCCAGTGCAACAATAAACAAGAAAATGGCAGCATATCCATGGGGTGAATGATGGAGAGTGGGGCGAAGCATTCCTCCGTCCATTCGTTCTTGCTTCCGCCCGTCCATGCGTCCGTCTGTGTGACTGTCCATGCGTTCATCCGCCCGCCCGTCCGTGCGTGCGTCCGTTAAGGCATCCGCACGTTCATCCGTGCGTCCATCCCTGCGTTCGTCCATGCGCCCATTCGTCCGTGCAGCCATCCGTGCGTCCGTCCATGCATCTATCTGTGTGTCTGTTCATTCATCTAGTCAATACTCCAAGTACCACCATCTAGCCTATTTTCATCATATATTCCGCATATAGAAGCACCGCCATCCAGCGGACATTCCAAGAACTAAACGAGCGGTGGCACACGCACACTTTCTTATGGCTTGCGCTTCGTGTCTACTTCCCACCTTTAACCACTTCGAGTTCATGGTATATACTAGTTCACTGTATTCATTACACTGCGGCCCAACACTCGCTAAACCTTTCCAAAACCAAAGAGGTTACGCCCAGCGAGTTTAACGTAGCAACCCTTTCTTGTCAGATAGGGCTCAATGTACATGCCAATGGCTGCTCATGGGGAATGAGAGACCGGAGAATTCGGCTTTTAGGTAGCGCGCACGCTGCGAATTTTTTATTGTTCAACAACGCACAGGAGAAATCTCCCACCGGCACAACATTGCAAGTCAAAACGTAAGACTGGTTACGCACTACGACGAAGGACGAACGGGTGCCGCTTTAAGGAGCTTCGTCCATAAAATGGTAAGAACTGTTCATTAGAAAGAAAGAAAGAGAGAAAGAAAGAACGAGAAAAGGAAAGGAACAACGTTCTATCAAGTTTGCTAAATATTTGTGTTGCATTTTCACAGAAGTTTCGGTTGGTATGCAATGCTTCTACTGGGTGAGATCACTGCAAGTTTTGTCCGTTCAAGACGAAGGCGTTACGCTTACGTTATCGCTAGCCCAGCAATTCATACTAAGATGATCAAGACTATATCATTAGGGAGCTCATAAAGATACTGGTGCGTGGCAAAAAAAATAGCAGTGCCATTTAAGATACTTTGTTCTGGTATGCAAGCGTCTTCTGTGTTTAGTGAATTTGGTTTTATTCTTACCATTCGGATCTGCTATGTTTTCTGCTTTCTTTTACCGAATTTGTCCCTAGTAGTTAAATGACCGTGTTGTTACGAAACGTTTGTGCTATCTGATTAGATATCATTGCACAGAAATGGGCCATTAGCGTCATGAAGTGCCCAAAAGGTTTTTCTTGTCAGCACCATCTTTCGAACAGTGCATTCGCATTGAGCAGAGACGTCCACACGCTAAATTGCTAATGACCAGGTAATAAATCCACTTATCAGTTTACCCACTGCATTCCAAGCTTCTAGTCGATGCTTGCGCGTTGCGCAGGATAATGATCTCCGGTGAGGTTGGCTGAAAGAATTCAATAATTAGCATTGTTGTGCTTCTGAACAGCGAAGCTCTTTCCAGATGGCTATTTAAAGTCATACGCCGCCTCCAAATTCGACTATTTCGCTAACTACTCAGCACAGTACCGGAAGACTTTCGTCCTGAGCGAGCTCCGAATTTATGCATACGCAATAATCATTCCGAGGGAGGAATCCCTAGGGTGAGAAATTATACATTAAAAAAAAGCATGCTGTTTGCAAAAGCACGAAAATTGAATGAAGAGTGGGGGCCTCACTACACATGTTGTGTTTTATTCGCAAAAATGAAAACGGGAAACCCACAGTATGCCATAAAATTTCGTGACACTACTGTTTTGTGCGAAGTTCACGCACATAAATATTACACAATTGTACTAAGCTCAGTATGAAGTACTAAGTACAGAAAAAAAATGCCAGAAAAACAAGCAACCTAAATTCGTGGCTCCACACACCAGTAAGATTATTTTATGTCTACGTGTGTCTGAGCTGAGATTTAGAGGTTAATGAATGATCCGGACATCATTAGCAAAAGCGTGCGCAGGGTCCTCCTTCAAGGGACACAGAAAGTTATCGCAGCGACTCTCCCCTTACTAAGTCAAAGCATGTAGCAGACTTCACCCATCCCCTCTCAAATGAATACAGGTGCCCCCACCCCCACCACCCCCTCCCTTCCAATTAGCACGCCCAAGATCAGCAGCATGCATGAAATTTCAAATACAGAGTCAATATGACATTTACACTCTCTAAACGTGCACTAGCGGGGACTAGAATAGAAACCGTGATGTTGGCAGTGGCTCAATAGCAGAAAGACAGACAGAGTAACAAAAGGTATTCGCAGCCTGACCTCTAAACTTATCAGCAAACAAAGACAGAAAGCCTTACGGGCTCTTCTACAGCTATACAAGGCAATAGAAATTAGTGATCCTCTGTTCGTCTGTAGATGCCCTGCAACGAGCCTGTGTCTTTGAACACAGACACACAAAATTATATACATACAACTTCAAGGGAATATCCGACAGGTCCGGGTAATTTTCATATTGAATGAAGTTGAAGCTAGCACACATTGCAAAGGTAAATGCTTTTGCTAACGTTTCAGCCGGGGCACGACCTTCAACTTCATTCAATATATAAGCTGGGCTGTGGTAAAAGGTGATGTGCGAAAGGAGGACGAGTTTGCCGGATGGGCCACTTTCCGGAACCAGTGCCGTTCACGCTCCCACCAGACCGGCTCGCGTCCGGGAGTCGCTTCAGAATCTTTACGACTGGCGTGCACTGCATCCGAACACTGTCTTCGAGCACTACGCGCGGCATCACCGTCACTTCAACGACACCGCCAGTACCGCCTCCACTTGAAGGAGCACTCGCGTTATATATATATATATATATATATATATATATATATATATATATATATATATATATATATAGTCCCTTTAACGTGCGCCTAAACCTAAGCAGACGGGCCTCAGGCATTCGCAATGGGGCCGCCGTGGCCAGAATTTGATCATCCGACTTGCGGGTCGGCAGTCGAGCTCTGTAACCACAAGATTATCGTGTTAAGTGTGTGTTACGAATCGCGTGTAATGATGGCATACATAAAAAAAGACTATTACGTCAGTCTGGATCCGACAGCAATTAAACTTAAGTCGTTAGTACAGATTCAGTTCTGGCTGCTTATGAGAAAAGAGTGCTGTACCATTTTATCATGCAGTTTCGCTAATGGAAGTATGCCAACTTGAAGTGCTAATCAGGATCAGTGCTCTTAGCGTGAATCATTGTAGAGGTTCAAACCAATAAGGATGACGTAGACGAACAAGTGTTCACCTCGCGCTGCCGCACAGGGCCGTACACTTTATCATAGATACCTGCAAGGCTGGATATCTGGTGGGATATTATCTTAATGCCCCTCTTCTGAAAGTTTACCGCGCCTGTTTTTGAACTATAGCGAGACTATCAAAGTCAAGCACATGCACATCTTCTGGAGCAATGACGAGGCTGTCCTCAACCGTCGCCTTAAGCCCAGTGGGCCGCTGTTGGCGTTTGTCTCCTAATGTGAAGTTGTTACATGAAATATCAATTAATGTCTGTTCTTGAATTTCATTGCAGTTTGCAGGTTTGTTATCAGACCCGTTTAAACCAAATGAAAGCAAGACAACAATATTGTTACGGTGGGTTATAGTGTATGTGGGCCTCTGCGTAACGATGCGTTGCATAAGTAAAATAAAAATGACGAGAAGGACTCTTGGTGGAATGCTTGGAACTCGAACGAGTCTTCTTCCTGAAGGTTTAGAAAATGCAAGCTGAGCAACGCAAGTGCACGTTTTTCTAAGGCACAGAATACACGCGTGGTTACGCCGGTTTGCTATCTTTCACTGACGCACAAAATTTGTTTCGCCTCGGATACACGCAGACATAGACAAACGTATACGCGCGCACGCTAGGATGAAGCTCCCGGTTCTCGCTTTATCAGCGCGAAAGGGTTTTATTCGTGAGGCTGTGGCAGCAATCTTGAGCCGCCATCGCTTCCAGGCCATTTCGCGACGACTGGAAAGCGCCACGTCGCTTCGTGACAGCGAACCGCTTCATCGAAGTCGTTCCTCTAGAAACTATAGAGGCGAGCGTTTCGTTGAAGCCTTGGGGAAAAAAGAATACGACGATGGAGAACAAGGAAAAGGAGTCTTAGACGTGAAGCGTGCGAAAGCAAGGCAGAGCGACATTAAGACGTCCTCGTCGTCGTGTCATTGTTCCTCGGCTCGGACGGAAAAGGGCGCGCGTCCTGCATTTTAAGACAGTAATGGCGTAAAATGTCTCGACTTGCTTTCAGTTCTTGGCCTTACTTTTTTTTCTCGTTTGTAAACGTTCGGCACTTTCTCGAAACAAATGTTCGTTTCTCATCATCCGAAATAAACTGAGTGGCACATTTCTTATTCTTTCTTTGTTATTTACCATTGCATTAGTTTTGTTTGTCGTGAGTGCAGATACAGCCCCTTTTTTCCTCTTTTTTTTTTGAGCCCTGAGTCAACGTTCTCTTCGTGATTGATAATCTCCCTGAGAAGTAAAAAAAAGTAAACGTAACGTGTGAGAAGTGACGACAAAAAACACAAAAGACCGGAAGCAAGAAAGAAAATTAACTTCATTGTTTTTAAGAAAATATCTTAAAACACAGGGTAGGAAAATAGGAATTCAATGTGTACGCCATAACAAATGTGTATGCTGTTGTCTAACACTTAGCGGATAGTACACGAATGCTCAAGAAAGGGAAAGGAATGGATTAGAAAGAAGGAAGGGGCATAAGTTACCTTACACTGAGGAAAAGATTATAGATTTAGGCTGGATTGGCGTGGGCCTCACCTTTACCCTAAAAAATGTGCCTTTCTTACCCACTTGTATTTCATAACGGTTTTATGGTTAAAGTAACAACAGGGTTCGTTTTTTCTTCTCGCACAACTCCTGGCCACCATTCTTTGTTCTCATTGCATCTTTATTGTTGCCTTATGTGTCCATCCAGCCTAAGCCCACAACGTACGGAAACACACCCGCAGTGGGTAACCTTCAATAAAGAAAAAAAACTTTTGCTAACGCTAAGGCCCCCAGCATTTCTTTCCTAAATGAAGCTAATCAACCCATATAAGCCTGTTACGGAACAGATGAGTCTGTTACCCAGAAAAAAAAGTTGCGTATCAATTTGGATGAGTACTGGAAAAAAAGTAAGTTCTCAAAAGCATTAAAAGTTTTAAACAAATGTTCCAATTGTTTTCCGCTTTTTTTTTCTTTCCTCTTCACTCCCGCTCTGTCATTTTTATGCATATTTATGAATATTATGCATATTTTATACATGCTTTATGCATAAATGAAAATTGGGCAGCTTCTGAAGAGAAAATTATTAAGTTTTGTACTGAAAAGTTGCAGCTTACACTCACTGGTTATCAGTTTGAAAGGGTTCATAGATTGGGTAAACATGACAAAGAAAAGTGTCGACCAATCATTGCCAAACTTACCTTTTTTTAAAAATAAGGACCAAATCTTGTCGCGTGCCCAAAATCAGAAGGGCACTACGTTTTCAATACGAAGATTTTCCATTGGCAACGCGACAGACCCGCAGAAAGCTAATAGAATTTGCCAAAACTGAAAATAAGCCATTTAGGCTCGTAATAGACAAGCTGCGCATCGAAAACGTTACTAACGTCTATGACGCCGTCATTAAGTCAGTTATACGCTCATGCAGATAGCTAGAAGGAAACGTACAAACGTTTAGAAAGCCGGAGCTGCATAAGCCTTGCACTCCTCTATCACTGACAGTGTCATCCAATAACATTAAAAGCATCTCATTCAAACGTGAAATAGTCTCATCTTATATCGATTATAGCCTTTCTGATATTCTTGTCTTCACTGAGACATGGTTTAACGCTGACATCAATTACAATGAGATTTTTACGCATGCTAACAGATACAACGTCTATCGAAGCGATCGTCCAGACAGAAGGGGTGGTGGTGTTCTTATAGCTGTTAAAAAAACCATCACGTCTTAGGTCGTCACTTCCCCTTATAAGATTGAAATTATATGCGTAGTTTGCACAATTCATTCCACAAGGATGTTGCTCGGCAGCTGTTATCGTCCTCCCGATTGTCATCATTCTTTCTTAGAAGAGTTGCGCAGCAGCATTAATTCTGCCATCGAAATCTGTGAGGCTCGCATCGTTTGTCTAGTGGGTGACTTTAATCTACCATTTGTTGAGTGGGAGCAGCTGTCATCTTCTTGTAAGTACTCAACTGATTTCATTAACTTAACTTTAGACTTTGATTTAGCTCAGGTTGTCACTCACTCAACTCGTGGTTCAAATACACCTGACCTCGTTCTTACAACTGCACCTGAAACTGTAGACCACATAAACTATTTGAATGGCTTTAGTGACCACAAAACTACTGCAAGTTGATCTTTCTATCTAGCCACCTTTTGCAAGAACCAAATCAAAGAATATTAGAGAGAGAAAGAGATAAAGAAAGGCAGGGAGGTTAACCAGATGCACATCCGGTTTGCTACCCTGCACTGGGGAAGGGATGAAGGTGAGAAAAGAGGTTGCAGAGAGATGAGAAGGTACACACAATCACGAGCACACTCGGGGAGCACACACAGTCTACAGGCGGTCTCTCAGGTTTGTTGACTTTAAGTAAAGTAGCAGTGCTTTATTCGCTTTCTGCGCAACTGAGGCAGATGCCCAAGGTCCTAGTATTTTCTGCACACAAAATGGTCCGGGGTCAAGTTGATTCAAAACCATCCGGAGCTGGCATCGCTGCAGTGTGTCGTAGCAAGCGCAGCTGCACAGGACGTGTTCGATGGTCTCTTCAGCTCCGCAGTAGTCGCATGTAGGAGTGTCTGCCATACCAATGCGAAAGGAGTACACCTTTGTAAATGCAACACCCAACCAAAGGTGGCATAACAATGTCGCATCGGAGCGGGAAAGTTGTGATGGTAGCTTTAGCTTGAGTGAAGGATCCAGTTCATAAAATTGACACCTTTGGAAGCTGGTAGACAACCAGAACGTGCGTGTGAGATCTCGAGCCAGCAGGTAAAGTTAGAGATTTATGATAAAGCCGATTATGAAGCCATTAACAGGAAACTTGAGTCTTTCCTTGACAATGTGCTACTGCCTTCTTTTTACAGTCGCTCAGTTGAGGAAAACTGGCTTCTTTTCAAGCATCTCTCATAATTATAGGGTGATTTTGGGACGTTAAACCTCACAAATAAATCATCAAGAATGAGATTTCAGCCCTAATAGAAAAACACGTACCGTTAATAACGATTACAAATGATAAAACTAATCCATGGTTCACCAAGTCTTTGCGCAGAATTAGAAACAAAAAAAGCGGCTTTATCGGTCTGCAAAAAAATTCGCGTTCACACACGTCTTGGGATAGATACGAGGAATGCCTAAAGAAATATTGCCATGAAATTACAATTGCGAAAAATAAATACTATTCCCAGGATTTGCCTTCACTCCTAAAATCTAATCCGAAAAGATTCTGGAAAGTAATAAGTCCTGATCGGGACGATAACTTCATTTTATTACACGATGCAAATAACACTCCTTTTACTGACACTGAGTGCCCTCATATCTTTAATTCATTCTTTTCATCCGTGTTTACCACAAATTGTTGAACGCGATTACTCATTCATGTCACCTATAGATATCACAATTGAAGGCATAGTTAAAATTATTGAAAAGCTGAAGATGTCCTCATCTTCTGGTATTGACGATATCAATTCAAAAATATTAAAAAACACTGTTTATGTGTCTGGCACTATCCTGTTTTACATTTTTCGGCAGTCGCTCACTACAGGAATGTTGCCTTCTGACTGGAAGATAGGGAAGGTAGTGCCAGTCCTTAAAAGTGGTAGTAAAAGTTCACCTGGAAATTATCGCCCCATTTCGTTGACGTGCATATGTTGCAAGATGCTTGAGCATATCATAGCTTCTAACATTTATGCGCATCTAGAATCTAACAATTTCTTTTTCTCTAACCAGCACCGGTTCCGAAAGGGTCATTCTTGCGAGACTCAACTCTCTGAGTTCACCTCCGACCTACATTCTAACATGAACACTAATCTACAAACAGATTGTTTATTTCTTGATTTTGCAAAGGCATTCGATCGTGTTGCTCATGATCGCTTTTTATTAAAACTGTCATCACAAAACTTGATTCACTCACGCTAACATGGCTCAGAAACTTCCTAACTAACCGCCAACAATTCACTATCGCCAACAATCACTCTTCATCACTTCGTTACGTTTCCTCTGGTGTACCACAGGGCAGTGTTCTTGGTCCCTTACTTTTCCTCATCTACATTAACGACCTGCCTGACAACTTATCCTCATGTATTCGTATATTTGCCGATGACCGCATTATCTATCGTCCCATCCGCAACAATGGCGATCATCTAACTCTTCAAAAGAGACATTGAGCATATTAATGAGTGGTGCAAAACATGGCAGATGACACTTAATGTTTCCAAATTCAAACTAATCACCTTTGGTCGCAAACATGATAACTTTAATACCCAATACATAATTGATAATAGCATTGTAGAACGCACTGATCATTACAAATACCTAGGCATAAACTTAACTTCTACACTTTCGTGGTCCACACATATCACTTCTATCTGTGCCAACACATCAAGATCATTAGGTTTTCTGCGCTGAGATCTATACAGTGCTCCCTCCGATGTGCGCAAACTGGCTGATCTTGCTCTAGTCCGTCCTCAACTGAAGTTCGCATCCTACATTTGGTCACCATATCAACAATACCTCATAGATAGGTTAGAATCTCTACAGAACAGAGCTAGTCGATTCATAGCGCGTAATCACAGCTACCTGTCCAGCATAACACAGATTAAACATAGCCTTGCACTCAAGGCACTGAAAATTTGCCACGACATCTCACTTTTATCACTATTTCACAAACTCATCCACACCAGCATGATGCCATCTGTTCACCTTAATCTAGCACATCGAACTTCGAGCGCACTACATAACACCTTTAGCTTATCACGCATGTACGGCAATACTAATGCTTTCAACCAGTCAGCTCTTCCACGAGCTATTCGTTTGTGGAATGATTTGCCAGATGATCTTGCGTCAGAACAAGACCACACAAAGTTCTATCATACTCTTAAAATTCTTATGCACCAAAAACTGCTCTATCGCATCTTCGTTATCATCAGTGTATATAGGACTGTTGCCGATGATGATTGGTATGTGGGGTTTAACGTCCCAAAACCACTATATGATAATGAGAGACGCCGTAGTGGAGGGCTCCGGAAATTTTGACCACCTGGGGTTCTTTAACGTGCACCCAAATCTGAGCACACGGGCCTACAACATTTCTGCCTCCATCGGAAATGCAGCCGCCGCAGCCGGGATTTGAACTCGCGACCTGCGGGTCAGCAGCCGAGTACCTTAGCCACTAGACCACCGCGGCGGGGCAGGACTGTTGCCGATGTTTTTGCACTATTGCTAGGTTGTAGTTACTGTCATAATATTTTTTTTGTATTTCACCTTCACATACTGTAACTCACTTTTCTAGTATGTATTTGGCTTACATGTTCATAAGTTGAGCTGCATTTTTATTATATTCAATATTTGCCTATGTATGAGTAGATATATATGTATATATATTTTTCTAACGTATTATCTGTACCGCCCCCCCTTACACAATGTCCCTCGGGGGCTCTGTAAGGTACTGTAAATAAATTAATAAATGAATAAATAATAATAATAATAATAATAATAATAATAATAATAATAATAATAATACACTCGCGTAGACACTACTTGCTAAGAAAATATAACGCAAACACACTGATCCTCGCAGGCTTTTCTTCGTAAGCCATTTGCGATATGCGTGATAAGCAAAGGAAAAAGAAGTCTGCCTGGTTCTTTTCTTCATACGTGTTACCACACTGAACAATACTCCGGCCCCTAGAAAATACAAACAAATCCGAAAAAGAGACGGTATAATGCGACGTAGCATTAGATGTGGTGCGGAGTGGTTGAAACACAGCGGCATCTACGGAAACGAGTGTTGCTCCTTCGTTCGGGGGGACCTTCCTTCGATGGGGAACAAACCTCCTTCAGCGCCTCGAACGCAGAAAAGTCTCGGGGTGAAAAAAAAAGGGAATGCTTCACGGTAATTATATTCTGGAGAGCCCCTCAAATCCAGCCCGGAGTGAATCTGACTCACTGGGGAGACGCCCTAGGAAACAAGACAGCTTTTCTATACATACCATCTCATTCACAGAGATCCCGCAGCGTCGAAAGAGGAATAATAAGGGAGCGCGTGGTGGAAAACGCCCTTCTTCTTACCACGCTATCCGAGCTTACGGCCATACAACGTACGGTAATGACATCTCCGAATCGAATCAATCCCCGAGAAAAGGGGGCAGGGGTTGAGTGGGAGAGAATGGGAGGGAAAATTAGACGAAAGGGTTGTTCCTCAGCCATTCTTATGGTGGGCTGTTCTGCTGCCTTCTCTTAAACTAAGCACTCCACAGCCAGAACGCCGCTGGAACTCGCTCGTGTTTAGGTGCGCGTTTCTTGACAAGGAACGAAGACCGCGATCTTGGTTGTTTACGAGCCAGTGGTCCACGCCCACCCACACACGCACACACACGTGATTCTATGGAGTTCTAGAATGTTCTGTCTCGTGCCTCGCTCCCATTCCTTCATCTCTGCAGATTTTCAAGACACTTTATATATTTTATTTCCGCTCTTCGAGGCCCGATTCGCAATTTCTAAGCCTATCACGGTGACGTGTGGCCGGGCCATTAAAAGAAGGGCGACGACGGCCCGATTACTTCCTCCCAAGACGAACGCGAAATTTGGAATGTCAGAGAGCCAGAAAGGCTGTGTGCCCAATAGCGTTGTGGACGCCGTTTTGGACCTGAAGAGGATCTGCGTGATGAAAAAACGGGAGCTTCAAATGCCATGTTAGTGGGCCGCTTTCGGATAGCGTTCTCAACTGGCACGGTGCTATTGGGAGTCCGCGACGGAAGAACTGTGCAATGGCTAGCGATTGCGTGAACTGTGCTTAAGTGGTTGTTTGTAGAGTTCAAGTGCGATAGCTTAACAACTTTCCGAGCATTTTTTGGAAGCACTTAGCAATGCTGTGCGGAAACATGAAAAAATTTCAGTTTGACCGATTGCAGGATTCGAGACAACATGAGAACTGCTTCGTTAAAAAATATCTGCGTGCGATGATCATCATACCTCTAGGTTTTCATTTTGTTGACTGGCCTTGTGATAAAAAAGCTGGGGCTAGAAATCTACAAAATTTAGATAAAAGAAGATAGAAAAAGCTGGCAGTTATAAACTAAGACCTAGAGAAGCAGGCTTTTTTATGTGTTGGACGATCTCTATGACATAAGCGGCGATCGTGCAGATTCAAAAAAAAGAAGAAAATGAGAAGAAAACATGCAGACAAAGTCAGTCATCGTCTTCTTCTTTGTAAATAATTCATAGCTACATGGGTTACAAGTGAACTGTCGTAAGTACACCTACCTAATTTAAAAAGAAAATTCCACTTACAGTGGCGACATAATTGATGTGAATGATCATTTTCGAAGGTTTCATTCTTATCAAGCTTGTGTATATTGTGTAACATGTAACATTAAAATAACTTTCACTTAGGTTATGCCCTCCAATAAGTGCATGACTATAGTGTAGACCATTCCTTCTCCGTCTTTCTATGTTTTCTCTCTCCTTCCTTTCCTTTTCTCTCAATTTCTCGCTTCTTCTCTCTCTCTCTCTCTCTCTCTCTCTCTTTGTTGCCGTGCTTTCTTTCGCCGTCTATCTTCATGCCGGAAAATAGATGCACGTGTTCTATGAGCTAAGTCAGCAAACTAACTCGTGCGTCAGTTCACTCACACTCAGTTCGAGCTATGAGTCTCAGTGAGTGATGGTTAGTTAGAGTCAAAGTGAGTCCTCTTGCGAAAAACAGTGGTGAGTGTGAATTCAAGTGAGCCCTCAGGGTGCGGTATGCTTTATGAGTGATCTGAGTGAGCCATAAATTTTTTGCCAACCGATGTCCGTGAGCGAAGCATAAGTTGAAAAAAGAGGACAAAGATAAAGTAGAGAGGAAAACGGCACATGCAGGTTATTGATGAGGATAGTTGTTGCATTCAATACACAAACCACGTCCGGCTTAAACTGGTGTGCTGTGAAAGCTCCTGTAAAGCAGTGTTCGCCGTATTGTAGTAGGCTTTGACGAAATGCAATATTTTTTTTTTCTTTTCAACGTGGGCTTATTCTGGAATTCTTTCTCGGCGGGGTTCATTTTTGTCAGATAAAAGTAAATGCGTAATTGTTTATAAGAACACCAGTTCATGCCTGAAGACAATGGCAGAACGAATCAGATACGTGCATTAAATTGGACTCATTTCCACCGTTATGTTATTTATAGCTGCCCACTTTTTGAGGCATATGTTCGAAGGCAATTAATAGAGCTTGCTTTAACAGCTGACGCAAACATCCTCTCCCTTTTGTTCGAAATGAAGAAAGCAAGCTCAAAGCGTGTAGATGAAGACAATCAAAGTATTAATTCTCCCAAAAAAGGAGGCAGGCCCAGAGGTCGGCTATTTTGGTTAGAGGAGGTCAGCGGGGATCCCTTGGAAAACCATGGCCTCCTATGGCATGGACGTGCGCACAGTACGCTGACGCTTCACACACAGAAGATACGTGGGAGTCACTTCTGCGTAAACATCCACAGGCAAAAGGGGGAAACGAGCTGCCATTTTGCGTTCTCCTTTTAAGTCAAGCGAAACGTGCCGAGCCACATGGTAAGCGCACGCGTGTTTGACAGCAGTTACAATACAATCTGCAGGAAAGCGAAGTGATCTCGTGAGTGTTGGGTGCTCCGAACGCAACACATGACGCCTTATAGCAGTACCATGTCCCTGTGCTACAGTCCTGCCATATCAACTGCGTAAAGTGGAGAGGAAGTGGCGCGTCGCTACACTGCGAACTAGAGCGAGAACCACATTGAAACGGCGATCCTCATTTGTACTCCCATTGTGATTATTTTCTGTGTCACAGGCTAAATCAAAGGATTCCCGATGAGTTATCAGCAAGTGATGAGGGACGTCTTCATTTTTTTCTGCTTTTTTTAGGCTTGTGCCATATCTGACTTGCAACCCCCCTTTTTTTTTCATAATTAGCAACAACGTTTGTCGGCATCGCGCGTCCGCCCAACTGTCTATGGCATCTGCCATGGTTCCAACAATTACATGCAAAGGGCTAGTTACGCATTTTGACACTTGCGTATCTTCGGCGTCATCCTGAATTTACGTTATTAGAGTCGCAAGAGAAAGACATCCATTCGTACAAAAATGATTGTATCAACATTAGCTCCACTGAATGTATTTCAAAAATAAATAAAAAAATAACAGGTTTACAGCTGCGTTAAAAACGATAGAGAAAAGGTTCAATAAGGGTACCACTTATAGATACGTCTTTTATCAAGGCGTTGATCTAGGCTACTTGGTCAGATTAATCAGAAAATTTGGAACTTCAACAACACTAAATGCAACTATTTCAGCGTAGTTTCGACTTGGCACTCGTCTCTATTATTAGGCGTTATTGAAGTTTCCAATGAGGCCTCGTATAGACTTCACTGTCCTGCACAGCTTTTCGTGACATGGAGTGTAGCTATTCGTGTTCCTGGTCAGTATAATGCCCAATCTATAGTGGCACCGTCATAGCTCCACCAGTGCAGAATCAGAATAAGAAGTTAATCAAAAGTCACAGCTTTGCCGCAAAGGTGAAGCAATAAACGCGATAGCAATTAATTGCGCATTTCTCATGCACAAATGACGCACGAAACGTACTCACAGGTACAGGTGAACGCGAATAAACGTTTCAGTTGTTACTTCGCAGTGCCTGAAAAGCGCGCCCTTTTCGCCAACGGAGGCTGTGCAAAAATTGCAGTGACCTTTGTGCGCCCCGTAACCACAACAGAATTGTGGCAGAGCAAGACCAAAGCCAGTCAGGATGAATGATCCTCCCCACTGGAAAATAAGGGCGCGCGAGAGATCGTCCACTACCTTCCCCTCCGCGGGCCAAAGTACGCGTGAGAAATGAGAGCTGCCGTGCGCTCGTTGCGCCATCTTGCTGATAATGCTCAAAACACGATAGTTAACCCTTCCCCCCAATATGTCCGCCAACAGCGGTATGTGATAGATATAAATAACTTACTGTTTCAACGTTGAAGGAGGTACCTCTCGGTGGCTCAGTGGTTAACACCTCGCATTCACGGCGCGGAGGTTACGCACTCGATTCCGCGCAATGCAGTCTTCCGGATTGTTTTCTTACTTGCTTTTTCATATATATAGATGAGTATACATATATGGTGCTTGACATCGACGCCGACGACACCAGCAAAATCCAACCGAAAGTCTCCAAATAATTGCTATCGCAATAAAAGGGCTGCCTCGGACTTCAGCGAATCAGTCGCCCTTCATCTACCAGAATATGGCGTCACATTGCGGTCGATGCGCATGGCACCAAAACCACTCGCGTAAGTACGCACGCACGCACACACACACGCACACACACACATATAGTGGAGTAGCATGAATGCTCGTAAACAGTGGACATTCGTACCATACCATCAGAGACCATCAGGCTAAAATTACACTAGCACGAAGCCAAGATTTTCACTGTTTGGCTAAATGCTCTGCTGTGAAGGCAATGCCCTAGAACGCCCGTCAGCGCAGCATTTCGCAAAACAAACCTTACGCATGATAGTCCCGTTCTAAAAGCCCCTCCTCATTTGTCTCCTCTTTTTTATATAACATGAGGGTGCGACTGCGGTCATTTTTTTATTACGCGCCATGTGCACTATGTAGACTAGGGTATGCGCTAGCGTGAGGATTGACAGCTTCGAAAGAGTACGCTAAGCTTCACACACTGCCTGAAAATAACCAAGGCATAACCTGTTTGTCATGCAATATACTTCAATTAGGCACCCATGTTTTAGTTATGCTATATTAGGTTACATGCTACACGCTTAGGAGAAAAATGTAGAGTGCCCAATATCGAGCTACAGTAGGCTATTAAACAGGGGTTCTTAGCAAAAAGGGCGCATGTGCAAACATCCTTTAATACATAAGACATGAGCCCTTGAATGCATGATACTCATCATTCTCTTGAATGTTTGTTTTTGATAAACAGCTCGCGTCAGTCCAGTGCATTGTCAGAGAAAGCGTGAATAAGAGTGAATCAATGGCTCGAAGTGTAAATGGAAATTTGTATAAATCAAATCTTTTTTCAAGTTTACTCATGTCGAGCTGGGCCACTGCCCTGCAATAGTCTTTTTTCTGTGCCCCTCTTACGTTTCACAGCTTAGCCTTTCATGATCCTGGTATGTAGCTGTATTGAGTAAAATATGCCTGTTTACGTCGATATGTTTGAATAACTGTGCACATAATCTTTCCAAAAGTATTCCTCTAGAATTTGTTATATCTTAAAACTTACAGGGTTCTCGTGCAGTACCATAATTCTAGATATTATCAGTGTCGTAACAGAAACACATCACACGAAGAGGACAGGATGCGTACTGAATTAAAACTAGTTTTCCGGAACGAAAGCAGTGCCAAGAACAGCACAGGAGTGATAAAGAGAGGTGACAAAGAACTAAAGCTCCATCTTTATTATTGTGTCCACTCATCATGCAAGGAAATACGTATCCTCGAAGGTGATTGGTTTTGTTCTCATAGAGAGAGAGAAAAATCTTTTTGACCCTGCACCATTATTCACTGGTACTGTCAGTGTACAGCCGGACAAGGTAAAGTTTATAGCATGCGAATTGTGCTCTTCTGATCACATTCAATTTTCTGGCCGTCCAAATATGGAAAATACAAGCTATCTACAGGACAGCTTTCTGTTTTGACGTATAAACGTTTTCCAGTTAAAGTTAACCGAGCCTCTGACCCCACAATCGTGTGTCAAGACGAACAGAAAGCGGATAAAAAATGGCCTTTCCCTCCCACTTGATGGTGAGTGCCAATTTTCGCGCAACTACGAGTAGTGCTGTGTGTGACGCTGGTCTTTTCAGTGAGGGCTCTTCATCAGCGCAACGGAAGCCACATCTCCTTCACCGCTGTCACCATGACAAATGACTGGTCTGCCACGTCGTCACACCGCCACGCGTTACGTGCACACCTGTGGCATACTGAGTGGAGTCCGCTCCTTCCGGTTAATGACTGCTATGGTGAAGTGTGAACGAAAACCCCTAGTCAATCTTCAAGCAGGAATTCATTCGGATAAACTTTTATTTCGTCCTCTAAAACACAGATCACTGTGTTGCGGGCAGCTCCCACTTGGGTACTGAGATGCCGAGGGGAGT
Organism: Rhipicephalus annulatus; assembly: GCA_013436015.1. Lineage (NCBI taxonomy): Eukaryota > Metazoa > Arthropoda > Arachnida > Ixodida > Ixodidae > Rhipicephalus > Rhipicephalus annulatus. The sequence goes on along the minus strand of WOVY01010206.1, from coordinate 193,120 downwards.
GGCGTTCTATTACGTGCTTAAAATGTCCTACTGGAAGGCCAGTTTGGTCATTATAGCGTATGACAGCACAGCGGGTTGAATGGATCACATGATACAAAATGACTTACAGAAGCTTTGAGTTTCAGCTGATGCTTAGCAGTGTTCGAGTGGAACAAAAAAATTCGTGCAGAAATATTCGATAGAAATAGCTCGGGCAACTGCCTTTCTTATAGTGAAATGTGGGCTGAGGGGAGTAGGTGAGGGGGAGGAGAAATAGCTGACTGTACGTATTTCTGTAAGCAAAACTACATAACAAGATCAGTGTAATATTCTCTGACATGACACATATCTTCAACATAACCACAGGCCAACAAAAAAATAGTCAGTAGCAGACCACCTGTTGCTTATATTCAACGCATTACTGATTAGGAGTCTAGAAAATGCCCCGTATTTTCCTGAAGTCTTACTCTAGAGAACTTATAGGTTCGAAGTTTTTAAAGCTTAGACGTCCTAAAATAGGGTAGCAATATGCACCTTAATTCATGGCACTGCCGAAAAATCAACATGTTGTGTGAAATGTGGGGCATTGGTTGAATATTTTCGTATCTCTCAGTGCACACAGTTTAGTGAGTTGCAGAACGAGTTCTCGTTTTAAAAATGTTACCATCGAGTATAGAATCAAGTTTCATCGATAAGCTCATCTTTTGGGTAACGTACAATACCAAACTTAACAACTATTACTTCCTGGCCTATTATATGTCACTAAAGTTTTGGTACGAGGTGACAGAGCGGCCGAGTTTCCGACGTGGTAAGTGTGGTCAGTTTTGTTTGTGATGAATATCACACAATTCGACTATGAATATCTCAAACAACATACTTCTCTCATTTCTAAATAAAATGAGCATGCCGTAAACTGTGATCACCTGCATCATTTTCATTAGAATAGGGACCGTGAATTGAATAATGGAGAAGTCAATTAGAGACATTTTGTTAATCGTCTGCACCAAATTCGCTTTAGCTTAGGCAACTTATACTTGCACGTCGACGTAGAGCTCATGTGCGAAGGCGACTGGAGCCTCACTGTCGTAGCACTTTTTAAGAAAAAGTGCTTAAAGAAGTGTCTTCAAGTACAAAGTGCACCCGTTCTCGAGACTCATGAAGCTTCTCGCTTGCCCTGGATCTCCTCAGTGAAGAAAAGCTGGAGGACGCCAAAGTAACGGGCGCAATCAAGTTTTGTTCGAAAAGGAACATTTTGACACTGTCTTTGAAGTCTAAACGAAGAAAAACGTGGATGAAAAAAGAAACGCGCCTGTTGTTGAGCTTATCAAATCTACGTTTCTTCTCAAGTTTCAAGCATTCCGAGAAGCAGAAAACTGCTGCGGCTGAGCCCAATGTAAAAGTTACATGACACGCAAGAGCACAGATGTATTTGAAAAAGAAAGAAGCAAGAAGATACAAAAAAATAAAAAAGATAAAGTGGATTGGAAGTCATGCTGCAGGCGGCAAAGGCTCGCCCGGTCACATTGGTCTTGTGCACGTGATGGAACTACCAACTCTTTCGATCCCTACTTCAGCTGAAAAGCATTCCCAAGTTCCGGCGGCTCCCTTTAATTTCGTTTTCCTTCAAGCAGCAAATGAGAGGGAGGTCAGTGCTGCAAGGTTGGAAAATAGTAATATCGAATAAAATACAAAAGTGACTCAGAAACGACTGTCTAAAAGCTTCTATCTTTGTCATTATTGATGGCAACTCCTGAGATGAAGTTAAATAGGGAAAGGGTGGATGAAATGGAGACAAAATTACAGGGAGAGAATCGATCAATGTACGGAAAGTTGAGGAATAGCAAGAGAAAGAGGGTTACGATTGCCTGCAAGAAAAAGCAGGCAAACAACTGTCACTGGGAACTTCTCGTAACAATGAGATGTGAACCACTGCAGATATACCCGAACGAGATGCTAAAGCATTTTACAATCAAGGGCAGCTTTGGAAATGTAGACGACACCATCGACACCGGATTTGTGAGTAGGTGCGACTATAAAATGCTCTACATTTGAAATAGAGCAAATTACATTGTTTACTAGACGGACTGAACCTTCTTCGTTATCGATAAGTCTTGGCTCAACCTCAGAGTGCTGCGTGTAACTGTAGCCAAGCACCTTAGTCTAGGCTCTCCTATGTTCGATAGCTTTTTCGATGTTCAGCGTTTCAAAACCAACGTCCAAAGTATTAATTTTGACGCCCTAAACTAAGCACGCGTACATATGGGGTAGAAATTCCATTTTCTTTGTGCCAAAACAAAGCCCGGCTGACGGCAGAATAACGAAGTATTCAATTAAATGCTCATTGTTTTTGCTTTCCACGTAATATATATATATATATATATATATATATATATATATATATATATATATATATATATCAGCTTGCATTTCGCATTCATATCAAACCCGATCAACGTAAAAATGGAGCCGGGAAGAAGATACCGCACTGATACAGTTACCATAGTGTGCCTTATTTAGGGTGGCGAATAAGCGAAAGTACTGCATTGATACACTACAAAGGACCACTGTGAATATGGACAGAGAGAACATGGTGTTATGCATAATCATGGATAGTTACATAAATCGATTTCTCGTACATGCACCACTGTTTGGCCTAACACATATTTGCCGCTACACTTATGGGTGTACAAAATAATACGAGAAATTCGATACGTAATATTTATCAAGTTTGAGTGCATCGCCAGCACTTTTTTGTTGATCATATGCTACTGTGGGTCTATGATCGCCTTAAGAACACGGGGGTATCGTGGAGCTATAGTCATTAACATGGTACAGTGATTGAGAACCCGCATTCGGAAAAAAAAACGTCTTACGCTAACGATTATCGTGAGAGAATATTTCAGTCGATCACGATGCGAGACATGTCTTTAGCGAAACCAACAACTGACAAAATGCAATCACAAAGGAGTCGTTCTGTGAATGTGTCTCTAAAAATCCAGTAGTCATGAAGAAAAAAAAAGATAACCAACAAGTGAGGTAAATTAAGATAAATCAGTTTGTATGTTGCCGCCTACCAGCACAATCATTGATAATATTTAATGCTACATGAATGGTTAACCCACACGGGGTTCACTGGTTCTACGCATGAAGTTTGGACGCGCGCCAGATAGTAAGAATATCTTAACTAGTCGACTTATCTGGCGTTACACCAGGCCTACCTAATACCCCGGGGCATATAGCCTCCACATTGTGTACCTAAAAACGTGTTCTTGTATACTTTCTTTCATTATTAGTGGGGACGGGGATATGATAAACAGATAACCTATGCACGATTAGTGGGAGGTCACATTATCACTCATAAAGCCCTCGTGTTTATATGTAAAAAAGTGCGCTGATGGTCATTGGAAAGCTCATTTATGGCTAACTTTCCAAAAAAAAGTGCCAAATTGTTTACGCAACCAGTTATGATATTTGCGGGAATTTATTCTTGGTGTCGGCTTACGTAATAACGTTAAGAGTCAACTGGCAAAGTAACGGCCGGGGCAGTGGCATCGTGTACTGCTGCAACCTTGCTCAATGGCATGATAGAACGCAGTAGCTGTGATGCGACACTGGCAAACCTATCGAGGTCATCGCTTAACGCCGAGGAGTCTACGCCTTGGAAAGAAGCCAATTGACTCACGGCTCTGTGGGACACCGAAATAATGTTACTCGGAAGTTATTAATGCATGACGGTCGCCTCGTTAAAGCTATAGAGGTGGTCACTTTGCTGACCATCTTTCTCAGTGCATTATTCGTTATCTTATTTTGACAGAGAATTGATGCGGCGTAAAGAAGCTGAGTGCTGGAACTCGAAAAACTTGCTAGGAATCATCGACCAGGCAGAGTGATAAAAAGATCAAGAGAGAAAGAAATCTGAAATTAAATAAATGAGTGGCCATGCACCACGAAAAGAAAAAAAAAGGTGGATTTCTATTGATCCTCACTTGAACCTCACTTTTCAGGTAGGTTCAAGTGGGTTTGATCCTTACTTCAACCGACACCCTTTTATATTTATTTTATTTCCATCTTTTTCGCTTTTTGACTCCCTGCCTATGTTGATATTTTTCTCAAAAACAACGACACCATCGTATACCTCTGCCGACGCTGAAAATTGTTGAAAACGATCTCTTTAACGCGACATTGTTAAACTACGCCGTATTTGGTGTCAAGTACATGCGAAGCATAGCGAGGGAGGAAAGGTGAGCGAGGCGTAAGATGAAACTGTACATCTAATTATTGCGCCATAATAAATTATGAAACATATACTGAAGACGCCACCGAGCTTCGACAAACTAAAGCTTAAAGCAACAGTAATAAAAAACCAGGCTTTGGTCCTTTTACAATCAATGACTTGTTACAACATCATCTTCACTATTTTGTTAATTGCGCACTATGCTTTCGACTCGAAAATGGTATTTTCTTCAATGTGAAGCACATTGAATTGCACCAACAAGATGCGAGTTGAACGATATCCTTGCAACTTTGATCTTAGTCGTTTTCGGGTACCGTTTCGTATTATTCTTTTTTTTCGGTGCAGAACTTTGTGATATGGAGTAGCCGAGGCAATATGCACCTCAACCTCTCCACAGCAAAACAGTGAAAACAGAACAAAACAGAACAGGGCTTAATCGTGTTTTCTCAATTTTAGATGTGTCATTTACCCCAGAACACTTGAAGGATTACTGTGCTTGCTTTTTTTTCTCGTTCTGTTTACTCCCAGTAGCTGTTACTCTCCTCCTCTTGCTCACTTTTCTTTCCCTCGAGTGGTTTAATTGGAAGTGAAGCAGTGATATCTAAAGAAGATGTTTTGGATGGCCGCACAGCAACTACTTGAAAAACGGTGTTGGTGATCACCGACCTACCATTTTTCAAACTTGGCAGCGCTGTCTGAACGGTCCCCATACGCGCGCTGTGCCGGGGAAGGGATCATCGAGCTACCTCGTTTTTCTCTTTTCTCCATTGCTTCTGCCATTGCACTGCTTTTTAGGTCGGTCGATCTTTCAAGCTTTCACTGTGGAAACGCTCGCTACAGCAGACATCCCGATCCACCCTCGCCTTTTAATCCCCCCACTTCTCTTTTACCAGCCTTTTATGCATATCTACTTCCTTTCTGTTTTCTGTGCGTCGCATGTTTCCAGGCTCAAAAGATCTTGTGGCTGTCAACGCTTCGTCGTTTGCCTTTCTTTGTTCCTTCTGTATCAGAGCATCACCTTGTGTTCCGTGCTCTCCCTCTCTCTCTCTCTCTCTCTCTCTCGATCCGTATTGTTTTTATTGTTGTTCAGCTTGCTGACGGGCCACATGACACGATGAGCGAAATTTAGCTGTTTATTAAAAGGTTACTAGCGATATAGACAGACTACTGTTGTGAACAAGATAGACCCATATAAAATCGAAGTACCTATTGGGAGACGAGAAAACCTTGAATGATTTGGAAGACAAATAGTTAAGATCGAATAACTTGTATCTGTCGCTGTACTGTCTCAGAAAATAGAGAAGCCCTATAAAAAATTAAACGTGTATGTGTTATAAACTGACGTGGTGAATGTACCGATGAAACAATTAAGCGTGGATATACATTACGGCTGCTCTTCTGGTACGTTATATGGACTAATTTTACCTGTGAAAAAACCTTTGTGAGCCCACTGCGTTTTGGAGCAATTTCGTGCTCAGTTTCAAAACTTATTAGGACAGAGAGTAAGGTACATGGAAATATCCAAATCGCCTACATGTAAATATCCAAATCTACGAGGTTAGTCTATATTGCCTCACAAATAGCCAAATTCTCATCTATTAATTTCCATTTCTTTCTAGTTCTTAGAACCAGGAGGTTCTGATGCGTGCATACACAACACCAAACCAGCGTTAGCAACCTCTTGAAAAACCATTGATAGCAGTTAGCTCCGACAGCGCGTCTTTTGTAGCAATAAAATGTTGGAAGACGCTTGAGCTTCGATTTCAAGAGTAGAACTCGATTGCGTAATACATAGGATCGTGCTTACTTGAGCTTTCCAATCGTTAGCCTGCCTTCACCTATTGGTCGACACTTGAATGGTGCCGCAAGGAAAGCCAAACTTCGATGCTTTCCTACTTCTCTGCACCTTGCCAACGAAAGCTAACTAATGCTAACGCTTGCCAATTAACCCTCAAAATACACTGCAAAGTCTGTAGAGTCAGCTTCTGTACTCCCTTGAAACAGTCCATAAACAAGGTTATCTTTCTCTCTATTAAAAATATTCAACCACATCCACGCGGCGCAACAAAACTTGGCCACTAGGCGGAACGATACTTCGCCTAAAAGCGCGCTCTTGTGTTTTCGCACATAAGCAATACTCCCGGCATCGCAATTCTCGCGAAACGAGTTCTTTAACGTTATCACACTAAAAGACGAAAAGAAAAGCTGTGAGAGCAAAGCATACAAAGTGGCAGAGACTGGAGGAAGAACCTGGTGCTGACGGCTGAAGTCTTTGGAGCATCGCTTTTGATCCCATAAGTAAGGACGTTAGTCGTCACATCCAAAACAAAGAAAGAGGTTACGGTGCATGTGTGTGTGTGTTTGAGAGCGATGCGTGTTCGGGAGAGCACAATTGCATCCCCATTACTTCTCTTGTCATTCTCTGGTCTATGGTGCCGGGAACCATCAGTGTCTTGAAAAGTTGGACCTGAACATTCTTTGAGGAGCCAAGAACACGTGTATCTTATGCTGACTCGACACCCGAATTTAAGTATTTATTACACAGCATTTAACGAGTACAATTTAAACAAAACAAGAAAAAAGTAGAAAAAATAACAAGTGACAAACGAACTTTCAACAAATCAAACAAAGCAATAAGACGAAGTACGATGACGGAAAAACTAAATTCGGCATGCCATAAAAAATGAACAAGCAATCCCATTAATGCCCTCGAATGGAGGAGTGCCATCAAGTGCGAGAAGCTGCGCACGGGGAACAAAACTGCGATATGCTAGTAACTGCACCTCTTCTAGCGGAATTCATTAAAGTGCCGCGTACACAGATAAGTGCTCGCCAACGAACGTGTTGCGCATACGCCGACACTTTCTGTGTTTTCTTTTCTTTTTTATCCAATTGCTTCGGTGTTTCGTTTGAGCGCTCTCCGAAACTCTCCAGCTATGATTTGCCACCGGTTATTTTAGTAACCTCACTCGTGTTTGCTCTTTCTGTAGCGCACCTCTTCTAAGATGCTTGTGCGTATTTGCGTACAACTCGTTCAAAGAACGTGGTTCTTAACGTTTTCGAATGAGTGGTTCGTAATGTTATCGCCCCAGTGTTCCCTGCATTCTCGTTCTTTGAATTTTTGTTCTTAAAGTTGCGTTAAATGTTTCAAATGGCGCAACGCACACCACTGGAGCATGAGTGCAAATATTCCTAACGGATGTGGAGCGTGAGTGGAGAATATAAAACGTTAGGACGTGATAAAATAAAAGAATAACAACACGAACAACACTGAATAACAAAACACCTCATACACATCGTAGCTTTATACTGCCGCACCCGACTACGGATGAACCGGGAGAAAGTTCGGTCGCACTGACTTCATTTAGGACTATAGGAATTGATGCGCACACCATATCTATGCATACGCTATGCGGCATGTCGCCTGGATTGCTTCTTCTCGCAGTATACTCACTCGGCTTGGCCACTGGTTTGACCTGTTCATTCGTAGCCAGGACGTGAGCAAGATAAGCCAAAATATTCGAGCCCTATGAAGGCAGAACAAAGGAAACAATGACGCTATGGTGCTCTGCATGACAATAAAGTGGATAGTCTTCTAGCATCCTCCAACCGAGAATGGTATGTGTAATTGTGTGTCATGCTAGTTTTTTTTAGTCTTGTGAGCATTTCCGTTCAATATTCTATTTTGCCTTCAGCCTTATACGGCAACATGCTACATAGTTCCGCTCTAGGAGCAATGTATATATGAGCTCCAAGGAATAATACGTCCACTCTAGGCGGTACTCTTCTTACTCCGCACAGTTGAACAGGAAAAATGGAATCTCCGTGTAAGCAGTTTAGGCTCACCAAGCCCAAAGTCGTTTGCGAGAGCTAAGGGCTGGGCCGGTAAATGCCGGCTTCACTGGGCATTGTGCTCTCATGATTATTCCTATTTGCTAGATATTCCGCTGTTTCACTCCTTCTCAGTTGGTAGATGGCCTTATTTTTGTTTTTCAGCTTTCCTTTTCAGTTTTGGTCGTAATTATTGTGATTAGTTCTATGGTGTGCATGTCTAAAATCTTTTGAGCACGCGTGTTTTCACTTGCAAGCTCAAAAAAGAGAAAAAAAACGTAGCTCAAAAACCGATGCTTGAAAGCCGAGTACGTCCATCAGCAGGCGTGACTAGAGGCAAAACGCTCAGTGGTGTATTGCACGTTGCTAGTGTGCCACGGAAGCGCTTAGACTAAAATATGTATACAGTCAACGCTGCATGGTTTATTATCATGTTACGATTCCCCAACTTGGCCACCGTGGTCCTTAAAGCAGCCAAGCTTCATGAATTAGGCTCTGCTTGCACGCATTTCTTTTTTATTTATTCTTCATTTCACAGTTTACAATGGGCCCAAAACCCTTGATAGGCTCATTTAACGTTAATGTGTAGTAATACGAACAATAGTTGTCTTTAACTGCTACATTCTGCCAGTGTTTTGATCGATATCGTTGTCTATCTTGGCGTTCAAGCCTAGTATTTTTTGCACCACTGTTGGGCAACAAAATTGGACGCCTCTTCTGTTTGACCTCCTTACCATACCTTTTCTTTCATCTTTCATATTGTTTGGGAATATTACAATAGTTAACGGTTGCTTAAACGTATTGTGCTAAGGACTCTGACGATAGAGGAAGTTGGAGAAGGTTTCTATTGAAACTACATTGTAGCGTTATGCACAGGAAGTGTAGTTGTGTGCGTGAGGTACTTGAATGTGAAATATTCGCCATGGTGGTCAAGTGATTAGCGTGCTCGACCTCCAGTATGGCGTTTCTTATATTCATATTGTTGTTTTGGCACGTACAACTCCATCTGTCAATGCAGTGTACGTGATGATAAGAGCAGGCAAAGCAGTCATACAAAAACAGCACAGATGTAGTCTCATCTATTGCACTAACAGCGTGACTTGGTGGCCCCATCACAATTTGTCGCCAAAACCGGTCTAGATTGCGGAGACAGTGAAGGGTGAAGGAGGGCACCGGCTGTTTCATGTCGGATAAGTGGCGACTGCTGCCACGCGGACACTTACACAAAGAGAAAAACATACAGGCCGTGTAGGACGAGGAGGCAGGCGTAATGCGTCTTTCATCCTTCAGGTTCTATATTGCTTGGCTTGCACGCTTCTTGAGACACCACTCCGGGACTGAAAAAGCAAGGTGTCATTCTTTGCTCCGCTTGACTTCTCTGGAGGTAAGCTTCCCCCTTGCTTCATTCTGACTTGTTCTTCGCCCTTGTGCGACAACAAAAAGCCTGTCAACTTTGTCATACAAGAACATCGAGAAAATGCTGACTGCTTTGGCTTGATTCTGTCTTGTTTGACATTGAAGAAGTACTACTACTAGCACTTACGCAAGGTGAAAATGATGTGAAAAGGAAATATCGTAATAGAATAGTTACATTATCTATCGTCGCCCATTCATTATAGCGTCACACGAGTCGACAGGATGGAGACCTGCCTGCTCTTTCGTCAGTCGCTTATCATCTACGCAGTTCTCCGCGTGACACCCTGAGCATACATGGACTACCGTGCAAGCGCCTAGCATCACGCATCGACCAGCATCATGTCAGAAGCATCTACTGACCTTCCCAACCCAAAGTTCACGGGAGCAGCGGACGATGGGCCCGTACAAGACTGGTTCGACGTGTTCGAGCTCCACGCTACCGCTGCATCTTGGTCGGAACGGGAGATGATCATCAACTTTACCGACTAGATCACCGGTGAGGCATTCAAATTTTACCTCACCCACATCTTCGAGAAAGATGAGTTTTGGAAAAAGATCAAAAAAGAAATGATCACACGTTTCAAAGAATACGATGAAGATCTGTCCATACCTCATCAGCGGAAGGCTTTTCAACTCACCCATCACAGTTACGCAAAGTATTCCCGCAGTAAGCCTATTTTCCAAACGAGACCTCAGAGAAAATATACCACCATTGCACCATCATACGACTTTTCCCAAAAACCTTCACGCATTCGGACACGGACTGGTAACTTGCACGTCGCAACAGACAAGGTAAAGCCTCCGTTTACCGAAAGGAATCTAGACCATTTCGCCAAAAGACTAAACATAAAGCCGGATTTCCCAAGAGCAATGAAATCGGCATTTTCAACGTGTTCACTGCACCACAACACTTCAGATGTTACTGAACCACCCGAATCTCATGATGCTTCGTGTCACACACAAGGCCCAGATGGTTTCGAACGTGTGACGGCATTTACGCGCGACGAGTTCATGAATGCTCACGACACCAGCCCACACCCTGATGTTCATGACCAGATTCTTTCAAAATTCGTTCTCAGATCAATTACGCAGCAAAAAGAAAAACGTCATCAGAAGCACCTCAAGCCATGTCTGCTGTGCTCTCATCTTCAAGTGATAATACACATGTGAGTCGAAGCACTACAGCAGTTTTGAATCCACCAAAGCCGGCGCATTGTGAACTTACAGAAAAATTTACAATGAACGATGACACACAACCATCTGGGAAGCTTTCTCATCAGTGTGCCACACTGATTTTATCAGTGTGGCACACTGATGCACACCACCCACCCACACTGATTTTATCAGTGTGGATGGATGGATGGATGGATGGATGGATGGATGGATGGATGGATGGATGGATGGATGGATGGATGGATGGATGGATGGATGGATGGATGGATGGATGGATGGATGGATGGATGGATGGATGGATGGATGGATGGATGGATGGATGGATGGATGGATGGATGGATGGATGGATGGATGGATGGATGGATGGATGGATGGATGGATGGATGGATGGATGGATGGATGGATGGATGGATGGATGGATGGATGGATGGATGGATGGATGGATGGATGATGGATGGATGGATGGATGGAGGATGGATGGATGGATGGATGGATGGATGGATGGATGGATGGATGGATGGATGGATGGATGATGGATGGATGGATGGATGGATGGATGGATGGATGGATGGATGGATGGATGGATGGATGGATGGATGGAGGATGGATGGATGGATGGATGGATGGATGGATGGATGGATGGATGGATGGATGGATGAATGGATGGATGGATGGATGGATGGATGGATGGATGATGGATGGATGGATGGATGGATGGATGGATGGATGATGGATGGATGGATGGATGGATGGATGGATATGGCTGTACCCTTTAGATCGGGCGGTGGCTAGCGCCACCAAGCCTTAATACTTAATGAACCAAAAACTTGATTTATATTTTTTTCTTTTTAAATGGGAGGTGAGGATTTCGTACTTTGCAGTGAAGCGTTTAATTTTCACTCGTGTCATATTGACGCAAGGTAGGCTGGCAACTATAGTAGCCAGCATCTGAAGAGGACAACAAAGTAGATCTGTGTGCGCGTGCTCTGGTGTTCGCGTTTCTGGCCCTTGGGTTGCGAAAGTAAACGCCCTATTTTGTACCTGCGTGCCTGTGTCTTTGTGACATTTTCTGGTGGAAGTGCTGGGCACGGTAGATGATACGGTCCCCTGAGAGCACCCCTGAGGCAAGTCCATCGAGTATCTCAGCCGAGCTTACCCCTGTGCACGTACGTTCCAGCCGTCGTCTCCAGGGACTCGAGCCACAGCACGGTTTGCTGCCTGAACGTCAGAGGGCTATGAATCAAACACCACCTAACGTCACCGCGCCAGCACCAGCGCACCTGGTTATCAACCAGCCCAAGACGCCGAAGACATTTCACGGAGCTGTTTTTGAAGATGCCGACGACTGGCTCGAGCATTTCAACCGGGTCGCCGTCATCAACGATTGGACCCCAGAGCGTAAGCTACGCTATGTGTACTGCTTCCTGGAGGACTCCGCGAAAACGTGGTTTGAGAACCATGAAGCAGCGCTTACGTCATGGTATGAGTTTCAACGGCAGTTCCTCAAGGCATTTTCCCGAGAGGACAGGAAGGAGACAGCGGAGCGTGCTATAGAGGCAAGGGTTCAAGGCCCTAACGAAAGGGTGACGACCTACGTAGAGGACATGGATCGGCTTTTCAAGCGTGCGGAGCCCTCCATGTCCGAATCCAAGAAAGTTCGCCACCTAATGCGTGGTGTTAAAGAAGAGATTTTTGCCGGCCTGATTCGAAACCCGCCTGCGACACTTGCGGAGTTCCATGAGGAAGCCACTGCCATGGAGAGGGCCCTTCAACAGCGTGCCAGACAGTATAACCGTGGTGTAAACACAAGTGAGGTCACTTCTGTCACTCTCGGCAATGACATCAGCGCGTTGCGAGAGCTTATCAGAGCTCTCATTAAGGAAGAGCTACAAAAGATGCAGGTGACTGCTTCACCTGCAGAGCAGCTCTCCATTGCGGAGATGGTACGCGCCGAGCTACGGCAAGCTGTTCACGCTCCCCAACCATCCGAGGCGCCACAACAGAGGCACTGCGTCAAGATTAGCTACGCGGAAGCAGTGCGACGTCGTCCATCGTGCAGTTCAACCAGCGTATGTTACCCCAATGAGCGACACGCTCAACAAATGGAGGTAGGCTTCCGCCCTCGCAGCTCACCGTTGATCGCCGAAGCAAGACCGAGAAAGAGTGACATCTGGCGTACACCCGACCACAGGCCCCTTTGCTTCCACTGCGGGGAAGCCGGACACGTCTACCGGACATGTCCGTACCGTCGTGTGGGTCTCCGTGGATTTTCGCCTAATGCCCCTCGTCCGCGACCTGGCGAGTGACCACAGGAAATAGAGAGTTTCATCTCGAATCGTCGCAGTATCGAACATCGGTCACAAGAGCCTCGCTCGTCGTCGCCTACTCGCTACAGGTCACCGAGCCCAGCCTATTCACGCGGCGCTCCAAGACGCCGTTCACCCAGTCCTGCAAGTCGGGAAAACTGAGTTCAGCGACCTCCGGAGGTGAGGCCGCTGACGCTGACTCTACGGAAGATCCTCCACTACGACGACAGCGACAGCAGCAAAAAGATGTACAGACGTAGTCAAACGGGATGCGAAGAGTGGTGACATCAAACATTGCGGTAACTGTGGACGACGAAGAAGTAATGGCGCTAATTGACACTGGAGCAGACACTTCTGTTATGAGCATGGGTCTTGCCTGCAGGCTGAATAAGGTTTCTACCCAGTGGGCTGGGTCGCAGATACGTACGGCAGGAGGCCATCTTCTTACTCCGGTGGGGCGGTGCACAGCGCGAGTCAGTATTCACGGATTTACGTATCTCGGAGATTTTGTAATACTGCCGAGTTGCTCGAGGGACCTAATTCTCGGACTGGACTTTCTGCGTGATAATGGAGCCGTGATTGATTTGCAACAGTCGCAAGTGACATTTTCTACGGCACACGCTTTAGCGCGCAACCCTCACGGCAGTTACGTCAATGCTTTGAGAATTGTTGACGATTACGTCACGTTACCGCCGAAGAGTAGCGTGTTCACCTTGGTAGCCTGCGACGTTTTCGACGAATTCAACGACTATGAAGGTATTGCTGAGGCAAATATCCCGCTGCTGCTCAAACGAAACATATGCATAGCCCGATGCCTTGTTCGGTTAGAGAATAAACGCTCTCGAGTTCTGCTGACCAACTTCAGCAATGAGTTTCAGCACGTTCCTAGAGGGACTACTGTCGCTTTCCTCAGTGAAATAGCCGACTTTTTCGATATCAGCACAATGGATACGATTTCACCGCATGCAAAAGCTTGTGCTGACCTGGGAAGCCGCATTCACGTTAATCCAGACTTGCCAGAGTCACGAAAAGAGCGGCTGCTAAACCTTGTGAGGGAATTCTCGGACTGCTTCTCCACAGCATCGAAAGTTCAGCGTACCACCGTTACAAAACACCGCATTGTTACCGAGGAGTCGGCGCGGCCTCTTCGCCAACATCCATACCGTGTGTCCCCGAAGGAAAGAGAGGTGATTAAGCGTCAAGTTCAAGAAATGCTGAATGATGACGTCATCCAACCCTCGACAAGTCCGTGGGCGTCACCTGTTGTCTTAGTAAAGAAAAAAGACAACACACTACGCTTCTGCGTCGACTATCGACGGCTTAACAAAGTCACGAAACGCGACGTTTACCCCCTGCCACGGATTGATGACGCCTTAGACCGTCTACGTCACGCCCAGTTCTTCACATCACTAGATCTCAAGTCAGGGTACTGGCAAATTGAAGTTGACGAAGGCGACCGTGAGAAAACCACGTTCGTGACGCCTGACGGGCTGTACGAATTTAAAGTGCTGCCTTTCGGTCTCTGTTCCGCTCCCGCCACGTTTCAACGCATGATGGATACTGTACTAGCTGGACTAAAGTGGCAGACGTGTCTTGTATACTTGGATGATGTCGTTGTGTTTTCAACCACATTTGACGAGCATATTTCAAGGCTAAAAAGTGTCCTCATTGCAATAAGGAGAGCGAACCTTACCATTAAGCCCGAAAAGTGCTACTTCGGCTATCAGGAACTCAAGTTTCTCGGCCACGTGGTTAGCCCGCGGGGTGTTCGACCAGATCCGGAGAAGTTGGCTGCCGTTGCCGATTTCCCTCGTCCTGGAGACAAAAAGGCTGTTCAGCGATTCCTTGGACTCTGTGCGTACTACCGCCGTTTTGTCGAAGGATTTTCGAAAATTGCGGAACCTCTTACAAGACTGACACGGCCAGATGTACCTTTCGTATGGACGGAAGAACAACAACAAGCCTTCGTAGAGCTGCGCAATCGACTGCAGACAGCTCCAGTGCTGGCACATTTCGACGACACTGCCGACACCGAGATCCACACAGACGCCAGCAACGTGGGAATCGGAGCCATTCTAGTTCAATGGCAGAACGGCGCAGAGCGTGTGATCGCTTACGCGAGCCGCAGTCTCACAAAAGCAGAGGCTAATTACTCTACCACCGAAAAAGAGTGCCTAGCAGTCGTTTGGGCCATTAGCAAGTTTCGACCCTACCTGTACGGCCGGCCATTTCGAGCGGTCAGTGACCACCATTCGCTCTGTTGGCTTGCCAATCTACGGGATCCATCAGGCCGCCTCGCCCGCTGGAGCCTCCGCCTTCAAGAGTACGACATAACGGTGGTCTACCGATCAGGACATAAGCATACAGATGCTGACTGCCTGTCTCGTGCTCCTATTTCCCCGACGTCATCTGACACTGAACAAGATTTACCGTTTCTTGGCATCGTCGATGTGGTGCGGATGGCTGAGCTTCAACGTGAGGACACTGAGCTACTTCCTGTCATCCAGCATCTTCAAGGAGAAGACGTTGTCGTCCCACGCCGACTCTCGCGTGGTTTGGCTACGTATTGCCTGCGGAACAATGTTCTCTACAAGAGAAATCTTGAGAGCAGCCAGGAAACTTTCCTCCTCGCCGTTCCAATGGCACTGCGTGAGGAAGTTTTGCAGGCGTGCCACGACGATCCTTCGGCCGGTCACTTAGGCTTTGCTCGGACATTAGCGCGCATCCGACAGAAGTACTACTGGCCACAGCTGTATTCGTCCGTTCAGCGCTATGTCCGCACCTGCCGTGACTGTCAGAGGCGTAAAGTTCCACCCGCAAAGCCCGCCGGTTTCCTCCAACCTTTAGATCCACCTCGAGCACCATTTCAGCAAGTAGGAATGGATCTTCTTGGTCCCTTCCCTACGTCATCCTCAGAAAATAAGTGGATAATTGTCGCGACCGACTATCTGACTCGCTATGCAGAAACCAAAGCTGTGCCTAAGGGAACTGCAGTTGAAGTCGCCAGATTCTTTGTCCACGACATTGTTTTGCGCCATGGTGCACCTGCTGTTCTCATAACCGATCGCGGAGCAGCATTTACGGCAGAGTTATTGCAACAAGTCACCAAGCTGACGCACACCAACCACCGGAAAACAACAGCTTATCATCCCCAAACAAACGGCTTGACGGAGAGGTTAAACAAAACATTGGCCGACATGCTATCTATGTATGTTGACGTAGAGCACAAAACGTGGGATGAAATTTTGCCGTACGTCACGTTTGCCTATAACACCGCTGTGCAAGAGACCACAGACCTAACACCGTTCGAGCTTGTTTATGGCCGTCGCGTCACAACACCGTTAGACGCTATGCTCCCTGTAGACCAGGACAACAACGGAAATGACAGCGTTGACGACTTCGTTGAGAAAGCCGAGGGAGCCCGCCAGCTTGCACGGAACCGCATTCGCGCGCAGCAAGATATCGACGTTCGCCGTTACAACCAAGGCCGAAGGAGCGTCCACTATCAACCAGGTGACTATGTATGGGTGTGGACACCAGTTCGCCATCGTGGGCTTTCGGAGAAGCTATTGCGGCGCTACTTTGGCCCTTACGAAGTTGTGCGCTGCCTCAGTGACGTGAATTACGAGGTAGTTCCCCAAAGCTCCGACACCAGTTTAAACCGAAGACGTCCACGTCCAGAAGTAGTCCATGTACGGATGAAACCGTACCATGCCCGCGACTTATGAACACTTCGAACTTTTTCCTTATTATCCACAACAGCGTGGGTTTTTTTTTTAATTAACGTGATCATTTTTTTTCTTTCATGGCCACCTCTAGCATCTCAGTCAATCGACCGGGACGGTCTCTCTTGAAAGGGGGGAATTGACGCAAGGTAGGCTGGCAACTATAGTAGCCAGCATCTGAAGAGGACAACAAAGTGGATCTGTGTGCGCGTGCTCTGGTGTTCGCGTTTCTGGCCATTGGGTTGCGAAAGTAAACGCCCTATTTTGTACCTGCGTGCCTGTGTCTTTGTGACAATATATACACAACGCATATATACACATATATGCGTTGTGTATATATAGGGACATATATACACAACGCCCTGTATTGAGCAACTCATAAACAAGAGCTGGCTATTTACTACTACTACTGCTACTACCACTACTACTAGAGAGGAGAGAACTCCCACCCCAAAGATCTTCGGCCCTAAATTTCTGAAGCATCAGACCGCGCGCCATGTACGTTGACCACGCGCCATGTACGTTAGGGCATAATAAGGGTGAGCTATTCACACACAATCCACCGCTGGCGGTACGCAGAACACACTGAAGCTTCAGTGTGTGTTCTTAAAAGCAACTTCCCTAAACTTTCTCTCGATTTTGAATCAGTTCTCCTGACGCGCACGAAAAAGTTGTCCCTTTCTGTAACCACTCGTGATGTGGAACGAGAAAGATAACACCGGGTACACTTGCTGCTAACTCATACAATATAAATGTTGACGCTCATGCGACTAGTTTACAAAGACAGTGCAAAAAAGCAAGGCACCGTCTGACGGTTATTTTTATGTTTCCCGCGATTATCTCGAAATAGAGTGCTGTTCATGTTGGAAACGAGGTTTCTGAAAACAAAAAGAAAACGAAAAAATAAGATGACTAAGAAGGAATTATCGCCTTAACCATAACAAGAGAGATTGTCTTGACTGAGGGAAGTTTGAATTCTGTTGCGCACAGCGAATAGAATATGCGAATAGCGCCACTTTCAGAAGCAGAAAAAAACTGAAAATTTAATCGCTTTCTCTGTGAATCAAAGTTAAACCTAACGCTGTTGTTAACGCAGCTGTCACCCTTTCACTACTTGAATAGCACCGTTTAACTTCTGTGAAAAATATTCTGCCGGCTCCCAAGCCTTTTTCCACACAACGCTTCCCTGGAGATTCTCGCAAGGCGACGTTGCTAGTGCCATTTAGAAGAAGCAATGTAATTTAGTTACAAGAACGCAAGAGTGTGGAAAGAACCTAACCTTCGAGAAGGCAACAAAAAAACGCTTCGGAGAATAAACTACTGTGTGCAAAGCCCTTTCGCCTAATTAACGAGACGCGCATTCGTAAAACAGGATGTGACGGCTGATGCTGGAAGCTCCGCCACCACCACAGGAGGGCGCTGCGAAACGGTCCTTTCTAGCCCTTCGCGCTTTCACCAAGAGCTATCACGCGAGCAAAAGAGGCTTACGGCACCGAATCTGATCATGGGTCGGGCACGGAGTATTTAGAAGAGGCGCCCTGTGACGCACTAAACAGTAAGCACATATCAGGGCCAGCAGTTCGAGAGGGCAGTAAAGCGGGGCTTCTTTCTGCTTTTTCATCTGAGAAGGAGCGATACATAGCACGGACTCGAGCTTATACCGTGTACACAGCCTGGGGAGCGTAGCATGGCTAGCTAATAGACAGGCATCTTCGTCGTGATCGCCATTTGCGTCCTCGTCTCCTCCATCGGGAATATATCCAACCCGTTGCGTGTGACAGCTCCAAATTACACTGAAATTCAGGAGCGTAACGCAGTAACAACCGAGCCGGGACCATCCCTTTCCGGAGGCGACACCGTTCTCCGAATTAATCATGTCCGGGGATTCGTAGCACGAGCCTTGATACTTGTTCTTGTGTCTCTTTTTCCCTTGACAAAGGCTTCCTCACATTTACTTTATTTTCTTACTCTATGTCTCACTTCTTTGAGAAACTGGTCCTACTTCCATATTTCACGCTTAACATTCATTTTTATTGAAACGTTTTCTCTATGTCTTTAGGGCAGTCGACACTTTAATTCATCTGCGACAATTAGCTTTCTCTCACTTCCTTACATGCTCCAAGCTCACTTTTCTATCTATTCATTCACTTGCCATGCTGTTGCGTCGCACAGCAATTTTAACGAACTTCGCGTAGCGAGAAAAATGCACCACCAAACGGTCTTTGTGGGCTCAGTAAGGGCAGCGCTTGGCGCTTTAGTGGAGCCACCGAGCAAGCGATTTAGTGACTCTAATCGTTGTAGTGAGAAGATGATCTTCGTCCCTGATACGGTTTCTCTTTTGTTTATTTCGCTATCTTTGGTGTACACTGTTTTATTTGCTCGCAATAGCTGTGACGAGATAGTCGCCACTGCTGATCTCCCACTCGTTCATCACCCTCAGAATTCTTTAACAGCGTAGGTGATCGGGAGAATTTTCGGTGTTCGCATTACGGTGGATCTTCCAACTTTTTTAGCTGTGCATGGTTTTTTGAAGTTACATCATATATTCACTAACCACCAGGACCCCCTTTCTGCCCTTCCCTCAGGCCTGCGGCCGACCCCACGAGCGGTTCGATCGCGCACTTTTTTGCATTTTTTTCTTGCATTTCACACCGCAGTTTTATTTCCCCGAAAATTTCACCTTTTGGTTGTGATGAAGTGCCTCAACTTGTGATCAACGCGCTACCACAGCTAAGGCTAGAGGTATGGCTGTTCTAAAGTGAAATAAAGAAAATGAAATGTTCGGTTTTGTAAATTGTTACAATACTAATTTTTAATCTTTTGTTGTACTTGTAGGGGAATTTATTCAGCCTAATATTCAAATGATAAATATTTCAAAAAAAAGTTTGAGGCTCAATGATAACAACGAATTGCTTGCAGCTGGAATCGCGGAATAACACCATGCCCTTAAATCGCCACTGGTATGTCTTTCATATCTAACAACGCTGAACAACAAAACAAAACAGCACTGAACATTGTATCAGAGGACAGCAAGAAACTGCATCTTGGCGTTTGGCCTGCAGTGTGCCGAATGCAACGTATCTGGGTGTGTACGAATATTTACGAAAATCTCCAGACCCCATGAAATATCGCTGGTGATTCGTTTCCACTTGAAATGGTCTGAATACACCAACCACGAAGGAAAGTTTATTTTGTCAAGTGTTTGATAAAATCCTCCTAAGGCCCTCACGATCAGCAAAAGGGGAGTCATTGAAGCTTGCGGAAAATTAAGAGCAGTTTAAAATAGCAGCACAGTTTTCGTCTTAAATTCATCATTTTCCTCGCGGAGGTTGTCCAACAATCTGGCCGCCTGGCCTGAGTGTTCAATATCCAACATCACTTTAATTAAACCCCGACGATGAACACGTACTAAAGAGAACCCTCTTACATCAATGTCATCGACCACCGCCAGACGTCGTCGCCAGATGCGCCATTCAAGGCCTCCTCTCGGAGTGATTGCGTCCGCGTGAATTTTCTTTATATATCCTCCCTTACTCTGACATAATGCTAAGGGCAGCATTACAGCATGAAACCAGTTTATTTTAATGCATTAAAATAAGCCGGGCTTAGAACCACAGCACATTGAAGCCCGGCAGGCCGTGGCCGCATCGATAGAAGGCTTATTACGCATGCTTCGCTGTTAGTGGAGGTATGCATATCAGCCTGAGTTTGCGGCGAATGCAGCGAAGGAACTGTGGTAGTAAGCCCCTGGAAGTACATTCTGACAGAATGACCTCGGTTTTCTTGCTCCGCTGATGTGCTTATTTTTTGCAATATCATTTTTAACCTAAACAATCTAAACAAAAAACACGACATTTCAATATTCTCCTCCCGACGTTTATCACGTTCTCTTTGAAGCATTTGGGTGGACCCACTTTTGCGACTCCTTTATTCGGTGGGCCAAGCCATATTTGCCACCACATCGTCAACGCCATTTTGCGCAGGAATGATGAAGCTACTAGAGGCGTTTGGAAAATATTGAGTTCGACAAACGCGGCGATCATTCCAAAGGTGTATCCTCTGTTTTCACTCACGCTGCTTCTGTGTATCTGCTTGAAAGAGGTGCTCTTTTATTATATACGTTTTCTAATTAATACTTTTTCGTGTCATCATAAGAAACTGTGCTGTTCCGTGTGCGGCAAAATGTAAACGGTAAGAAGGTATTTTCGTAGTAAGAGTAAAGTAAAGCTTGGATATAAGAGACAGACACACACACAGTCCCTCGATAAAAACATTTCCCTCTCGTTCACTTAGAGAGAGCGCCTCCTCCTCGGCAGACTTAATGAATAGTATGCGAGGATTTATTGGTCTGCGGCCACCTCGTAAAACGATTACGTACCACGTGACTTCCTCTTACTAGAATTGGCAACCTTGTCTATCAGTGACAGTGGCTATCATTACCAGGGATAACACTTACGTAAATACCCAACAAAGTGTATGTGTTTGTGCCTTTCGCCATATCTCAATTGGTATAGCATCGGACCAGTAATCACAACGTTATTGGTTCTGTTCCAACGTATAGACAGTGGGATTTTTCATCCAATTTAAATGATTTTATTTAGTGTCTTTCTTACTACACTTCAGATAAAAATAATTCTTTTCAGTCTAGAAAAAAAATAAGCCTCTTTAAAAAAGTGCACGTTCTTTCGTACAGATGGGATTAACGACAGACGGATGGACGGATGAGGTAAAAAGGACAATCGAAAGATTTACCGAAGTTTAAAGATATTGAAAAATCAGCTGTAGTTCAATGTAATATATTTACTAACAAGGTAACAAAGCAACAACACATATATGTACATCATGAAGGCAAATTAGGAATGTCATTACAGTTCTATTACAGAAGAATATCTTACAGAAGAATAATATCTTACATTATTATCTTACAGAAGAATAATAACTTATAAAACACAAAAAGGAGCAGGCCATCCTAACGTAGTGACCAGTATTTTTAAATAACTACACCGAAAGCATTCTCTGTCAACCAGCTTCTCACTGCACATATCTTTTCTTTTCATGACCTTCTTTTCGGTTTTCAGTCGCCTATTTGGTGGAGACCGGAGAAAAGAAACCCATTTGGAGCAGAAGATACGACTTGAGGTCTGTCTTTTTTCGTTTGAAAAATCAACATATAAAACAAAATGTAAGCAGTCAATGCCTGGCGTAGAACTGCAGTCTCATCACCCTATTCCTATAAAAATATTCCATCACCCTATTGCAGTCCCATCACCCTATTATATAAAAATATTCCCCGCATCTGGAGCTATTCCGTTTCATCGGCGAACAACTTGACCTATGCGGAAGCGTTCAGTCGCAGCAGACATCAAAAGGGCGTTTCTGCGTGTCTGAAGAATTTGCATGCTCGGTGCATTGATGTATATATACAAGCGCGGACATGCGAGCTGTCCTCCTCTCTTTTTTCTATCGTACAGAACAGAGAGTATCTTGCTATTGCGGTGAAACGGTAAAACGACCAATTTGCCTTTCGAGTGTGTGTGTTTGGTGATGCGGTCTATGTATATAAGCTTTCTGGTTTGCTTTTCCATGAGTACTGCGAAATATTTCTTTTGGATAAGTCGCTTAAGAAAATCTAACGCTATGTTTCAAAAAATTTAGACTGTTTTCAAACAGTACAGCTAAGTAGCTCAGGGCAATGCCACCTAATACTAAAGAGTAAGTCATGTGGCTTAGTAAAATCTTACACAACCATATTCTCTTGACCGGAGCCTGAAGCGTGTGGATTAAAATAAAAATATGGAAAACAAGAATGACTGTACGATGAGACTTTGCAACGTGAATGTATGATTGAAATACGCATGGTGTACCATAATATAACTACTACTGGGATAACAGGTCCATCAATGTTCCTTGTAGCAGCTATCCTCTTCCATTTTATTTATGTATTTATTTATTTATCTATTTATTTATTTCCAAAATAATGAGCGTTCACTTATGCTGTTTTCACAAAAATATTACACCATCACTTCGCGCAGTACAACATTAGAGGGACAATTATGGGCAGTCTAATGGTCCCGCGAAGCGGCTGAAAGGCTGGGTCTTTCGGTCCCAACGTGGGAGCGGCCCGCTTCAGGCTAGGACACTAGCGCGACTTATTGGACCTTAATAAAATTCTTTCATCCATCTATCCATCCCACTGAAGGAAACCATGCGGTGATGCGGAGACATAAACAGGAAAGAACAAAAGAAACGGAGGAAGCGCTGTGCCAGCACCTCCACCCCACCTCCTTACGCTCACGTGAGGAGAGGGAGGGGGAGTTGGTGCATGCGCAGTGGGGGACTGGACGATTGCCGAGGAACGGACACAGCCACGAGCATAAGCTGCTTTGCATCAACAAAAAAGCAACGCAAATTTCGTGAGAAAAGGAGTAGCAGCTAATGCAGAAATTTATAAGGGGGAAGGAAAACGAAAAATTAGGGTATTTTCGTTAAAACAGATAACGGATTCGAGCCCTAGTTTCAGAATCACACAAATGAAATAACGAGAAATTCCTGTATTCCACCCTTATAGGTTCATACAGGCCCTCAAGAGCCGCATGGCAGGCCGTTTTTCACGGATATTTCCCCCTCTTCGTCAATCTTGCTCGATAGTCTTTCTGTTGCCTTTTCTGCAGGCCTGCACTATTCCCTCTGTTATAGGAAGTGAAGCCAAAGATTGAATGACCGGTTTTATGGGCACTCTTTCCGTACTGGTTTTCTTCACTGCAGTGTGGCATAAGTAGACGCTTTTGCAGGAATTTCCACACTTGGATCTTTCTCGCTCTTCTCTCGTTCTCCCCATTGCCGAAACGCACGAGATGAAAACGTGTTCTTGCATAAGGAGAAAAAATGTACCCATGAAACGGCAAGAATGCCACTGTTTTGACCGAAGTAGAGTTCCTGAACTGTAATATTGTGGTCTCGAGAAGAAAAAACAAAAAGAGCTACTGAGATACAAATGCGTAATGCAGAACGCATTCCTGCCCCACCCCAGGACTATTCACTCTCAGATTTCTTTAAGGCTATCAAACTTATTTGAATAAGTCGACCTTCTATGACTCAGGAAGTATTTCTTCGACGTGATTGCAGCGGTGATCTGGTTTAGGAGAACCGAGAAGAAAGCGATGGCGGCGGAAGTGGCTCTTTTGTTGTTCCTGGCTTTCGTATTGCTTCCTGAAATGCATTTTCTGAGACGGAAGCGCAAAGTGAATGGAGTAATATCAGTGAAAACAGTCATCACACTGATATGTTTATCTCTAATGCCATGATGATAAAAACTGCACTGTTATCGTTTTGCTTTCATTGGGTTTGTTCCATTCTTCTGTCCTTCCTTTGTTATTTTTTTTGTCTTCTAATGTCTTGTTTCGCTTCTTCTTTCTTTTTCTATTTTTGGTGAAGTTGTGATTGGACCAATGCACTATACCATTGCTCGAAACTATCACTATTGCCACCTCTACTTTCACGTCACTACTTTTGAGAAAAAATGGGGACTTAGTGCGCCTTTGGTTAGCAGAAATCGCTTAAAACTTCCTCGTTTTTTATCAATCTTATAACATACTATTGATAAAATTCTTGTCGAAATGATAAAATATTGTGCGTTATTTATGAAAATTTGGCTCAAAATTGTGTCGTGATGAGTTTTGATAACTTTGTGGTATTTTATGAAAAGAAGTAGTGGCAATATTGCACACCTTCGCAGTAAGTATAAATAAAGCTACAAATAACCTAACATTTTGATGTTGTTGGCCCCAGTACAGTTAAATAAATGTCCCTTTGGTGTATATCAGCTTGACAAGTGTGGTACTGAGTCTTCAATAATACTAACATGACCGTGGTGGTCTAGTAGCTGAGGTGACTGGCTGCTGACTCGCGGGTCGTGGGATCAAATCCCGCCTGCGGCGGCTTACTTTTCGATGGAGGCGAAAATGCAGTAGGCCCATCTGCTCAGATTTGGGTACACGTTAAAGAATCCCAGGTGGTTCCGAAATTCCGGAGCCCTCCACTACGGCGTCTCTCATGATCATATGGCGACTTTGGGACGTTAAACCCCTCATATAAATTAATCTGATAGTACTAATAAAACTTACAGTATTCTTACGCAGATTTCGTGCTGGGAGTACTGGCTCTGCTAGTTGGTTACATGTAATGCGAGCAAAAGAGTACATGCGAACAGAAATGGGCAAGAACTGAACATTTATACAAAATACAAGGTCTGAGTTTTGCGTGCGACGTTTTGTGCTCGCCGGCTCTTGTTTTTTTTTTTTCCTTCAATATGCGGCTGCCTTGAATGTAAATGCTTTGTTATTGTCTGGTGTGTTGAAACCATGATTTTTATATCATTGTTTTGTGTTTTGCTTTGCTATACATCTGCAACGTTTAAGCTCCGCGACGAAGACATATATGTCCTCGCTTTCCTGAGGTGATTCGTAAGCAGAATGCGCCCACTCCTCCAAAGAATGGCGACCCAGTGAACTTAAGATTCACTGCAAGTTCTAGGTATCTATAGGATGGGTTCCCAAGCTGGGTTCCGCTGATATAAAGGTTCTAGCCCCTTTTCTTCTTCTGCTTTGCTTCCTCCCCCGTGTAAGATATATCGTGAGAAACCTGGTTAACCTCCCTGGCTTTTTTCTGCCTTTCCTTCTATTTTATTATTTGGATAGAAGTCATACATGTTGGGAATGTCATACATCACAAAGTGTTTATTTTACGGTTAGAGCCACTGCCACGCGACCCCGGAAGACTGGATCACGGCCGGGCCAAAGGTGTGGCACGCGCACACTCTTTTGCGCGCATGCCGCTTCTCTAGCCCGGCCATGACTGAATATTGTTCACTGTCTTGCTGCCTATACATTGGTAGAAAAGTAACGTCTAAATTGCTCTAAAGCGGACATCTGTGTAGCTGATTTTTGCTTTCTGTCAGGTAGTAGTCGTACATATTATTTGTGGTTCGGTACATGGAAATAGTGGAGTTTTCAGGCTGAGTGTCTCAAAAGCAGTAAACGTCTCACATGACTTAACATACGCCAGTGTATAAAAGATCTTTACCACTACTCGTTAACGTAACTGAATCAAGAACAGGAACGTTGTTCTATTTTTAGGCTTGGAGTATGCCGAAGAAGCATATGCCGAAATTTTGTGAAGTTAAAAAATAACTTTAGAATCTTATTATGTGCTACAATCCAGATTCCAGCATTTTCAATTGAAAAGTGCGTTCTTTTTTGAGTGAGAGCTTTTCAACGTGTTCGCTGGCTCAACAGTTGCATTGAAACACAGAAAAGCCTGGCCTGGCTGATACGTTCTAAGCATGCGGCCCGTTCCTAATGAAGGTAGAAATGTTGTTTTTTACGAATATTTAAAACTTTTTTTTCCGTATTTGATGCGTACTGCTGAATATTTTTGTCATTGTACGCCGTTTCTGAATCTGTTTTGTTATGCTATTATTTTGTTTCTTTTTTTGTACGTACCACTTTTTAGCTGTGTAACCTTACTCCTTTGCAATACTTCTTTTTCTTTCTACTTACACTTTTTTTCGAACAGTGCATTCACCTTAATATATTGAGTCGAGTAAGATATACATTTTAACCTTTTCACCTTTTTTTACACTTATGAGCGTGTGTGTATTTTTGGCTGCGGTGATTGTTTAGGCCATTTTTATTCTCGAGGCTAACCGGCGATGCGTGAACGGCTCATTTTGATGCTGCAAATTACAGCCGATGGCTTTTTCATGGAGTGCCTGTACACCTCCAACAGCACTCAACGCGAGCGGCAGGCCACCTTGGTTCGATAAAACAGCGCAGTGGTTGGGATTCCAAAACAAGCGAGTTATTTTAATACGCGGTTGTTGATAGAAAAAAAAACAATGTATAATCGCTCTGTTTGAGGGATTTCCCAAGTTATAAGGACATCTAACCACACAAGCCAGATTCTCTAAATGAAACATGTTTTCTTATCAATGGCTTAGCAAGCTCTATTGATGAACAGTGATAATTATGGTGTGCGCACGCCATGACAACACGCAGGACTTGTACACTAAGAGATAAGCACTTTACGCCCTCAAGGTATACGTAGTTTCGTCGAAGGCTATTGAACTTACCCGAAATCGTTACGCAGCTTTAATTCACACGTTTCAGTCCACAGAGAGTGGTTAGTTAAATTCTAGAAAACTGGAACTAATGTATTCATTTATGTTTGGCGTACATACGGTATGTGTGCTTTCGTACTATGGGTGTATTGCGATCTTGGTATACACCAAAGTAGCAAGCTTGACCTATATGTTATTTTTATAATGCGGGCCAAAGGCCAGGAAGTAGCGGTCTCGTCATGCATGTTGATATGAAATCTATCTAGGCTAGGGAACATGCGTAAAAGCAAGCAAACGTGTAGCGCTTTACGCCTGCGAGTACCTTCTTGCAACAGTGTTCCTTTTTTATGCCAATTGTGTAGAGAGTAATGGGCCACATGCTTCAAAGTGCTAATTAAAGAGAGGTGTGACCCCGCTCAAAATCATATAGTGTATAAGGATTGGATATAGGTACAGGCCCTGCAAAATCATATGTCTTCCCTTTCATGAATTGGTGGCATCGCTTATTCGCTGTGACATGATTGGGAAGGCAAACCGTCACGGATGTCACTTACGAAGAAGACCAGGTGAAATATAAAAGTTCTCATTAAGTCCAGTCATTTGTAGCAGTCCGAATAAATGAAAATTTTCTCGCATCCCGCTGCGCGTTGAGTCGTGTACCTCAGGACTCACAATTTAGTTTCGCATCAATCCACCCGTGTCGGCCATTAACTTCCCTCTACCTTAGAGGCTCGCTCAGAACTCGATTGAATGTTGAGAGCAGCCTCCACCATCTACTAGACTCCACAGCACCCCACACCGAATAACTTTATACTGGTTGTAAGGTCAGTAAATGTTATCTTTTAATGCTTGGTGAGAACTCTGGCACTTTTCACGTGCTTGCCAAGTTAATGTTGAAATACCAGAACGTCTGGTACTCATATTATAGGACGAATTGAAGTATGATTAGATTGAAGAAGAAAATCCTAATATGTCACGCCTAATATGACATCCAACACACTCTTCTTTATATATGCACATTTGTGCTTATCTATCTAATGTTAATTTATTCATTATTTTTTGACGTTGGTGCTGGCGAATTGCGTTGTGTTACGCATATCATCTCACTTTGTAACAAAATCTGCTGTATTTTATCATTTCATTTCCTTATTGTCCCACGTTTTGTGTACTAAGCAATGAAAAGTAGTGGGTGCTGCCGTAGAGGCGTAAACTTTGTCTATTAAAAACTTAAAATAATAAAAGTGAAGCAGAAAAGCGATGAGACGCACTATGCAAATTTTGGTTGTTCTGCGTAGGCTATAAGTGGGCTGCCTAACACAAGCCGTACATATTTGCCAATATTTCACTGTTTTAAACGATCGAAAATTAAGGGCCTATTGACCACCTCCTTCATTAGCTTACTCTTTCTTCATGCACTCGTGCCATAGGCGTCACACAATATTGCTGAAAAGGCCACGCCTCAGGTATTGATTTTTAATGACGGCTTAGATCGGCTGCCACGCCAACCATAAAACTTTTTTGCTCTAAATTACATCTTTTTCGGAACGCAAATAAAAAATACGATAAAGTAAAAATCATTCTGTTTAGAAAATACATATTACCTATACAGGAGCAGAAATTTCAGTAGGACAAAGAAAATAAATGACCGGTCCAAAGGGGCGTTTGCGATTCATATTTGGAAGTCTATAAAAGTTTTGACATGTGTGCGTGCTTGAGTGCTCTCGTATTTCTTATTTTTTAACAACTTATATGGTGGATAAAACTTGAAAAAATAATAACAATTCTTCGGGAATAAGCGAGTGGTGCATTTATCTTGAATCAGGTCGACGCAAAAGAAAAGAACAACATACCGCACAAAACGCTGACCATAAACTGAAATTTATTTTGGCAAAAGACGTACGGTACCGTGCACCGTTAGAGAGAACACACTAGTGTGCGGTGGCACTCCGCGGAGCGCTGACTGTTGGCGATATTTTCAGATGCGGCTCATGCGCACGGCTTCATCAATGTGGTGGATGGCCCACGCCATCTGCTGCCCCTCTGCCCATGCACTCGGCCCGCACTAACAACTCATGATCTTTCTCACTATTCGTTTTCGCACTGCAAGTCAACTGATCATAACTCGGCCTCCCTGCAGCTTCTTTACTAAGCTGATATTTCATAGTCGCGAAGGCGAGGTTGGAATGTTCGCTGCATCAGACTTTAATTGCCTTATCTGTTATCAAATGTGGCCATTTGGTGTGAGCAGTATAGGGGAGATATGACGGGCTTAACGATGAGAGCTTGTGAATAACCGCAGCAATGAATAAAGACATACTTATTTTTTTGCGATAGCAATTATATGGACACTCTCGGCTGGACTTCAAAGCCGGCGTCGACGTGGACGTCGGTGACGATGTCATGCACCGTATATGTATACATATCTATATATATGAAAGCACGAGAAAAAAAATCCGGTAAAATGTATCCGGCGCGCGGAATCTAACGTGGCACCTCGACGTCGTGAATGCAAGGCGTTAACCAAAGAACCAACGAGAAGTACCTCATCCAGCGTTCAAACAACAAGCTATTCATATCTACCACTTACCGCTGTTGGCGGGCATCTAGGGGAGGGGGACTATCATTTTTTCAGCATTATCAACAAGATGGCGCAGTCATCGCGCAGTGGCTCTCATCTCTCACGCGTACTTTGACCCCTGTAAAGAATAAGGGGCTGTACGCTCGATCGCGCGCCCTTATCTTGCAGGGGGGAGAATCGTACGGGCTAGCCTTTGAGTTCCGTGGGAACGATTCTCTCGTATTTACCGTGCGCACAAGTCACTGCAATCGCTGGACAGCCTCCGTTCGCGGAAAGGGCGCGATTTTCAGACACAGCGAAGTAACAACTGAAAGAATTACGGGCCTGTCACACGTGGAACCTAAGTGCACTTCGAGCGAATTCACTTAGCCGCGAGTGTCATTTTAGCGCTGTCACACAAGCAAGTTCAGCGTCACTCGCTGCAAAGTACACTTACCGGCAAGTGCGTTCCCCAAGCTCACTTCGCTGCGACCAAGTGTGTAGCCTCGGTACCAGTGGCTTGCACAGAAATACGCTGTTACCTAAAGCGGGGCTCATACTATCTTAAAACTATTTTTTTCGTTATAAGGTATTCAGCTGTATACTAAAACAAGCCATAAATCAACAAAAATTCTCGCTACTCTCTCTCTCTCAAGCAGTTTGCGGCCATGTCCGCTATGGGGATGGGGCGGCACATGCTGTGCAATGGCTGCGTCCATTGCATTTTTTTACTTCCAGGCACGCTACCATGTGTGTAGACCAGTCGTTCTCTAGTCGTTTACGATGGCGTGTGCCACAGGTGCTACTTCTAAGCTTTATGTAAGCTGGTAGCGTAACTTCAATTGAAGTCCATGGATCGAATAGTCGGTGGCTCGTTGCCACAGTCGCCATCTACGTGAGGAAGGGACAACTAACAACAAAAAATAAAATATGACGTCATAACCGGAAGCAGTAGCGACATCACGCATTTGCCCTATATTGCACGAGCTTGATTTCTTTTTTAATTGCTGACCGGCCACGTGCCTTTATTATTACGCAATTTTATTGCGGCATAATAATGTCTCGTTAATTGCATGCGAGAGAGAAAAGAAACAAAAATAACAAAGATTAGTGAAGCAAAGTTGTTTTATTTGCCAATTGACGTACGTGCAATATGCCCGAGAAACTTCGGAGAGACAATTGTGAGACAACTGTTCACGAGCACAGTAGCATAATAGCTCGAAAGCTCACGTTGCCTAATTGTTGAAAACCACTGCAGCGAGACAGCAGCTTTGAAAATATAGCTCTGGCAGCCGTAGAGTACAGCGTTGTAGCCTGTCGCGTTCACAGTCACCAAAGGCGAACGCACGCCGGCCGTGCTCCAGCGAAGGCAATCGCCAGTCACAGGATGCTATCTACACAATCTGTGAGCTAGCTGAGCTCTGAAATGCACATAAACAAGTGCACTTCTGAAGGTACGCACGAAACTACCTTGGAAAAGTGACCGATGGTTCGTTGACCTGTTAATGCGCCAAACCAAAGATCATGCTGAACTAAACACAAGCTCTGATAGCATAACACCTGGATACGCCCCCACATTCATTGGCTCATCTTACCTGACTGCCTGCATGAGCCCACTGTTTCTGAAACTAAACGAAAAAAAAATGTGCGTTCAACCACATGCCAAAAAACCAAAGCTTTAATAAATAATCTACAAATTTTTGGCAACAAAAAATAAAACTAATAAAAAACTCGAAATATTTTTTTGTTTTTTTTTGTTTTCGCTACTTGCCCCCCCCCCCTAGTCTCACTTCAATCGTCACGCGGTTGTTGATGTCTGTCGCATTCGGTTTGAGACCACTTTTCGTTCCGAATTTCGTGACCTATTTAGATAGACCTTGCTACTTCCACGAAGATATTGTGGTCCGACGATGAGACACGGGCGCTAAAGTAACAAATGTATGTTGTTCTACAAATCAAACAATCGCCACTGTCATCACTTCCAAAGTACACTTCGCTCTCTCGTGTAACAGCGAACCGCCAAAATGACACTTTGTGAGCGTAAGTACACTCACTCTAAGTGCACTTAAGTTGGCACGTGTGACAGGGGTATTTATTATTCGCGTGAATCTGTACCTGTGAGTACGTTTCGTGCGTCCTTTGTGCGTGAGAAACATAGGGCACGTTTCGACCTGCTTGCCATTCTGCGCGTGACCTTCCAATTTGTTTCTATCGCGTTCATTGTTTCGCCTTTGCGGCGAGGCTGTGACTTTTTTTTGTTCTTCCTTTAAATCCACTGCGTGTCCGGCAGAGTGAAAGCTAGATAAACTTCATTGCAAAAATGCGGAAGCACTTTCCAAGGCTTTCATGTGCAAAGGATATAAATAAGTCACAGACAAAACCGGGCGTGGTGCACCCTTATGATTTCATGCGCATGCGCGTATTTACAAATCTCACCGCCAGTTACCACCGCGCTACCCTTCAGCCACGAGCTCATGTGCTCTCTCTGAGAGTGGGCCGTGAGGTAGATGAACACATGCTTGAGAGTACCTTATCACAAATGCAATACTAACCAGAGAAGTTACATTAGTGGAAAAGAAATACAGGCACGGCATAGCCATGATTATGCCTCAAAGATATTAACTCCACTGCTAGGTGGTATAAAAATGTTACGTGAAATATAATTTCAATCATCGACTGCGCGAATGTGAGTGGTTGTGCGTGATAAATGGTACTTGCGATTGCCCAAGGTAGTAAAATATATGTAGCTTATTGATGAGATGTCCCCTCATTTACTTTATCATTTTTATTTTATAGAATGGACAACGTTTGTGGTAATTATTATATTGTTCATGCTGAAAAACTACCCATTTGCTTATCATTGTTTCATTTTTCGAACCATGAATGGTATGGCTAAATGACCGAACTAATAAGTCGGTTTGGATGAGATATTCTACCATTTATGACGAAAGACTGTGCAAGGAAGTGACTATTATGACAAAACGCTTTTATAGGGTGGGTGTTACTAAAGCGCAGAAAAGCAATAATTTTTATTATCGTGAGACCAAGAGACACTCCGATAGGAGCAAAATGTTTCTAAAGTCACGGCAAAGCTTAGAACATAGATGTAGAGCGTAGTCTTGCGTAGAAAATAAAAGAAAAACATAGCGGACCCATCCATCATAAAAATCGATATATGACGTGAATAGTGCGCTCTTTTTTTATTATCAGAGGCTGGTGATCAGCTCTTTAAAAAGTTAGGTTCGTATGTTTAAGATTTATCTTTTTTTATATATAAATAAATTTTGTTGAGAGCAAACCAAACGTAACCGCTCAGCGTGCAGTAGCCCCTCATACTCAACTCCTTCCTCTGGGTTTATCCGACATGGCGCAATCTTCTACTAATCAAGATTACGGTTATGATGGTTTTTTAGGAATCTTTCACACCGTTGTCAAAGCTGCTTGCATGATAGTTTTGATAGTTTGGGCTGACCTGGAAAACAAACAGCGTAACAAGAGCGCAAATGTCGGGCAGTTTCATCAGCTTTGTTTAATACAAAAAACGAGCACCACGGGCCATTCTTCTTTTGCTTTGACACAACCAAACATCGGGTTGTTGCAAGATAAAAAGTTTAGCGACTACATAATGCGGTCATTTCAATCTCGCAAGGCGTTTTCAGAAACGTCCTTGATACTTGGCTGTACGTACATAGATCAAAATCACTGAACAAAATATTAGGTTCCATGTCCATGCATAGGTGACGTAAACGTTGTCTGTAAGAGAGAACGTCCATTACTCACTTAGCTTCAGTATTAAGTACACCAAGTAAAAGGAAAGCACGTTCCCTTTTACAATTCGCGTTCGCAAAAATATTTTAAAAACAAGGCCTGTTTTATTCCTCTGACGGGTGGACATTTTACTGCGAGGAAAACAAATGGTCCATGGCTCACAGCAATTACACCATCATTTATTGCGGCCGGGGAACACACTGTGTCCGTATACCCACGATGCCATCGCTACGCTTTCTCGGTTGATTGCTTTAGGCGTCCACTGCCAAGCTTTTATGACGCAATCGTTCGCTTGCGCAAGATTGTTAAGGCCCGCGGAAGCAAACGAAATGTCAGAGAGCATGACTGTTTCCCAAACTAAGTTTGCCCCGG
This sequence comes from Rhipicephalus annulatus, assembly GCA_013436015.1. Lineage (NCBI taxonomy): Eukaryota > Metazoa > Arthropoda > Arachnida > Ixodida > Ixodidae > Rhipicephalus > Rhipicephalus annulatus. The sequence goes on along the minus strand of WOVY01010206.1, from coordinate 159,642 downwards.
CATCGTTATCTTTATTGACCTTCCTGTCTTAGCATCCCTTGATGAAAATCAAGACGCGCGTAAAGTGGCAAACCTTTTCTTTCGGCTTCGCTTCCCGAAAACACGAACATTGATGTCGGAGAGTTTTGTTTATCCTTCCAAGTTATGCGCTTCGTTTGCTATACGCATATAGGGTGTAAAGAAAGGTATCACATTGTTCGATACAATTTTGTTTTTTGTATTTTATCGGTGTTTTAAATAATTTGTTCTGCATTAGTTGTTACGTTTTAGAAGATTCAGCCTGGTAAAAAATTAATAGATTAATGCTGTAAATGATACGACAAAAAACTTATCTGTAACCTCTGCAAAGAAGTTTCTCAGAACTCTTGCCCTTGTTCATCAACAGAAGTTTGATTTCATGGGAAGATAGCGAGACACGCCACGAAAGTATCTCTATATGAAATTTAATATGATTGAGCAGTACTTAAGTATATCCTTAAACACACAATGAAGCCATACTAGAATAGCTTTCTGAACTTTATGTGGATGTAGGAAGCAAGAATGGTCTTGTAGTTAGAAATTATCTAAAAGGGAGAGTTACGACGCAGAACAGAAACCGACGCACAAGATCATGATACTGTTTAATATTATTGGCATCTTCAGCAGCCTCGTGGAAGCTATGAGCATGAGATGATTACGAAAATGACTGAGTGGTCTAGTTAATAATTCATTATAAAATACCTGATGATTGAAATGAGAAGAAAAAAAAAGATATTTTCACCATTTATGTAAAGGGCTAGAACTACAGTACACAGCATTCGTGGGCACACAAAGAACAGATTGAAAAATGTTGCAAATTATTGCTCACAAATACAACCACTATTTTTCGGAGAGATAAAATTATGAATTTATTTATGTGTTTTGAAATACAACGCCTCACTAATGCATAAAGGTGAACAGCGATGGTATCAACTCACAATCACTAATTATTTTGCATCTTTTGGGCAATTTATTCTGTTTTGTTACTCTCGTAAATTTTAAGTTTTCTTAGCTAAAACGCCGGGGAAGTTACCGTTTATGGCAGTCTCTCTTTCACGTATTTTTCGATAATAAATAAAAAGATATCAAATAGTTTATGACAAATTTTAGGGTAACACATTTCGTTGCAAGATTGCCATCGTAAGCTGTGATGCACCCTGACTCTTTGCTGGAGTGCTTCTTCTAGCTCAGTGATTGTAAGACAGCGCTTTTAATGAAACAAAGTAGGCAACAGCTGCTCACTTTTCAACAATTGACACCGAAATGAAACATTGTTCACGATACACGATTCAGCTTGGCTGCCAACCAGTACACGTTTATATGAACAGGTTAAGTAATTTTACATGCAAGTGACACGTGCCAACGACGAATCAACTGGAAGCGCTGCCACTCGCGAAACGCCATTCATACAAAGTGCGGCGAAAATTAACTTTAAACAAGAATCAGACAAATGGCAATATTTTTTCAGGGGCGAAGCTCCGTATAGCGGCACCCGTTCATCCCTCGTAGCCGTTGCAGCGTGTAACAAGTACAACATTTTGACCTCCAAGGTGGTGCCGGTGAGATATTTCTTCTGTGCGTTGTTGAACAATAAAATAGCGCGCAATGTACATGCCAATGGCTGCTAATGGGGAACGAGAGAGAGGAGCATTCGGCTTTTAGTTAACGCGCACGCTGCGATCCCTATTAGCAGCCATTGGCATGTACATTGAGCACTATCGGATAAGAAAATGTTGCCACGTTATACTCGCTGGGTGTAACCTCCTTAGTTTTAGAAAGGCCTAGCGAGCGTTGGGCCGCAGTACCATGAATACAGTGAACTAGTATATACCACGAACTCGAGGTGGATAAACGTGGGAAGTAGATACGAAGCGCAAGCCGTAAGAAAGTGTGCGTGTGCCACCTCTCGTTTAGTCCTTGGAATGTCCGCTGGATGGCGCTGCTTCTATATGGCGGAAACATATCGGGCCAAATACGAAGGGGTAGACACAGTATGCAGTGCGTGTGGAGAGGAAGAAGAAACTGCCGAACACTTGATAATGTTCTGTAAAGGGCTTCACCCTATAGTTCAGGATGATGGCGCAGAGTTTTTCAAAGCACTGGGATTTAGGGACAGCGAGGGCAAAATAGACTTTAAGCGGGTAGACTTAACTAGAAGGAGGTTATCTGATTGGTGGCCAAAGTCAAGGCACGAGTGAAAATTAAGCCCTTCACTGCGATGTACGAATCCTCAACTTCATTATTTAAAGGAAAAAAAAAGATAAATGTAATGATTAGTTCACTAAGTATTACGGCTAGGTGGCGTTAGCCGCCGCCCGATCTGAAGGGTACAGCCACATCCATCCATCCATCTATCCATCCAATATATATGATGAAAAGATGCGAGATGGTGGTACTAGGTGTGTTGCATAGATTGATGAATGCGCACAGACAAATGCATGGATGGACGCATGAACGGACGCAGGGGCGGATGCATGGACGAACGCAGGGACAGACGCACGAACAGACGCACGCACGGACGGGCAGATGGACGCATGTACGGTCACACAGACGGACACATGGATGGACGGAAGCAAGAACGAATGGACGGACGAATGCTTCGCCACACTCTCCATCATTCCCTCCATGGGTATGCTGCCAATTTTTTTGTTTTATCCACCACACTTTGAAAGATGCAGTTTCAGCGCCTGATGTTCACAGAAGATTCTCTTTATGGTAGCGTTAGCCCGCAGTATATTCACTGCATCCATAGTTAGTTTTCTAACAAAATCAAAAGCTTTCAAATTACTTAAACATGTTCTTATTGTGCGAAAATTCTGTTCTATGTGGGTTTTTAGTGCCTACCGTGTTGTTCGCAAAACAACACGGTAGGCACGGTAGGAACAACTCAACTTTCATGGCTAACGTCAAGACAACCTCCATACGCTCAAACCACCCGATTCCCTCCATTAATTTTGGTACACGTATATTTGTTAGTTATTTGACTACCAGTACTCGTTTATGGATGTGGCACAACTGGGGTATCACTTAACAACAAGCTGCTCAAGGAGGCATGGCGAAAATAACTCACGCATACAGACGTGGACAATGACGACGTTTTTATCGTGATATCTACGATTTATATTTATAGCAGCGTTCACAGCGATGTCGTTTTGGCTGGCACGTTTTATAAGGAGCATTTTGCATATTATCTACGCACATATTGAGAGCTTTCTAGGAGGTGGCCACCAAGCTCAGCCTGGCGGGTCACCTACCTCCTTAAGTCTGACGACAATAAAGTTGTGTTCTCTCTCTCTCTCTCTGGCGGAACAAACTACATCACTAGTGCATTACAGCTGACGCCCAAAGAGCGTTTTATATGTATCTAGCCGAGTACTTTTCACATTACTATATAGTTGAGTTTTGTCACGTTACTAATATTATTATGGGAAGTAAGAGGAGGAAAGGTTGGGAAAAAGAAACGGACCGTCCACTAGCCACTTTAGGCTATCGGTCCAAATAATCCCTGTAATTGCATATATCTATTTATGAAAATAAAGTTTCATTGATTGATTGATTGATTGATTGATTGATTGATTGATCGCCGGTGTGTAAAGATGTCCTCTACAGGTCGGGCGTGTAATTTCGTCAACCCCCGCTTTCTTTTTTATTACTTTCTCTTTTCTATAAACCCACCTTATTTCTTTATTTCTTCCTGTTTTTAGGGTTCCCTTTTTTATTCCTCTTTCAGGGGCATCTCACCACTAGCCTTTTTTTCCTACTTTAATTCTCATCCCAATCAGTTTTAATCTTTCTTCATTTCTCGTTAAACAACCGAGCGCTTCTCTCGAATGAGACGGCGGCAGGCAATTAGCGGGACCAAGTCAAGCGGCTGGTCAAGCGGGCAAGCTAAACGGCCTTTTCTTCGAGCCCCCGCGTCTCCCACGTTGTCCAAATTTCTTTCTTCTCCTTCCCCGTCTTTCTACTGAACGAGGAGACGTGACTCTCAGTGAGGCTTCGAAGGATGCGAGCACTTTCTTCTAGCGGCAGTGTTTGCTCCAAGCTTACCGTAGCAGCACTTTGTGGCCATCTAGGGATACAAGGATGTTGTGTTTCTCTGTTGTTGTTTTTTTAATGTAACGAAGAAACTTCTATTGCGAAGATGAAGATCTCAAAAGTGGAAACCGCAAAGAGACCGTCTTACCATGGGCATCGATGGCGTAGTGGCCAGGCAGGCTGCGGAAAGTTGTCTTTGGATTGTCTCCCTAATGATTTCCAAACAAGGCAGGTTGTTATAAACTTTCGTGTTGCTGAAAGCAAACCTCAAACGTATTGACGGATATAAAATTGTCGTTGCAGTGAAAGAGCAAGAAGTAGGACATTGAGAAAGTGTTGAGGAAGTAAAGCAGCAGAACGAAAGATAGCTTTTAGATCTGACGATAAAGAAACACTTTATTTCCTACTGAAATGAACGTCGTGGCACAACAGCACTTCTCTACAAGGAGGCCTTGGTTCTGGCTACAAGTTTTTTTTTGTTTTATTCTAGACATAACCAAGAAAAATTTCTTCAATCACGGGGACTTGCTGCGGTAAGTTGAGACGTCACTATAACACGTGATCTAACTTAGTCGATATATATATATATATATATATATATATATATATATATATATATATATATATATATATATGTGTGTGTGTGTGTGTGTGTGTGTGTGTGTGTGTGTGTGTTTGTGTGTGTGTGAGTCAGTGAGTGAGTGTGTCGCTGGTACTGTTCTTGGCGAGTTGTTCGCATTCCATCGGTGTCTAATCTGGTGTCACGGATGGCCAGCAGACTGCAAAAAAATACTCCATTTGCAAAACTTCGGCAGAGGTTACTTAGGCGGAAGTTTAGAAGAATTGAAAGTTTGATAATGCGTGTTATTTTTCAGGTCAAAAGGCATGCTTCTACAAATTTTGCTTATTCTTTAAATATTGATAATCAGCCGTAGCAGGTCAAGTTCCAGAGTTAACAAGACGAAGAAAGTATATTCAAAGTAATACATTCAGACGAAAAGCCTAATGAAGCTCTTATTGAAACAACGGTTCTTGTTCCCATTCTAGTTGAAACAAGAACCCTTGATCATAGACTAGTTGGTTCAGGAACAACGTGCAGTGTCACAGCAAACATCAGTGCTGTTTCCTGGTTGTTATTCATCCCGTCGTCTGCGCTGTTTTGCCACAATCACATTTAAATTTTGCAATAACGTTTGCCTCCTGACAGTAATTCGTCGCTGAGAATTACAATATTGCAACACGAGCAAAAATACACTGGATGCGCAAGAGAATATGAAAGTGTTATTCACAGCCTGCGCATCACCTTTTGATCAAGAAATACAGTTCAGACTTCGCACTGAGAGCGTCTTGTCAAATTCGCATATTGATTGAAATTAGAACAAGGAACCAATTTTACACTTTCATCAAAAACTTATGGCTCCAAATTTATTTGCAATAAATAAGCATCATCTTTTTTATCTCTGGTAAAACTATAAGGACGCTTTATTTCTGTGTTCTCGATTTTACGTAAAATACGCATCGGTACGTACTTGAAAATTAAGTGCACACAGATCTATTAGGCAAAAACACTCGGATTAATCAGGTGGTTTCAGTTGAAATGAGCATAGAGATTGCTGATCATTTGATTGTTCATAAGTGTCTTTTAATTAAGCTCATGTTACCTGTCAGTACACTCTTTGATTCCTAAGGTAAATGTTGGTTTACATTGATCCTTACATTGTATGACCTATAACAATATTTCATGTGGCCATATCGATGAGGATGCTTAACACCTATAGCTCGACAGCTCCAAGAAGAGCCCAATCGCAGTGACTCGAACGCACCTTTTACTACGCTCCGAACGAATGCTTCTATTGGTCAAAATAGCTACACCGGAATGATTCCATGAATCAAGCCCACGACCTCAGACTTAGTGGCGTGGCATGGTTGAGCTCGACAAAGAACAAACACTGTGTTCCCACACAGGTTCTTTATTTATTTCTTTATTTATCTGGCTCAATACATAGACGGGAGTTAATCAAATTGTGTTCTAACGTGGGGGCGCTTTTAAGTACATGTAAGTCAGAGTTTCCATGCCACCAACCCGCCTATAATGGCACTATCTTCGACGATGGCTTATTGCACAGTATTTCATCTGTTTCTAACTTCTTTTAATTATCCGGGTTTTGGGAAGTCATCATGTTGGAGAAGGCATTTGCTAGTAAAGGTGTTTGGTGTTGTCACTTCTCGCCATTAAAGGCAACAAAAATGAGGAAGAGATAGACATAGACGTTAGTTATGGGCAATAAAATAATAATGAGGAAGCTTTATTGCGTCTTTCCCAACCATCAGTGACGCGCCACTGAAGCCAGCCTGTGTCCGACGCCTGCAATCGTCGTTTTGGCATAAACCAAGTGTTCTGCGGCGTCCGGCAATGTTTGCCTTGGCGTCAGTATCATCGGCGGTCAGATATCGGGTCTCCTGACCCCTGGTTTTCCCTTTGGTACGGAAGATGCCACGTTCAGAAGTCAGGGTTCAGCCTTTTCCGAAGACGGAGAGGAAAAAGGTGGTTTGACTTGTTGGAAGCTTGGTTGGCAGAGGACCTCGAGGAAATAACGACCGCAGCATGGCCTGTCACAGGCTGAACGTGTGTGGCCCACCTTATTGGCTGCATTTCAAGCCGCAGAGACTTCACCGTTCAGTCTACGTACTCTTCGAAGGCACCGTTTCTTCCACTTTCTGGTCATCCGCGAACTACTCTGTTTACACAGTCAACTGCGTGGAACGCACCCTTTGCGTTTTCGTTGACTCGCTGCGCGGTGTTTGTACGTGCACGAACGACTGGTCATATAGGGTGATAACATCGACGGCGCCCTTCGGTTGTTGACGCGTGGTGTGAGTTTATGACTTTCTTCTCTGGTCGTGTCTGCTTGCCGATAGATAAAATCGAAGCGGGCGCACTTTCTTGAATACACAGTGGCGTTTTACTATCCGACGTGTGTTTATTAGGACAAATTAAAGCTGCCATCAGGAATATTGAACGACCCAACTGAAGCGTTCACGTCCAATCTACATTGAGCTTTTAGCTATTCTTTTTTAACGACAACCGATCGCAGTTTGAGGGCTGATGAAAATTGTAGAGGAAAATTTACCGCACCTTCTTTCGTGTGTTTCAGTGAAAGCTGCAGCTGACACGTTCAAGAGAATGGGAAGATAAAAGTACTTGTTAGTTCCCCTAACAATTTCCCCAGGACACATTTTCATAAACTTGACAAAAATTGGCACTAAGGGTTAGGGTGGCGCTGCAGGTACTCGTATAAATGACAATAAATAAATAAAATAGCGGAGTTACAAGTGTACGATACCATCAAGAGATGGCAAATGAGATACGAAAGTCTCACAATGCAGATCAGAGAGAAAGAACGCAGCTGAAGCTGGGCTTGAAACTCTTGTAATTTGGTGATTCATCAGCGTTCGTGCCTTAAAATTTACAGATTACGACCCACGAGAAGAAAATGAACGGAATCCATAGACTAAGCTGAATAATTCAAAGGAGGAACAAGCTGATGAGTTGTAGCTGGTGGACGTGCATCTTTAAAATTGATCCGAAGTGCATCAAAGACACGGGCAATCTTCTCTCCAATTCACGTTCACGTCTTCGGTGCGCTTCAAACTAATTTCAAACGAGGAGAAGAAGAAGGAAGAAAAATTCGGGGACTCTTAAGCTCCGCCTTTAATAGTTGAACGCAATAGCGATATTCTGTTTCTTGTGCGTACTTCAAGCACTTAGTGTATGAATTCTTTTCGAACTTGCTATGCACCAACTACTTGGCCTTGAGGGTGCATTAACGTGTGGGCCTTTTGCAGTGGGTAACTGGCTTTAACCTATGTAGTCATGAAAATTCCGTGTTCTGACGCCCGAAGGCAATGTACGCTTGCACCACGCTTTATTACTCCAATCTTTCATATTGAATTCTGAAGCATGCATACAGGACGCGTGTGTTTGTGAAGCATGAAAAATACTTTCACTGCATTTCCAAGCAGAGAAAAATGGTTTCATTGTATTTTCGAGCAATTGTCCCCTATACACCCGGAATGTTTTATTTATTTCATTTGCATCTTTTTCAATTTTTCGGCGACACAAAGATGGCCGATTTGGCGGGCACGCGAGGATGATGATTTTTCGCTCACAACCAACGACGCCCACGCCGATATTCATGCAAATAGAGCTCTTTAACCCTGTCCCTTTAAATATATAGGCGCTTGCTTCAGGCAGACCAAGCCTTGCAAGATTTATTGGCAGGTGCTACATCTAACCTGAGCTATCAAATACATCTAGCTGTATCAACACGCAGCACGTCATCTGAACCCCTTGCGTAACAGAGATAGTACGTGGTGTTTTAGCCTTCTTGCCATTTAAACAACAACCGTTTAGTGACGGGCTCGCATAGCCCCTCCTCAATACACCGTTTCTATGAACGTGTACCACGACACAAGAACGACTGCAGGGAATTACTACGGCATTCTAAATCTAACAGAAAACAATGGACTAAACAAGACTTTTCCGTTACCAGGAGCTATATCCAGAGACCACGTTGGGGTTCGTTTATATGCTACTTTCTGAATAACGAAGAACCAGTTCACAAGTTCATTCTCGCGGTAGCCACCTGAGAAAAGGAAGCATGCAATCGAAAGCCTTCTTGACCATTTCTCAACGGGCATATCCTCTTTGAAGACTCTGAGAACTCTACAAACAAAATACTGCGTCAATGCGTAAAGTTCTATAGTATCTCGCTCAGGCGAAACTTATGGGGCCGTGGATTCTGTGACGGTAACAACACCTCATGCCTTATTATGATATTAGAGTGTGTTAGGGCACTAGACAAGGTGCCCACGGGAATAACCACCGGGGAGCCACGGGGGGTCCGGCATTATAGTTGGAGCCTCGATTACAAACAATTTCTGGTGCACCGGACTCTAGAAGCGGTTATATAACTCGCAGCATTTTGACATGAAAAGACTCACAACTTGGGCAAAGGCAGTTCGCTTTCTCGGTTGAATACAGTTTTATTAGCGTCGTCATGATGAGTCTCGCGGCAAAACAGTCGAAATAAACAAAATCGCCTTTTTAGATCGTGACATTAAACTCGCAACACAGAAAGTGATCATATTTACTTTTCACCTGTCTAGATTCTTCTCGAGAAATCTACATAACGCATTTTCGCAATGTCGTCACAGAAACAGAACTCATCGCAGGGCTGCCACCGGGTCTTGGTGTACTGGATATGTCCTTCACTACGCAAACAATCCCCGTGCCCTTGTCGAGTCAGTTTGAGATTGCTTCTTCCGCAACCAGAGAAGACCACTCAACCAAATGGGAAAAAATCCTGCTTGTGGACATAAGCTGATGAGGAGCGACTTTCCGCAGTTTGCCCAGCTATGGTCACGAAGGGCACCAAAAACAAGCGATGGAGCGACGGCAACGCAACAAATCGAAACCAATACCGTGGGTGGGAGGGAGTGCGCGTTGCCGTGAAGTAACTGGATATTTTTTCCCATTAGTATATGGCTCCACGTGCGCGTACTGAACTTGAGTTTCAGCTAACACTGATATCGGGAAATGTAAGTATGAGGATACTGTATTATACTGTTTCAATGTAGCTTCATATATTTTATATTATGTGCACGTATACATGCTCGCAGTACACTATATTTCATAAACAGGATTACGTAAAACACAAGTATCGAACTCAGGAAGGAGAGAAAGCCGGAAGGAAACAATAGTAAAGCAGATTAAGGCAGAGCAGTTTTTTTTTATTTCTTAAACTTTCCTTGGTTATGCGAGAGAGAGAGAGGGAGACTCAAAGAGAAAGAGACTACAGGAATATATAGCGAGAAATCACTGGTTCTTACACAATACACAAGCAGTCACCAACACGCGCTGAGAACACCAAGTGAAGCCTAATAAAAGATATTGTTTACCCCTGATATGTTCTATAGTCTGATTAAGCTTGAAACGACCAAACTCTTATCTGATAAGTGATCGATTGGCCAATTTCCATAGAGTTGATCACATTAAAAATATATTCTAACTCCAAGGTATCAAACTATTTAGGCGTCTAAGATTTTTACCAGATATCCGACATTGTAGAAGAGAAAAAAAGAAATTGTTAAGACCAGAATGCCGAAAGTATACCCTTAAATAAGACGCTATGTTGTCAAATGCAGTTTTACTAAGCATACAACATCAATAAATATTATTATTTGAGATTATTACAACCTAATACCACAGTGTGATTACGAAGAATGTCTTAGTAGAAGACTCTCTAAATTTGGACTAGCTGGCGTTAGCACTTTAATCAGGGCACACGCGCCTTGATTGTTTCACCTCCAACGAAATGCAGGTGCCATGTTTTTCATTAGATAAAGCAGTCTTCATAAATTATGCATTGACCTTTTTTACGTGTTCAACTATATATTATTGCGTGGAACAAACCGTTGAGTGGACTACACTTTTCTCTACTTTGAATATTCATCTGTAAGTGTTTCATGAGCCCGACATCGGGTTAACGAACGCAGCTTGAATTCGGGTTCTTGCTCAAATCAACAGCTGAACCTCTCGAGCAGGCCACCATTTAGAATATATAAAGTGTCACCGGTCGAGAAACCAGTGCTTTCAACAATTCAAGTTCTCCCCGACACTCTAAATGTTATGTTGAAACTAACAATTATTTCAAATACTATACTTGTGTACGAGCGCTAACTACTAACTCACAGTGTTATTATAGTGCGCAAAGCCTTTACATACGTCAGCACAAAACAGCATACTTTGCGCATTGCATACCTTGTGCCCACTACGCTCGTCCTTATTCCATTCCACCACCACCACCAACAACAACAACAACAGCAACAACAACAACAACAACACAATCAACACAACCAACAACAACCATGACGATGGCGATCACACTCAAGGAAGCACTAATGCTAGTCGGCTGAGGCTGAGACAGCGAAAGTCCAATTAGCTTGGCTTCAGAAGCTCAATATATCCCGTACGTTCTCCATACCACAGCTCATTCTCCGCACATGCTGCTCGTGCCTAAAAGTTCTGGCTTGTCACGAAAGGTTGTTAGCACTTCACGCATGATGACCAAGAGCGTACGAAGGCATGTCTGCCGGTGATCTGCTGTCTTTTAAAGACGATAGTCTTTCTTGGGGACCTTCGAGGCGAAAATTTTGGTCTGTCTGTTTGTACATTTGTCTGTTTGTCTACTCTTAACGGCACCGGGTACTTGAAACGGCCGACCCCATCCGCAGCACCCACCAATGTTGCTCAAGCTTTAGCGTTCTTACTTGTGCAATGGCTAATAAGCAATTATTGCGCAAGTCTGGGGCACCATAACGACACGTATGTATTCTGCATGTGCATCTTTTACTATAAATGGCATACATTAGTAACTTTAAGGACCATAGCGTTTAACACGCTTCGCTGACCATGCAACGCATGCACGAAAAGGTGAGTGTTTCCAACGCTTTGCTATAACGCGATGGTACTTGCACTTACCCGTCGCCTTGCGTTTTACACATTATCACCTCTGAGACGGGCGCGCACACTTGCCTCAGAGCCACGTGCTTCGTTTTTCTAGAACACTACCAGGTGGCGCTCATGTCTCACGTGTGACGTAACTTGATGCGCTCGTTCGCCTCCGCTGCACGCTTGAGGCACTCTAACTCAGCGCCTCCAAAATACCATTCTCCGATTTTCTTGTGCAGAACATCAAATAAATTGGTCGCTCTCTCCACGCGCAAAACTATCGTCTTTCGACAACATTTGCAGATTACATGCAGATACGTGGCCATTTTTTTACTGTTCACCGTTAATTTCATTTCTGCAAAAGGTTGATGAGACTAGGAAGGCAACGGGAGCGCAATGTTGGTAGCGCAAAGGGAGATGGGGCCCCCGAGTGCCTTGGTCGTTGGCCTCGATTAGTGAAAACAGTCAATCAATCACCGTATTGATCGCCACTTGGCCACTGATATCGGCATGGCTTGCGTATCCACTTTAGAAGCCCAGTTTTATATTCGCGTATTAAGAATGACTCCTACTTTACCTTGCGCATTTTACCTCTGATAGAGTTCTAGGAAACGCTTGCCGTCGTTTTAGGTTAATATAAACAAGACAAAGACCTGCAAAGTTCTCGTGAATCATTTTTATTGCAGTGTACTCTTCTTTTTTCCAAGGTTGGAGATGTCTTACTCTCAGGGAGAGCACCGCACGTTTTTGCTGTTGGACTGGCCTATATGTTTCGCAGGCCGGTTTGTACAAATATGCTTAGATGGAGGTTTAGGGGATCGGTTTTTGCCCTGACATATACGCCTCATTTGCTTTTCATTTAGCTTTGCTCAGCATGCTAAAAAAGACTCTCCACTAACTGAAACGTCAGCGCAATATATATATATATATATATATATATATATATATATATATATATATATATATATATATATATATATATATATATATATATATATATATATATAGTGTGTGCTTTTTCTCAACGAGTCCTGCCATTAGGCTCAAGGGCTTGGGTTATATTGTCGGCAATTAGAGGAATGTGTTAAAGGTGGCCATGTGCTTTTGTGTAGGTGCATTTGGAAGAATTCTGTGCTCTCTAAAGCGTGGTGGTCTAAATATTTCTGGAGTTCTTTAAGAGCAGAAGACTTATAGTATTATGGTAGTTCTGCCTTTTGAAACCCCAGGAAGCATTGCTATATTTGCAACTTGCTAATTACTTTAGCATTTTTCTAACGGGAACTACCTGCATTTTGAGTAGCAATTTTGAGAGCCTGCCCTTTTTTTCATTGTAATATGAATGAGGTAATGATCGGCACTTGATAATGAACATCTTTGTTATTTTATGTGTCAGTACTTCATTATGCCATGTACTTCCTACACTTGCATATCATAATAAAAACTGGATGGGGCATTCCCCACATGTTCACAAGTGGAGAACTATTGGTGCTACATATGAGCGCTAACTTCATCTTTAACTGTATCAATAAAAACACTTGAAACTTTTGTTGAACACCAATATAACACCACCACAAAAAGACTTGTTTATTTGCTGTGCGATTTATACATTGCGACACTATGATGAGAAAGCTTTAAGAGAAGCAGCTTACTGCAATTATTCGAAGAAATTGAACAGAAAAGTTTCACCCATACGAGCGCGCACAAACTCGCATGACTCAAAGAAGTCTCTACACGCAGCATCTAAGCGGACACTGTGTTGATGAATCTTTCGTCTTATAGCTCTTTCTGTTTGCTTTTCTCGCTGCCAGTCACAGCAACAAGCCATCCATCAACGCCGAGTAAGACAAGCTCTTTGTCACTGATGGATTTAAGGTGAAAGGCTCCTAGTCGTTATGCCACGCCTATTGCTCTTGTGCGTCGGTTCACCATCGACTCCTTTCTCAGGCACAAAGCCTTTATGCTAAGTCTATAATAAAGCGTCTAACCCTAAGTTCTCTAGTCTGGCTGTTTATGCTAGTGCACAGAATGGACAAAGACTATGGCAGTGATTTTGTGAAAGCACACGCGATGCATGTGCATGTGCCGGCTTCCCTCATATGTAGTAGGGTTCGTCTCTCCTTTGAACAAACGAAGGAGCACACGAATATACTTCGTCGAAGTGGTAATACGATTATGCGTTGCTTTTCAACGTTAGACAAGGCGAAAGATACTTAATGGACAGTGCTTCATGTCAGAAAGATCACCAGCCCTGCAGGCCCATCGACCAAACAACAAGAGCTCTGTCAGTAGACTGTGCCACCACTTCAACCTGACTTCTTGAACTTCCCGCTCGGAAGATAAGTACGTAAAGGTCGAGGAGAAGTCTTTGAATAAAAATGAGGAACCTGTGTGAAAGCCGATATCTATGTACTACGGGAGGAAAGCTGTTTTCTGCACTCGCAGAGATCACTACTTCTATTACTGGCAAACACAAAACAACAAAGATGCAGCTGAAGCACGCCTTTCTCCACTTTCATGTATGGTCAATAGTAACCACCTCAGCCACCCAGCCTAAGGAAGAGCAAGAGGAGACGCAGTGAAGCACATCACACAGGCACCTCGCGAAAGGAGCTTTTTTTTTTCTCCGTCCCAAAAGCTATCGTCTTGTTTGAGCGTTACGCCCGAGGGGATTGCTCTGTGGAAGAAACAACTCACCTCAACTTAAGACGCCAAGAGAGCATATCTCTGCGGAAGGAGTATCCTGGTCTAAGAAAAGGATCATCGTAAAGAGGATGAAAATGCGGCTGGATCGGGTGACTCGCCTTGGTGTCGACGGCTGATGGGAAGGGAAGGCAGTGGCAACCCGGTGACATCGGTAACGAGTAGAGACAGGATGAGAGGGTGGCCACTTGCTAACGTTGACGGCAGAGATAAAAGGCTGACACTCGGCCAGACGCCTATCGATTGAAATTTTTGGCCAAGGCCCACGTCCACCTTGGTAGGACAGATTAGAAAAGAAACAGTGCGACGTAAAGAAACATACAAAGTGAAACGTTTAACAGTAAGGGCAATGGGTATGTTCTTCGAGTGCAGGAGGAGCAGCAGTCCCAGTGCGACTTTTTCTTTGTTTTCCTTTCGATTGCCCTAATGTTTCTCCGGGCTTAACTCACTGCTGTTCAATTACTTCAAAATCAATAAATTCTGCTTGTATTCTAAATAATAGAGATAATAAAGAGTACAATAATCTTAGCGGTGACACCTCAAGGTCGTATTCAGCAGTTATTATTTTTATATCCCACTCTCCTTGCCGGTGCAGAGCAACAAGTACGGGATTTATATACGCTTGGTAAATTCTCTGCTTTTCTTAAAGAGTTATCTCTCCCGCGAACGCATAAAAAAATAGTTATTGCCCACTTCTCAAACATCATCGCCTTACTCAAGCGAAAGTTCACTTTAAGAAAACAAAACACAGTATGAAGACTAGCCCTGGAACTGTGGTTACGCAAAACGTTTACACCAAGCTTTCCACCCTGTAGTTTATTTTTCGCATTATGTTAGTTATCAGAATAGTGACTCGTATTGCTTGTACCTTCTGTGAGCGTTTACCTGTGTTCGTTTTCCTCTCAGTATTCAGCAACACCCGTCTTAATATTAGCATCCGTAGGATGCCTCTGGAACTATTTGATCACTGAGTGTTTACCCTTCTCACGGCACTCCTGTTGTCATGAGGCACCACTAAAGCTGTAAGACGAACTTGTGAAAGTTCGTCTTAGTGAACTCGCGCGTGATCTTGCCTGCTATTTCTTAGGCACCAAGTTACGCTATTTGCTACCAGATGCACGGCTTGATTCTGCACCGCAAACACTTAACGTGCCTGCATTTTACTCAACGGCAGTAACGACATGCGCAGCAGGTTTGTGCCGATGTCGACATTCTTGAAAGCCGCATTGTAGATACAACGGCGGCTCTTCTGCTTCCTCTGGTTCCTCGAGCCCGTATAGCACAATCGAGACATGTCTCGTGGAGCGCGATAACGGCATCGTTTTTGCCTGGTCACCTCCGTGACTTTATGAGGCGTCTTGGATGGAGAGTACTCCCAACACGGGACAGACTGGAGAGGTGGGGCATGGTCCTATCTTCCACTTGTCCTAACTGCCCGTTACAGGAGTCTAACCAGCATATGCTGCAGCAATGTGTCATTGCAAAGGTGTTTTAGAAGTCAGTTAACACTAGTTTTCGTGGCCTAGGTGTTAATCGCTTTGTAACATCTGGTCGCTGCTCGCGTAGTCGCTTTGCACGCCTTCTAATAGCTGCGGGAGCTTTTTGTTTATGGCGTAATAGGTGCGCAGCTGTTGCGGCAGGTCATCGTCGTCGTGCTCTTTTACCGATTCTGGAACGCCTCTACTCTGAACTCTTATCGTTTCTGTCGGAGGAATTGTTCTTCCTTGGGGAGGAAGAATTTCTGCGACAATGGTCGTGCCGCTTTCTATCCGTAGTTGACAGACGCGTTCGATTAGTCTTACACCTGGCCTGGTTCCTATAGCCAGGTCACCTGTCAATGTCTGATTGGTACATGTAATATGTATGTGTTCACTATTTCTATGTGTTTGTGTATGTCCCATATGGGTGCGAACTCTTCTATATATGCTCTTCATTCTAACGCTGTAAGTTATGTAACATTTATGAATATTGATACCTGTTGTACATATTTTCTAACACCTTCACCAAGTCTTGTAAATTCTATACATATATCATCATGTACATCGTACATATTGTGATTAGTGTATTTATGTAGTGTATGTATAGTTATTAGTACAATGGACAATGGACATCCTACGGACTTGGACACTTTTGTTTAAATGTGTAATGTATGTTGTGCTTTGTCTTTTGTTTGTTATTGTGCCTGTTGTACAGACGCTTGTCTCTTGGGTTTGTTGCGTCCCATGAGAGAATAAACTTTTTCTAAACACACTTGTGAAAGTGAGAAAACCCGATTTTCAAAGTGAGAAAAATAGCTGCGCACTTCCGAAATACTATTTTACCGCACAATAGTTCCCTCATTGCATGACATATCAATGAAATGGACGTGTAGAGGGCGTAGCTAGGATAACCGTTGGTCATGAAGAGTTACCCACTGAAACACAAGAGAAGCCAACGCTCGAGGAGGATAAAGAACGTTGAGAGGTCAGATGAGGTTAATAAGTTTACGGGTACAACGTGGCCGCAGTAACCACATAACCGGGTTGATTGGCGGAATGTGAGAGATGCGTTTGCCCTGCAATGGACATAGTGTGGCTGATGATTATAGTGGTGATGATGATGATAATTAACAATTTTTTGTAAATGAAGTGAGATAAAACTAACTACAGATGGAAAGCAATGTTTAGTGAAGTTCTTGTGTGTGTCAAGTTTTACTACGTGGGCCTGGTACGCATTGTGATAATTATTTTGTTGTGAGAAATGAGCCACGATATACATTATAAATTGTAAACATGCACTTCCATCAATGCCGTTCGAAGCCAACGATGTTTGAAAACTAAGTGCAGAAACATCCACAGTCATCGCGAAATCTCCTTGGCCTGGCTATTTTCACTACAATTAGCAAACCAAGTTTATCTCATTCTGTTCTTCTCTATATCTCTTTTGCCTCTACTATAGTGGCGTAAGTTAAAGAAAGAATAAGTAGGCAGGTTAAATGACTTGAGGAGTGACTTGCACAATCATATTTTTTTTTCCTACAAAGCAGAATAGCGTAATGTAGAGCAAGAAGAAATTCGAACATGACATCTCAGATCCCACCCGTGCTCGTCGTGCTAGAAAGCTTCTTTTATGCAACCTCCGGCATTTATGACTGCAGAAGTGGCACTTTACTGTCAGTACCTCTATGAAACTCCACTCAGAAGTTCTTCGTGGCACAAACAGAAAAGTGCTGGAGGCATACAGCGTACCGTATTGTGACGACTTCACAAAAGCGACCATCACACTCTATTTTCTGAAATGTTGCAGAACAATACATTGCGAACTTTTGTCATTCGAGAAGAGCTCTTGAACTCTTCGAACGTCTTTCTCGAGGAAGCACTGGAAAATGCGGAAAGTAGTAAGGCTGTCAGTACCTAAAAAAAGGACAGCTGGCAAAAAGGAGCACTTTCTACGGTTGGTCTTTGCTCTATCCCAGGAGTGGCTGCTTTGTCACTGCGCATGTCGTTTGATAGTTCACTCCCTTGTTTTTTATCTAAGCCACTGTACAAGGCGCTCAAAAGCGTCAGATTCACGCACAGACCTCGTGTTCCCGGAGGCGCTTTCTAGAATGGAAGCTAGCACAGACATAAGTCGATGCTTTCGCTAGGCGATCCAGAAGTTTTGAAGGTTCTTTCACCATCCCGACGCTCCTCGTTTTGAACTCGCTGAGTGCGAAAGGTGAAAGCAATTCGACTTATGTGCATGGAAATGCTCGTTTAAGTGATGGTTAGGTGTAAAAGCAAAGATGTTGTTATTGTTACCAGTGAAATTAGGATAAAGAAAGTTGTGTTTCAGTTTCTGTGTGTGTGTGTGTGTGTGTGGAGAAGACGTGATGTGTACATCCGTCTATTCTGAGAGTTCTCTCGCCAGATGTGTACAGCCATTCGTTGGTCGCATAGTTTCACTTGTCTTGTCGCAATTCTCTAACCGCTTATTTTCGGCCGCAATATGATTTGAAGCTTCAATTGAAGCTGCTAAATAAGCTGTCGCTACGTTTCGTGCATTTCTATGCCATCACTTTTCTTTATCACTTGTAGGTATCTTCTTTATTTCTTGTTATCCTTTAAACGTCTTTCTGCGTCATCTCTGATTGTATCGTTACGAGAAGAATGGTTAAGTTGGTGTTCGTACTCACTCGTTTATGACAATAACAATGGCACTTATCAACTCTCATGACGACTGTCGAATTAGTAAACTTACTTTTACGCTATTCACATCTGTTCACAGCTATTCCTGATATGCTGTTATTGCTAGCTGGGGCATGTTGTACAACACTTTTTTTTAATCGAAAGCTTTTTATACTATAAATGGAGCATGCTAATAGCCGTTTTGGTCACGAGAAGTCAGCACGAATCAAGCATATACAGGAGGTAGTTCTAAACTACAGTGCCTCGAGGTTGCTTGTGTTGTGTCTCGTGACGTTAACAGGTTACTGCATTAAAGAAACAGCGTATGGATGAGCTAGATCATCACACATGCAACACCATTGACTGTCGTCTACACTGCAAAGGACAGGTTCTGCAGGAGCAATCACATAAATATACATAAACTTTGCATGCAATCTCATTGTTATATACCAAAGACTGAGCTACATCATCAACCACAGAAAGCCACTTGTTTGATCAAACGTGTGAAAATGGATCACATCACTAGACACCGTAAATCGATTTACTCTTGTCCACGCCGTGGAACCTTACCGGGGCTTTTCGTAATGCAAGAAGGGGTTCGTAGAAAGACAAAAAATGCACCCTTCTTCGTCATCTTGGTTTGGCGCTGAAACCAATAACCATCCATCAACCTATAGATAGCTGTAGTAGGGCTCTCGATATAAAACTGACCGTTTGACAGATGCCTTTATATAGTGTTCTGTCGGGACATAGCTTTGTAGGAGTTAGGGTCAGAACGGGCGTAGTGACATTGGTTGGTACAGTCTAGCCGGCTTGTCATGGCTGCTACGCACACTGCCGAGAAGAATAGTGACTCCTTGGGGAAACATGGAAGTCGGCCTATGCACAATCAGTGGATGGAACGATGTCCTTCGTTCAGTGCATGTTCTAGTGAAACCATGTATGTAACAATGAAAACATGTCTACGGAATTATACACGCGCACAGCTCAATGAAATAAAACCACTTTAAAAAGCGTGTCGTGCATGTTTCACTCTCTAACATTTGAATGGGAAAGCCTGATGAACACTAGTTAAGGCAGTGAGTTAAATAATCAGGAACGCGTTTCCGCACGACATAGTTTAGTCAAAGTGATAGAGCAAGCAACAAATTACTTTCACGTTCTTGGTGGATCACAATGTTTCACGTTCCTGTTCCTTCTCTTAAGCTTTCTACAGCTCACGTGGTGTTGCGCTACCTAGGGGATCGGTCAATGATGTTGAAAGATGACAACATCAAGTGATGTGGTAACTTCACTGTGCGACATCGCGACGGCATCACGGTGATGGCGGCGTACATTTTGCAATCTGCGCCGGCTCAATGACGGTATATGACACCGTCATGATGTGACGCCACCATAGAGAAAGTCACATGGGCTTTTAGATGGGGCATTCGGAAGCATTGCGAGCTTCGCGAACCTTCGCTATGTTTCTCAAAAGTTTCATGCAAGCCCCGCAAATAGAGCGATGAGTTTCTTCAGGTTTTCGCCCTGAACGTATTGGGATTGATAATTATTACGTCTGCTTCCCGAAATAAGAAGGCTGATTTCGGTCCTATGAACACTCCTGATCATCAAAGAAGGATTATAGGCGAGAAGTGATTTGAAAACGATTCTTGCTCCCTCGGCATTGGATCAGAATTTGAGATTTTTCAAGTAACACTGTTCGCATGCATCCGAAACCTACTTTTCAAGTGCTCTGTATAAAATGGTGTAGTAGGTTCGCTTGCCATGTAAACACCGGATACGTAACAAGTACGGACAGCATTCATATTTAATATCTTGTTCTCATACTCTCGCACGCACAGAAAAAAATGGCCCGAAAACGAAAATTTGAGGGTCTCTTAGAGTTCCACTGAGGGTACACGAAGAGAAAGGCTGAGTTTCAACAATGTCAATAGTTAAGCAAAGTGATATATAATTTTAGATGACAGAGCTAGCCAGGAACAGCAAACACATCGGAACTTTTCAGTGTCCGTTGTTTTTACATTTTTTATTTAGAACCTGTGTTTTGGTTCATTAGGGATTGACGCGGCCTGTAAAAGTCGGATGACCCGTTTAGTTGGGCGTGCTTTATTTGGTGCTTGTCGAGCCTCATCTCATATATCTCATTTCTTCAGTTTGGTGTATTGTTCACTGTAGGCTTTGGAGCAGCCTTTTTTTATAACGCTTACCTCACTTTTTTAGATGCGGAAGCATCTTATACTCGCGCCTTGTAGTGCGCCGTCCGCACCGCTTCTCGAACATTCGACAGCTGACGCGCGCGCATGCGCCGTCGCGCCGTCGCCCACCATCTGTGCCGCGCGCGCTTCTCCTTCGAGAACATTCGACAGCTGACAGCGCCTGCGCCATCGCGCCGTCGCCATCTGTGCCGCGCGCGCGCTTCTCCTTCGAGAACATTCGACAGCTGACAGCGCATGCACCGTCGCGCTGTATATATACTCAAGGTCGGCGCTCGCTCGCTCAGTTGCCACTCGTCCGTTGGTTCGTCGCAATAAATAAAACACCGCCCTTTCGCATACGTGCCGTACGTGTTCACTCATTTAACACCCCATTTCACAACCACGTTAACCAATTTAGCCATCGACCCAAGTAAGTCGCAATTTAACACCCGTTAACCAATTACATGCTTCCGCATCCTCCTCAGTGTTCCCCCGAGGGAAGCTGCGGGCAATTTTTTTTGGCCAACTTCAAGTTAACGATGGCTTTGGGTTAAAGGCCACCATGGCATGATACACTTAAAGTTATCACCTTAATACCGGTAAGGTAAACTTACGCTGCTTGCATATTTCCAACCAGAGTGCACAAACAACGAGTGCTAAACACACGAGAGCTACAGAACCTCAAAGATGTGCGATGAAATTTTTAACGTGATAGCATTAGATAGTTTGTTTCACGGAAATTCCGGCGTATGTGTCGTTGTTTGTGAGCGAAAATTGTCATTTTTGCATGACCGAAACGTTTACAAAGTTGCAAATAAAATAAATAATGAAAAATCCGGGTCAGAGTTGGAATTAAAGTGAAAACGTTTGCGTGGCAAGTGGGTGTTTGATCACACAGGCACGCCTCTGCTTGTGAATATACACTAAAAATAACTTACTCTGCTTGCAAATCTAATAAATGTAACTTTCACGCTTTACAAACATACTCGCCCTGTGTGCATGTTTCACAATACAACATGAAATACTGCCATAATATTGCTATGCCATTGCCATCAGTCGTCAAAACATGGATTTTATCATGACTTCGTTGTTTAAAACCAGTCACCCGCTACAAAAAGCACACACGCCACTGCACCCTTAAGGCCACGTAGTGGATGTATAGCAAGTTCGAAAAAATTTAATACCCTAAGTGTTTGAAGCACGCACTAGAAACAGAATATCTCTTTTGCGTTCAACCCTTTAACGCAAAGCTTAAGGGTCCCCCAATTTTTCTCTCTCTCTCCCTATATCCTTCAGTGATTTCAACTTGAATACACTGATGCTCTATTTCTCAGGGTAGTTGTGCGCCTTCTTTCATTCACGCTGCTCGATCGAAATTAATGATGGCGTGTATTAAGCGTCCGTGCGCTTGAAAGTCGTGGAGGCTTAGAAAAAAAAAGAAAAACATGAAATAACGCTAACAAAGGCAAAAAAGTGATTTTTAAGGTCGTCCATCCCTCATGTGGGATACCCATCAATCTAGAGAAAGCTTGTGCTAACGACTTGCGCCAAGTCTTTGCTTTATGAGTAGAGTTCCATTTTATCTCATGTTTACGAATATTTTGAAAGAGCTTATCTTTCCTTTTCTTTTCGTTCGAGGAGTTTAGTTTGGTTTTTGAGACGTAAAAAGCTATCATGAAAAGCTGATACGTTTTTTCTCGGGCGGGCTTATCAACTGAGACTCGCTAGTGAGTTTTATGTGACTTTCCCGACAAAAAACGTTTATTTTATCACCCACGTCTGGAGAAACAAGGCTCGGTGCACATTTGCATCCTGCAGCTAGAAAACTTCATTTTACAGACCTTGCTTCTTATGGATTCTTGCTAAAATGAGAGAAGCGACCAAATATTGACAGAAAGCTTTGACATTTGCTGCTGTTTATTACGTTATTGTCAAGACATTTTTACGGCCATAAGTGCTTCTCTGTACATTCTTCATGTGTAATTCACGCGTATTATTTAAAATCATAACGAGAATGTTTGACAATTTATGGAAGCACCTTTGTAAGTGTATAGAAAACAGGGGGCTGCAGTCTGCACACTCTTTTACTTTACTTTTCAAAGTGTTCGTTGTTGTTATTATGGAGCCGTGTCCACCAGTAGAGCCTGCGTCGATCACTCCTATGGACGAGTGATCGCTTAGAGTGCATTTCAAACAGAGAAACGTGCCCTCAGAAGAAACAGAAAGCATCGAGAAAGGCAAAAAAAGCGTTGAAAAATACTGAACGAGAGAGAGGAAATTACGTTAGGTTGACTTTATAAGAACTTGCAATACCACTGAGCATGGAACATAAGGGACGAAACATGAATAACAACACAATCAAAGCTTGTTGACTGACAGGCAAAATGAAGAATACGTTCAAAGTTTACAAAAAAAAGACTACGTTTGTTGAAAATAGCAAAGATATTGCCATAAAATCAGCTGGCAAAAAATTTAAGTGATATTAGCAATGTCATATACACAAGAGATACAATAACCCCCCTGGAATCATGCAACAAAATCAACGCTTACTTCTCGTTTATTTTGTCCACAAGAGCAAGTTTTATTGGAGCTAACCCTAGTTCAGAAAGGTGCAATAGCTGAGTCCTCCTCGAAATACTTTGAGAATGGTACCAAGTGATGCTATGGTCGATTCTTCTTCCCTTGCCTTCTTAGATTACTGCTTCATGTCGAAAACACCCACATGATAGGAGCGCTCGAAGATTATTTTGCTGAGCGTGTTCATAATAATCTTTTGTTAAATGTACCCCAAATGCAGAAAAAGAGAACACAGGCACCGCGGAGGTTATCAACTGAAATTTATTAGAAGAACGCACACAACTATATACTAAAAAAAACTAAGCTCGTGTAGGGAGAAGAAAACACGAAAAAAAAGGATTCTAGTCACAAGCACTAAGGTAATCAACTTCGATAGGGTGCAACACTAATGATGGCCTCGCGACAGACGCATCACCACCTCTGTAGAAAAAGAACGCCTCTTCCATTTCTCACTATCTTTTGCGTATATGGACCAGTCGAGAGCAACTACGTTATCTACATCACACGAACTACTGCATGCGTCGCAGAGTGCACAAGAATCACAAGAAATGTCAAGAGAGAACATTGCAGTCGTTTTCAGTATTTTGAGGGCTTATATTAAACGGCTCTTTTACATGCACGGATGTCACACAGTACACGAGCCTCTATCGTTTCACCTCCATCGAAATGTGACCGCCGTGACCGGGTCCAACCCATGACTTTCGGCTCAACAGCCATGCACCGTAACCACTACACCACCATGGCGGTCTTTTTTGTATTCGATTCACTGTCAATCTGATAACACTACCCCGGGCGATGACCTAATGTTTGATAACGCAGGTATGAAGTATCCATGAAATGTCGACAAGTACAGCAACCACCTTATTATTGTAATCAGCCTATTACCAGCAGAAACGTTCATGACGACAATTCATGTTTCTCATGGCAAAACAAAAAAATGGTTAGCCTAGTTAGCATATTCTAACAAATCTTAGCCTATGTAACTTAACACACGTGGACAAAATCTTGCCTAACCTAATCTTGAGGCATGAGACCTTAAAAAATTACTCACAAGAGCGTGTTAGAATTCTGCTTATATTCAAAACCGTGTTGATAATGTATTCTGTAGCTTCCTTGTATGCGTGTAGAACTAAAATTAAAACATTAAAATTTTCCTATTTTTTACAAAAGCAAATGTTGTGAATTATTTTGCTTCGGTGCAAAATACTTGCAAGCCCTCCTATTTTGTTCTCTCGAAAGTTCCTGTTCACTGTCCTCCCTCACTACTTATGTTTGTTTGTTTTTACAGTTGTAGTACCAACGCTGTTTCTTCAGTCCACCACGAGTAAGGCTATTCTGTTGATAACGTGACCTTCCCAACTGAAATAGACATCTCAACTCGAGGGATTACTCTCAATATTAGAAACTGTCGTTCTGCCCCGAGGAAAAACATACAATATTGCCCGTCTCGCAGCGAAACCATATATTTTTCTTCAAGGACGTGACCTTTGTGTGCACATTGAAAGCATGTCGTCCAAAATAAGTCTTCAATGTCTATCTCAGACCCTGTACCGTCTGTGCCTGGCTGACACAGAGTGGAACCCCCCACGTCAGATCCTCTGTGAGACATACGCGCCGGATTCACTGATCCCCATGAAAAAATGGGCTTCTGAGAGCTTAAAATGTAATGCCGTGGCTCCATTTCGCATCAGTCTACGAACATCTTGCTATCTTGCTTTGGGGTTATTTTATAATTTTTTGCCTTTTTCGATGACATCTGGGCTGTATAAGTTAATTATCGTGCAGATAGTAATGTATTAAAATTACTCGAAGCTTGTTTTCTAATGTTTTATTTGTGGACATGTTATATAGAAGTGTTTTGAAGAACATCGTTCACTTTGAGTATTGTGCTGCTTTATCTTTGAAGTTCTCACTTCAAGGGCAGGCATGAAGGCTATGCTCTTTAATAAGTCTATTTTGTAAGACCATGGTGATGATTTAGCCCTTTCATAGCGGTCTAATAGACTACAGAAAGGTAACTTCGCTCGCTGGAGTGGGTAACTTTGCAAAAGTAGCATGCTGCTCATATACATTAAAGTAACGATTCTGACTCACATTCATTCAGTGCATACTTTTTTTGTGCAATCTTCCTGTTTGAGCAGGGCGCTGCAAGTTTCGACCTACTTCCGTTGTTGACTTAATATTGTATTTTGTTTCCATAGCATTGATTGCTTCGTCATTGTGATGAAACAATCTACAATAAACAATCAACTACCAATGTGAAGACACGTTTTACGATCGCGTTATGCCGATTTCTATGACAGTGATCAGCCGTGTTTTGTTTAAAAACTATACGTGCTGTATTGTTAATGTTGACCACAAAACCTTGGCCTTACACTTGCTATTGCTGGAAAAATGGCCTGAAAATGGACGTTACTTCAAATTAACAGATAGGCTATGATCGCTCACGCGCTGCATCAGACGTGGCTGCACGATTTCCAACCTGGGAGGCTCGATTGTTACAGGCATAAATGCATCCGCGTACTTTACCGGAGCGTAGCTGAACTGTTGTTTTGAGGAGTGATATTAATCAGTGATTAATTCAACCCCTGACTAGTCATGCCACGCATATCAAGTTTAGTGGTATTTTTACGCTTAAGTTCTTTTGAAATAAACTAGTGTGATGACTGTGCGTTGAAAATTTTCTATGATGCGTGTTACGTCCCTGTTGCGTGTCCCCGGGATGAGCCGGGATGAGGGACATGTAATTTTTTGCCACGTAAATCTTTAACGCTTTAGCTTTAACTGTCACCAGCAGTTCACATGGACAAGATATGGAGCATGGCGACTAACTGATGCAGCAACGACCTTTTGAGAATAATACCAAAAAATATATAAAAAACGGGCATCTCCATGAAGTGAATCATGAAGAGTGGGTGAAGCTTTGGGTATTGTTTGGGTGAGTAACAATATATTGCCTGAGCATTACCTCATATATTATTTGTAAACTATGTGACATAAAGTGACATATTGAATGGATTAAAAAACTTTATTTTGTCAAGAGGCAACTATAGCGGACAATTTTGTGTTAGACAGCCATCATCCCAAGGTTGACCTGTGTACCCCAATCCACAATTCTTGTTTGGACGATTGAGTTTGCGGTAGCCTCCCAGGGCTGGGGAGAGGGATTATGCATAATATGCTCTACCGGTGGTACCATGCTACATTTCCACAATATATGGACATGTGTCACTGCCGGGCACCACTTTCAGTGCGGCTTATCTCCTCTGCGTATATTTCGCTCAACAAGTGTGGGTTGAGAAAAGATCGCGTCTGCAGATTTTTTTTCCAGGTGCATTCCTGCGCCTTACTCGACCACTTGTGCGAGGGTGGATAAAACCTTCGCTATACTTTTTAATGATTGGCGATGTCGTAGAAGGACACCAGCCCACGTCTGGCAGAGCTCCCCGGAACGGCTGGCTCACCTGCCCGGCTGACGAAACCTCGAGCATTTAGGTGAGCCCCGTCGTTCCCAAGGTTTCCAGAGTGTTCAGGTACCCCTAAAATTGATGTTTCCTGAATTTGTCATTCCGTGGCTGCAAACAGCAATCGTTCGGTGGTTACCAATATTCTGGCTCGCGCCAGATAAGGATTCGACTACAAAGTTAGGTCCGAATGACCATACTGTCTATGCTGAATGTGCCAACTAGTATAAAGAAGTAGTGCTTGTAGGGGTTTGATATTTCTCTGTCAATATTATGATTCTTGTTTGTCTATTGTGAGTTTTTTTTCCTTTCTTGACATACATATGCTTCTACTACAGAAATGGTTTTCTATATGGAAACATGGAAAAAAAAGCTTCGAGAACAAACTACTCCACAGATAAGTTATCCCACATAGTTCCTACGTTACTTAATAAATATGGGAAAGCTGGCATAGATTTTTTACACTGTACACAGATTCAATTGCGCGATATACACATGTTTAGTTTTTAAGATTTCTTTGCAGTTGCTGTATTATCATGGTTGCTGTTTTTATTTTTGAAATTTGGACTTGATTTTTATATCTTTATTAATTTTTATTTATTTATCTATTTGGTGTTGTTGTTATTGTTGTTGACTTCACATTGCTGATTGTTTGCCACTGCTGTCGTGCTAAAGGTAGCTCTGGGCCTTTGTCAAGCTGCCACTTTTGGAGAGCAGCTTTTATCTGCAGCTGTCCTTCATCAAATTATTGATGAAAAATACACATTATTATTATTATTATTATTATTATTATTATTATTATTATTATTATTATTATTATTATTATTATTATTATTATTATTATTATTATTATTATTATTATTATTATTATTATTATTATATACCATGAAAGCAGACAGTGAAGTATGAGAGTCGACGATCAACCTAGCACCTGAAGTCCGTAATGTGGACATTGAATTGACTGACTTGCATAAAATACTTGTATTCCTATGTGTTTTATAATGTTCTGTCACAATTGTGATTGATATTATTTTACTGCTGACCCTTTTTTCTGTTTCACATAAATGCATCTCCCCGTGACAACGGACACCATGTACGTAGTCGGACTAGGCTCGGCTCTATGGTGCTTCACCCCGAAAATGTAAGCACCTGTCTTGTTGCAAAGACTAACCCATCCAGACACTACCACTCTGCTGGCTCAGCATCTGTTGTAATACATTGCTAACACGGACAGAACAGATTTGGTGGCCTGCCGTGGGGGCTGCACTTGTGTACTTCATGCTCAAGTTAACATTCAATGTTCGAAATTAATTCGGATTGGCCCATTGCGGCTTGCTTCATTGATGATAGGGTGAATTCTAGCTCAGAATATTTTCTCAGTTATTCTGATCGGACGACCTAACATTTCATGCACTTGTATTTTATCACTGTTGATTCGGGCTTCCCATTGTGTTGGCTGCAAAGAACAACCACGATAAATAATAACAACAAAAAACGCTTGGAAGCACCACCGCTATGAATAAGCGGGAAGTGCCGAGAACGCGAGATGGATACAAAAGTTGGTCCACAGCGTCACGTAATCTGCGTAGGCTTTTGACGAAAGATCCGAGGCGTGGTGTATATAGGCACACGAGGCAACCACAACAGCTGGACTCCACGGCGCCTTTGAGCTCTTTTCGAGACCTTCGGTTCTATGGCACAAACGTGTCGAGCTTTCGGAATGCTCCTACGAAAGAAGTATTTGTTACAAAGTGTCTAACATAATTATCTTTTTTTAATGTGCACTGTTTGCGTCCGATGTTGTCGTGATTCTGACGTTTCGCAACACTCGTGTAACTGCATGATGCAGAGTTTCTTTATTTTCTTTTTTTTTTGCATGATTTCGTCGAACGTTTCCCTTCTGTAGCTGCCACCCGTTTTGGGTCTGTCAGAAAAAGAAAGCTTTTCGGTAGCACCCCTGCTTTTCGTGATATATGTGCGCTTATACAGAGGGCGTCACAAAAATGTGTGAAATGCCGTATTGTACAACTTGCCTGCTGCTTGTTTCTTTACATGCTTTTACGAAGGCAGCATGTGTAAATCTACGATAAGTAAGCCGAAAATTTATTGTCGCTTTCAGCGGGCTCTTATCCCCCATCCATTTTCTGGCCAGAAACCTCTGCTATTTTTTTGGAATCCGCACGCGAAAAATAAATCCATGTCTTAAACTATGCATGTTTTCTTTTCTTTTCGCAAACTATGGGAGGTGCTACAGACCACGAATTTCAATGTTTTTTTTTCGTTATAATGTCTATACCTAGCGAGTCCTTAGCAAGTCCATACATTTCTGCAGTCACTAATGACCGCTTTATTAATGTAAGGTGAAAGTAAGCATAGCGTGTTTCGAATGTTCCTTCAACAGCAACACCCTCTGAGCAGCATACATTTTTACACTCAACTGTGTGGTTTTCAACCCAATTGATTCCCTATTATTTACGAACATATTGTATTATTTCGATTTGCCTGTTATGAAGGGAACACTTTCAAAGCAAACTAAGACTGACAAAGCTTCCGGGAGGCAAACTGAAGACCTCGTGCTAAGCATCGTAGCGACATCATAATTAAGCATGGAAGAGGTTTTTTGAAATGAAGTTTCATATGGTGTGTCTGGCAAATGAGGTTTTCGGATAGAAAAACTATCGATCTTCGTCAATATTCCAGCCAACACGGCTCATTGTCACTTCAGATTTTAGTCATAGAGGGCTGAGTCAGAGTGTGTGCAAATATGCAAGCTTACTAAACCTTCATTCTGCTTACAAATGTTTTTTAACAACTTAGCGATTGTTTAAAGCAAGCTTAGTTTTTGCAGAGTAACTATGATTTTGACTGATACTTATCTGTGTTCAATTCTTCTCTCTGGTCTTTCTTTTTTCTTTGTTTATTTTTTTGTTCTTTCTTTCTTGCCATATGGGGAAAGGGTCACCACTATAAAGAACTGCGTAATAGCAATACCTGCCTTGCAGCAGTTAAATAAATGCTTGTAAGGATGCTGGCGTATTAAGGCAGAGCAAAGAGCCCTAATCAGGCTGACCACCGCATTCGGAACACGTACGCTTTTTCCTGGCTTGCTTTTTTTCGTGCAGCAACCACTTTTGGGGACGAAGTCAGCTATGGGCTGCAACAGTCTGCATCCTGGGCGGACAAGAGAGCTTTCTGTACCTTTGTCTCTACCTGGAGGGCCTGTTGCTTTACACCGGTAGCGTTATGTTGTTGCTCCTGTAGGAAAAATAAGGAGTCAGCCTAGTGAGGTAAACTATAGTGCCATGTTCCTTTCCTCAAGTTTTGTTATCTCCCAGTTACACTATGTTCAGCTCTATCCACGCCTACAGTGTTAGAGAAGCTGCGAGGCTGTAGTAGATTGTTTTTTTTTAAGATCACGTTCACCTCGTGGGCCTTTCAGATTATTCTGGAACGTACGTAGCCGTTAGCGATAGCACTAGAATTTTCGATAGCAAGTGTATAAATGCCGACATGCTTTACCGCTTATCTGTTGATCGACGGTGACGCTCTGTTCTCCGCTACCATGCCAGTGTGTATCGCTTTAATCTTACTTTTCGTTTGTTGGCCTCAAGTTCGGCCCGAATAAACAGTTTCATCTGATCATCGAGTCTGCTGCCTTGGTCCACGTCATGACCTCGTGACAATAGTTAGGCTGGTGTGACAAAGGCGTAGTGACTCAAGACACTGCGTGCCCACGAGACTTCATGGTTGATATTTGTTGAACACCGGTTTGTATGAACGGAAGGGTATGAACGTGAACCGTCCCCACCCCCCACCCCCTTTTTTTTCTCTTTCTATTTTTGCTGTACAGAGCATAGCACTTTAACGGGTAAGAATGTCCATTCATAGATCTGATGTTGCGTGATCTTGACACTAATTAAGTGGTCAATGCTAAAACGAGACTAGATATCTCAAAGCAGTGTTTGAAAATTACACAATCTCCCCCTAAAGAGAACCATGTGTAGATGCGAAGCAGCAGGCGCTAACGCTTACATTGGCGGTGACGTTGACGCCGGCTCTCATCGCGGCGTTGCACAGGAGAGAACCTGGAAAGGCGCAAAACTCGAGTGATGGACTGGTGTTTCTTACTGGAACATGTCAATTGTTGCTAAGGTGCAATGGCAGAGAGACGGTTCTGGCTGGATACAGAGACCCGCAGTCCGCTTTTAGGTAAAGCGCGCTGCAAATGTTTATTGTTACACTACGCACAAGGGAAATCTTT
The DNA here is from genome assembly GCA_013436015.1 of Rhipicephalus annulatus. NCBI lineage: Eukaryota > Metazoa > Arthropoda > Arachnida > Ixodida > Ixodidae > Rhipicephalus > Rhipicephalus annulatus. Next base: position 128,731 of record WOVY01010206.1, on the reverse strand, counting down.
CACCGGCACTATCTTCGAGGTCAAGATCCAGTGACTATATATATAGGAGGTGGCCAGTGAATGGTTGTGGAGCGCGAGCAGTCAGTTTCTTCAATAAAAAAGAAGAAAAATTGGTAAACCCCACGTATTTTGAAATGGACGTTATGCGAAGCATGTGGAGGGAAGGTAACCACGTTGCATTTTTTTTTATTGAGCGCCACGTCAAGATATGACGCTAAGTATATGTACAAATGCTGCACGTACAGACACATGTTGAAGAGTTTCAGATGTTTATATAACTAGTTTTCTGCACTTGCGCAACGATGTCAACTGGAACATACGTATTAGCAACACCAGAAGCTGTTATGAAGCGCGGATGCTCGCGAGGATGCTGGCCCTGGACACTGTTACATAAATGATCTTCAGCGCATGGCAACTAACCACAATTGATGTTAACCCAACGTGACGGCTGTACTGAAGGAGCACATATGTAATGTTTATTAATTTGGTAGGCAGCACTGTTACATAAATGATCTTCAGCGCATGGCAACTAACCACAAGTGACGTTAACCCGACGTGACGACTGTGTCGAAGGAGTACATATGTAATGTTTATAAATTTGGTAGGCAACACTGCAACCGCTATTGACGTTTCACGATTGACGTTTCATGAAGATTAGCGTCTATTTGAAAAGTAGTTCTGAGACCTGGCGTAGCTCCGTGGTAAAATGCCTCATTGCAACGCAGAATGCTTGGTTTGATTCCAGCTGGGACCCTGACGTTTATTCTTTGCATTCGTCGGCTCAACGCTACCGATGACGGGTATTTCGAAACGCTCACGTGTTAAAATTGTTCATGGGTGTTCTTGTCGTTCCTGGGTAGATATTAAGTGTCAATCACTATCGGCACATACCCGCCCGTGGGTATGCGCCGTTGTCTGGCGGGAAGTATTCGACGGCGTACGCGACGGGATTGTGACAATATTCATGTCTTGAGCAACGCGTCATATTGGTCAAACTATCTTACAGTCTCATGCTAATTTTAGTTTATGGCAAGCTAAGGGAGTGACCACGCGAGCATCCACTTGTTAGCGGCTAGATAGATAGATAGATAGATAGATAGATAGATAGATAGATAGATAGATAGATAGATAGATAGATAGATAGATAGATAGATAGATAGATAGATAGATAGATAGATAGATAGAATAGATAGATAGATAGATAGATAGATAGATAGATAGATAGATAGATAGATAGATAGATAGATAGATAGATAGATAGATAGATAGATAGATAGATAGATAGATAGATAGATAGATAGATAGATAGATAGATAGATAGATAGATAGATAGATAGATAGATAGATAGATAGATAGATAGATAGATAGATAGATAGATAGATAGATAGATAGATAGATAGATAGATAGATAGATAGATAGATAGATACGTTCAAAGTCGCCAAAGTTCGCTAAGAGATGCTTCGCATTTAAAATCTCGCTAGCAGACGCTGCCTGCTTCGGCGTTGTGAGGCGAGAGAGGGGGAGAGGACGCGCATGCGTGGTAAGTGCGCACACGCCGCACACCGTTTTGAGCTCGACCCTAAGCGGCTTTGCATTCAATAAACGCAGAAGGTCTTGATTAAAATCAACAGAAATGACCCAGAAGTAATCGCAATAGTTACTGAAAATATCTAAGGAGACTTCTGGAACATGTGGTCTACATCCACGCCGTGCAAGAAAGGGTGCTGCCGCTTCGCCAAGCGCGCGATTGGTCCTCCCACCGGTCACAGGGCCCCAAACTTCTGCATGAGGTAATTCTATGACAAAAATTAACAATAGCACAACGAAAGTTGCTGGGTGCCCGAGCAAGGCACTTTCTCAGGTTTTTTTTAATGAAGCTTCATTTAGCGCTGGTCTTGAGAACGACGTACGGGTAGGTGAGACCGACGTACGGGCAGCTTGTGGCTGCTTATATAGGAGTGGCTTTTATTGCCTCCATCTGCGAGCATCGTTTTCACATCCCTCAGTTTCAGACTTATCCGACTTCTACTCATACATATGTGACACCCACAGTTGAGTTTCAACTTAAAGACAATTTGGTAACGCACTGAACAACTAGTTATACCAAAGGGAAGCACTCAGACCCATCAATAGTCAGTAAGCACTGGGCTCGTCAACTTCTGTAGTGACTATCTTGTGCATAAACTTGCGAGTAGGTAGTAGCGTAGTCCCTGCATTTTTCGTAGAGCGGTGATGTCAGCATGCCGCAAGTATTGAGTTTGTCATCTTCTTTTTGAGAATGCTGCGCATGTCCAAAGCAGGTGATCTAAATCTGCTCGGCACAGCGCCGACAATGTGTGCATCACGTAAGGAGTATTTTCACTCGAAGGTCGCTTAGCTTGCTGCCATTTGTCTATTATGTGTGCTGTGTATGCCAAATTGGTAGCAACTTTCTTCAAAAAATTGTCTTGTTGATGAATATACCCACCCTCTCGATTTAGCATAGACGCTGATGTAGGTTCCAGCAGTTCTTTTTACTGTGTGATTTTATATTAGTGTGAATGTAATGCATCACTGCTCTGCTGGGAGAGCCTGCTGATATCTAAATGCAGGGACTTACTTACTTTACTCGTTGCCAACCTCACTCCAACTGTAGTCCTTTCCTTTTATATAGGTCACAATCATTCATTCTTTTTCAGTGGATCACTCTTGAGTTATAAGAATTACCCAACTTTTGTGGCACATACACGTTTATTACGATAATAGTCGATAAAGCGTAGGACGTATAAATTGCTGTGGCGTATACCCTTTGTTTGGCGTCTTCTTTTGTTGCCTTCTTTTGTTTTAGCAGACAATTAGTCGGTAGTGAGATTTTACCCACTTTATTTGAAACATACATTCTAGGTTATAAAAACTACGGCAGCCTTACGAAGTCAAGTTGCTAAAATACAGTATGTCATTATAACAATCTCGAGAAACAGCACTCCTACAAAATCTGCTCCTATCTATATTCGACAAAGCATGGAATCGCTATACAAGTATCTGTGGAGCCAGCACCATTTAGAATGGTACATATGAACATAAGAGCCTACTTTACAGGTTTGAAACTCTTTACAACGCGACAAAGAAAATGAGGAAATGGCCAAGCTGCTGCCGAAGAAGGCGAACGGGAGAAAGTTTCTGTAATTTGCCACGTTTTAACAGTTTCATAAATTACCATTCCGACTCTCCTGCTCCGCAGCTTTAGAGGACCTCATTCAATCGTTTCGATAATTTTTCTGTCAGTACTTTTTAGTATTTTTATGTTACATACATGTGAAAATAGGCCGCACTTCAATGCTCACCCGGAAATTTAGTTTTAATTGGCCCCTGGGGAAGTGCGGAAGACCCGCGGTCCAACGCCGCAGCCCCAGCTTGCAACTGATGCTATCTGAGGAAAATAAATTGTCTTTCCGTTACACTCTCCTTTCTCTCGTTTTCTGTTCCCATTTTGGAAGGACTACCTTCCTTATTTTTTTCTTCTTGTAGGTTGTTGAAGTACGTGCAGTATGTATGGAATGGTTTTAAATGGAAGATGAGGATTTAAGCATACATGGTAAATCTCTAGTCGTGGGTGTTCATTTTTCAGAATTCTTCTTTATAATAATGAAAAGTCTGTGTTATTGTAAATATTCAAAATTTATTCTTTATGCAAAAATAAAGTCATGATTGTTCATTCCTCTTCCTTAAGACTCGCTCATATCATGAATCTTAAACGTGCCTTCAATGGCTGGTTACAACGTTGTGCATTGTTGTTGAATACATTTTGCGTAGTGTATATTATCATATAAGGTTGGCATGCATGGTAGCTTTTCCAGTATATGGAGAGCAATACATGCAGAATCTATCGCCATACACAATTGCGCTCGATGAAAAAATACAGACAATATATTCGCTAATAATGAAGAATACTAAGTTATGCCTCAAAATACTGCTTTATCAATTCGAGAATTCTGACGTTAATCAATTATTCCTTTAATGTCCACGATCAGTTATGCCTGCAGCAAAATTACAAGAAAACGCTGGCAGTTTTTACTCTTCTTGGGGAGTTCATTTTAGAAAAATTATGAACGAAATTTTGTTTGAAACAGGAATAAGTAGTTATATTTTGAAATAAAAAATGACTATCGTGTACTATGTAATTCACTGTACCTTCATAGCGTGTGAAATCTACAATAGCTGCTTATCGTGACAAGTATAGTAACTTTATTGAGGTATTCAGTCTATCAAGTGTGATACGTGGGAATTACAGGGTTCAAACGGTTTGCAACGTTCTCATATTTCATCGACACCTGAAACCAACCTAAGAGTGTCGCATGTGATAAAACAGCACCGCTCGGGCTGTACAAAGCAAGATTATTGCATTGTGCTTAAAATTGTAGCATTTAAGAAACTGCCGTTCTGACTAGCTGAGGCAGACCTAAAGGAGAGTGCTCCTCTTATGAAGGACAAAATGATGTCAACTGCACATCATCCGTGCTCGCTGCGTTCTTGGTTCGTCTGCTTTATATATTACCAATCCTAATAAAATTACACCGTTACAGTCTCTCGATCAACCTTTGAAGGATGAGAAAAATAAAAGAGAGATTCCTACAAGTAAGTGCGTCCTAGACCCAATCACGGTATATAACTTTACATCCAAAACAAATCCGAGTGAAAGAAAAGATAGAAACATTGAAACAGATCTAACATCAAGGACCCTTTTTTCTACTGGGCACAAGAGCCAGAAAAAAACTGAGAGGTAGAGAAGTAACTGGCGAATGAAGAAATACGTGGGCTAATGGAAACCCCGAATGGGGTTTCACTGTCCGAACATCCAAGTGGAGTCGCGAAAAAGCAACATCGTTTGAAATACGGAAAACTGGCATCGCCACAATTGCATTCCAATCTTCTAGCTTTTGTTGTGATTCAATTTCCTTCAATTTTTCATGGCGAATCATCAAAAATGGAACGGTTGGCACTTGTGCGAAAGGTAAAAGGCAGTCTCTTCTCTGTCTGGGATATCGGATCATAAGTGGCTGCTATGTTCTGAAGCCATTTACACCATCCGACCACGACTTTCGTTTTCTTGAGTGAAGCACATGACATGTCTCCATACGTTTAGGAAGAAGAATATTGCACTCTTTGCCGTATAACTCAGGCAAATGATCTTAATAGGTGAAGTTCCCTTAAAGTAAGAATACCTGTCATTGATCTAGAGAATGAAATGCATGCTCTACTTCTGATTGATTTTAGTTTGACATTCCTACCACTCCGCTAGATATCGAATCGTCTAACCCTTATAAAGTTTAGTGTAGGTGTGCTTGACAGTTTATTCAGCTTCGTGATGGTTGCATGGTCATACATTGCGTCAATCTATAATGGAAGGTCGAATGAGCATTCCTGGATTGCGCACACAGGCATAGGTACCAGAGCAATGTTTCAACGCTGCGTAAAAGGCTAGCCTGATCTCGTAGATGCAACAATACGTTCAAGATAAACAGATGCAGAGAGAGAGAGAGTGAATAAGTATAGTGCTTAAAGGTGCCTCAGCCGACTTTAACTAGCATAATCCAGTCTCCTAACCCACCTTCAGAAAAACCACAAAAGTTACGAACACAAGGTATGTTTGATGACGCATGTGGCACTTACAGCCTCGGATATATTCCTAAAGCTTGTGAGGTTGTGCGCTAAGTGGACGAGTAGACGATATCAGACTAAAAGCATTCCTCGCATGATTTGCTTCCTGGGTTTTATGGAAGTACGTGCAATTATCACTTTCTTCCTGTAGAGACGTCTACGTGATATTTTTGGAGAGTACATAGGAGCACCTGGCATCTAAATTGTCGTTGTTCGCGATCCTGGGACTGATGTGCCCCTCTGTTCTCCACTGTCATCACGCAGGTTGAGAGGTGAGTAGGCACTCTCTTCGCGGGATAAGCGGCACTGCCTCGAGTTATGGCCGATTTTGCGAAACGTGATGGATTGCCATGCACTTATAGAGCCATGCGAAAAATGGCTCGTCGATGAAGAACTCATCGTGGCGTATTGCGTGAGCTCTAGATGAATTTGTAAGCTCCTGTTGCACGCACTGCGATGCCTAATCTTGATCAGCTTGTTGATGATCAAGAATACTCGAAGTGCATGTACTACTAATACACGAAGGTTAGTACCCAGGTGCCTTTGAGAGGCGTCACTGTGCGTCTCCCAAACATAGTTTTGTACGCAAGGCGTCGATGTGCTCTACTGTGGCTAACCTATTTTAATGTTCAATTCCATTTACATTAGGTGTGATACTTTCTAAAGACGATAGTATAATCACCTTTAGGATACTTCGGCAAAGAAATTTTGGTCTGGGTGTCTATATGTATGTCTGTCTTCCTGATTCTGACACTGAATTGAACTACCAGAGAGAAAGTTTTCCTCATGTTGAGTGATCACCCATTTTTATCTCCTAGTTGCGATCATAGGGTGTGTTCCCATACTCACAATAGACGTCTAAATTGACAGCTAAATGTATGGCGGCCATCTTTAGTTCCTTTTTAATTTTTACGTTGCCGGCAAATAGACAGCTCCGTGAAGACCGCATCGTCGACAAATACGATGCAGGCTGCTTTGCTGTCCAAACAAGATGGCGGCTCAGCGAATCACTAAGATAGATCAAATCTTGCCTGGAATGGTCGTCTGCACACATGTAAGCACTTCGTGCGATGCTCAATTGAGTAACGTTTATTTATTTTTAAGATTTGAACGTGAAATAAGCCAGAAAATACATCAATTACGTTTGTTTATTTCAGCTTTGTCTTTTCGACGCGATGCAGCATCTCGTCTTGTAAAAGCCGTCTAAACGTGTTCCATTTCTCGGACAGCATGTGCTTTGTGCTGTCTTCTAGATGCCTGCGTAGACTGTTTATGTGCCGTCTAAGCATTCGAACACAGCCATAGTAGTGCACAGATTCAATCAAAAAGGAAATATTACGCATAGTTTGCGCAACACGAACACGTGTTTATTATGTGGTGTGTTGCTTTATTTTTCAAATTCATAGCTAAAATTGACTCTCAAGACCGCAGTGCTTATTACGCTGCGCTGAAAACCCGATGCTAGGAACGAAAAACAAAAACGTTCGTTTTCTACGGTTCACTAAAGCTAGATAGTGCTGCCGCCTACCAGTGGCTGTGCATTATATAAAAACTTTTTCTTGAAATTATTGCTATGTGGCGTCTATATCTCACGCAGCACCTACTAGCCGATTTTCTCGCGCAAAACGTCAAATAAACGTTTTATTCTCTCTCTCTCTCCAGACAGAAGACTACCGTCTGTCGACGACCTTTGTCAGAGAAGTACGTAGATATGCCGCCAATGGTTAGCAGGGAGTGCACTGCATATTACTAATAATATATGCACACTTTTGTATATTTCGGATGCCATTAGCTGACGTAGGCAGTGATGCATCTGGCGCGTATATCCCATGTAATCTCCTCAAAGAGCCATGGAAAGTGATCGCTTGACAACATTTCAAGTTCTGTCAGATTTTCAGAAATTAAATCAAGTGCAATAAAATAACTACTACTCGTTGTAGAGCTCGTAAGGCGTAGCTGACGTGTTTGCAAAAGGGGAGAGAGTGAAAGACGACAATGCAGTGAGCCACTTGCCCCTCAGACGCGACTAGTGAGTGAAGCCCACATAGACCGCTTTGGAAGGCGTGAAAAATGGCGATCGATGGCCAATGTGTCCGTTGGCTGAAACGTGGATGCCATACGTGGCATTTATCAAGTTTATCTACGCACGCTGAGCCGCTAGAATGCTACTTATGTTCCAGATATCTTTTTCTTTTTTTCTTTCTGCAGAAAAATGATAACGCTATATAAAAACGCAGGTATGTGATAGTCCACTGTAGCATCAATACATCACATCTTCATCATCATCCACGGAGTGAATGACAATGAGTGGGCGAAGCTCCTTGATTTTTCATTCGTCCATCTGTCTGTCTGTCCATCCGTTTGTCTGTTTATTTGTTTCTGTGTCTGTTTAGAGAAGCATATCGAACAATGCAAGGGATGCGAGTGCCATCTAATGAACACTTCACGTACTAGGGGCAGTTACGACCCACAACTACGGCAGACAAGGAACTTAAGGAGCATCGCCCCTAAAAAAATATCTTGAGCCCTCATGACAACATAGTTGTACGAATGTGTGCGACAGGCGTTTCTAAAACAACCATAACACACTATAAGATTTTCATGAACAACAGCATTTTCTATGCTCAATATATATATATATATATATATATATAAATTCTGAGATATCCTATATGTTCGTTTTAAATAACGGTCCAGTTCCGCAGTCATGCTGTGATAAGTATTTGAAGCGTGTTGCAAAAGGAGTCACATAACAGCTACTGTTACCACTTCAAGGCAGCTCGTATAATAGTGGTGTGTGTGTCGGCTATTATGAGTAAAGTTGCTGCTTTAGAATTTTTCATGTTGCTTGTTTTCTTCCTTTTTGAGTTTACCTAATATTCAGAGATATAATGGCATTGTCATGTCTGTAGGTTCTTTCACAGAAGCTAATTACAACCTCGGTGTAGCTGCAAGCAGCGTACTTAATTCTCCTCAACTTCACGGTAGTGGGCTACTTACCTTATGTTCTAAGAAACATTGTACTCTAGGAAGGCTTTAAGCACCGCCCGAATTCCTTAAAGCACCAAGGCGAGAAAAAAAAATTCAATAGTTTTTCTGGGTTCCCGTCAACAAGCAAAACATAGCACAATAGATCCTAACCCTAATATGCAGCACGAAATTATTAAACTAAGGAATCTACTTCAAACGCGTCGCCTTGAGATCTCATTTCGAACACAACAGATATGCCTGAAAATACACGATAAAAAAAGTTTTGAGTATGGCATAGCACCGAGTGTAAATGCCACTAGCAATAAAACGTAATTTCGAAAGGGTGCACTCATATGATCATATCGTTTTCCATTTGTTCAACGCTCAGATATTCATGCACTTCAGACAGAGAGAGAAAAGCATACAGGAAATGGCAGGCAGGGGGAAAAACGTGCAACGAATCAATCAGGGCACGTCCATCGATATTCGGCCCACGGAATATAAAAATTCACCAGGAAAAAAAACGAAGATATGCACGCACCTATGCTTTGATAGGGACTACGCTGCAGCTTGCTCACTCGCAGGCATCGGAAGCAGCACTGGAATAGGCGCGGTATCCATTCAGCTGCGGCAAAGAATGCAGCTGCCAGAGTATAGCGTATAAGTTTTTCTAAAGTTAGCACTTCCCGCGCGTTTGTCCGTACCTACCGCTTAGTTTTCCTGTCGTTGCGTTTTACAGGCGTGGCACTGGTCGTTCTGTCCTCGTTACTTTTCTTTTCCTATTCTTCTTTACTCGGCTGTAGAAGGTCTCGCTTGAATACCCTGCAAGTCCTAGTCGTCGACGTGTTTCGTAACAAGTAGTAGAGAGCTTGCCGCAACAAAAGTTAAGAGGGCGCTAAGCAAACGGGCACAAGTAAACAAATGAATAAAAATTCTAATGTTATATGCAATACCAAGGTAACTTCAAGACATAAACAGTACCAACGGTGAATAGACAGTCATTATTCCGGAATTGCACTTTCATGTTTGTGGGTACTTTATCTATACATAACACTAAAATGTTTAGACCATCTGGTGTTCTTCACCATGCACTGACATCGCACAGTACGCAAGCTTCTATCGTTTTGCCTCAATTCAAGTTCTACCGCCATGGCCAGTATCGAACCTGCGACATTCGAGTGAACAGCCGAGCACTGCAACCGCTATACACCACCACGGCAAACCAGACGCACCCATGTTTTTCCAATGGGATTTGAACGGAAGCATGTGAATTTGTTCATTGGACGATGCACGAGAATTCTTTGCGAGAACAAAATTGTTGCAGCTGCAGAGCGGTATTCAAGAGACAATTCCCAAGGCATTTTTCAGCTGCGACAGCATATCGGGGGACCCATATCAGGGAACAGATATGTTGTCATCTTGCACGAATTGTTTTTGTATAATTTTATGTTGCGTGAATAGATTTTTGCTTTGAAGCACTTGTTGGTTGCGTGAGTGTTTTAATATGAGCCGTACGTTGCATATCCTTGTAAAAAGTAAGAAAAAAAGCCACCCGCATCTTTCCACGGGGAGCACTTGAGTAAATGCGTCGCAGAGTGGTGAGGGTATCTCGTGAATGTCACGTAACTTAGTATGGTTTGTGAATTCCTAATGGTTATTTCGGTAAAATGAGCCACTCTTCCACCATGTTCATCTCGGATAGGTGTGCGGGTCGAAGGAAGGAAGGAAGGAAAATAAAGGGAAAAGAAAGGCAAGGAGGTTAACCAGCCTATAGGCAGCCGGTTTGCTACCCTGCGCATGGGGGAGGGATGGGGGAGATGAAAGGGAGCAGAGAGGAAAGATAGAAACAGCACATTCGGCAGCACATGCGCGCACACTCAGTCATAGTCCAGTCTTGTCTTTCGCGGTGTGTGACATTGCTGTTACAGTCGCTTGTTCAAGTCGGTGTCGCGTAGGAATTTCAACAGAGCTTTCGTCGCCTTCTGTTGCAGTGTCTTCTCTCGGGCACTCCACAGAATAGTGTCCACAGACATTTGGCTGTTGTCGATGCGCGCAAAAGCAGACGCCAGTGACTGTCTCTGGATTTCATACAATGGACAGTCACACAGGATGTGGTGTAGCGTCTCTTCGCAATGACAGGCATCGCAGAGAGCGTTGTCGGCCATTCCTATGAAAAAGGAGTAAGATTTTGTAAATGCCACTCCTAGCCATACGCGATGAAGTAGGGTGGCTTCTCTTCGATCGAGTCCAGTGGGCATGCGGACAGCCATCAAAGAGGACAGGTGGTGTTGACGATTCGTATCGATGCTTGGTGGGCACCATAGTGAAAACGTGGTTTCACGCGCAAGTCGTCGAAGATTACTGGCAGCATCAGTCCTCGAAAGTGGTATGGCTTCTTTGGTGTGCGGGTCGAGGGGGTAATGATGGCCACGGGTCACGCTCATTGTAGTACGTGCCCTCGTACCAACGAGTCCTTACACGATGCGCCCACCAAGTACGACTTAAAGGGCTCCAGCAGTCTCTCGTCCTCATCGTTGTAGCTGTTAACATTGTCGTTGACGCCACCACTCTTCAATTCGACGTTGCCAAACGTGCTCCAAAGAACCCGTAGCGCGTTGGTCTGCTTCGCTTTGTTCTTCATGCTCCCGACCAGTGTAAGGTTGTTGTCGAACCACAGTCGATCGCACACCTTACAGCTGTATCTGAAGCTGTGGTCTTCGAAGTCGCGTTTGAAACGAGCGGCCGGCTTCGCAAACTGCTTGGCTCACCCCACCGCTTTCGCATCACGCTGACGTTCGCTAGCAGCTTCCAGAGGCGCCTCTCGTTGACGACGTTTCCACGCCGCTTCTCGCTCACGTACCTCTGGTCTTAAAGCTCTCTGCTCACGTTTGGCCGCTGCTTCTCGTGCAAGAAGTTCGGAATCTGCAGCTTGGCGTAACCGTTTCGCAGCTGCTTCTCGTTCCCCGATAACGGGATCCGCAGCTCGCTTCAAACGCTTGCGTTCCGCTTCTCATGCTAGTCTCTTCGCAGCCTTGCCCTCTGCGTTGCTTGCTGTTGTTGACGCTGAACATGGTGAGGGTGGGGTAACGTTGCCTTGAACGAGGGGTGAGACAATGATGTTGGGTTGTGCCCCAGTGCTGGTTCAATATGCTGTTGCCATCTGTTGCTTCCATCGCATCTACTCGGGTCAAGCAAAATGTGAAATCATGCGAAAGAGGGGGAGGAAGAGGAGATGAAATGGGAAAGAAAGATGGGGGACAAGCCAAGCATGCGCAGTGGGGGCGTGGACGCCGATGACGAGTGACATGGTGCGAGTAAGAAATACTCCGCATTTGAAAGAACCCTAACTGGATGAGACTGACGACAAATAACAAATAGGACGAGCACTGACTAACAACTGACTGTTTCATTTCTTCAATGCAATATAAAGAGGAAAACATGTAGGATAGCAAGTCACGTGAACTTTCAAGCCGTCATCACGACACCATGTATGCAACGTGTTAGTCGATAAGATTACAGTCTGAAGCGTGCATCTAGGCACATGAGAGATAGTTAATCACTTTTATTCTCAGCCTTATGGACGGTCCACTAAAACATGTGTCACCCCTTAGTTTAAACGCGAGAGCCTCAGCTATCAGCCAACCGTGCGGGCTCTTTGTGCCGTGCGCTCTGCGACGTGGCTCTGCGGTACCGTGAGGGATGCCATAGAGGCAACGAGAGCCATAGCCTTCCAGAACTCCATTGGTGTCAGCGTCCACAACTTCATCAACCTACTCATGTTCGACCTGCAGTCAAGTTTCATTCCTTTTGATTGTAAAGTTCTTCTTCAGAAGTAAGGTATCTACATAAAGTCGTGCTTGGTCCCAATACTTAGCGATCACCTTCTGGCCAACCGTGACAGGTGCCTGCTAACTCAGCTGCCGAACGCTGGAGTCCGAAAAGTATTCAGGTATGATGATGACTTATTGATCGTTTTCAAGCGAAGTGAAGCTGAACCTGCGAAACACTTGTCATCAATTCTGGCTATTTTCACCATACCTTTCTTCGATTTCACCGACCAAGTTCTCAAACTAACGGCAACACCAATTCTTTTACATAAAGCTATCATTCGTCAACAACCACGTTTGTTGCGCTATTCACCCCGCTCTGTCAACTAACTCCTCTCACTCACGTAAAGCCACTCGGAACTCGTCGAGCGGGCTGTTGCACCGCTACCCTGAATAACACCCGCAACCGGTCTTGCCACCACAAGATGCAGTTGAGCTTCAGGGAGTAGGTTGCGTAATGCGAGCCTGGCACACAAGCTGCTCTCAGAGGTTCATGGAGTGAACAGCCACGAAGAATGCTCTGAAAGCCGTTTCAAAAACAATGTGATACCGTCAATACACGACATCTCATGCCGTATTAAGGGAATAAAAATTTTTGTCTCATAGAGGATCAAACCCGGCTCACTCGCGTGGCAGAACGTTTTAGCACCCCTGATAAGCTGCACCTTATAAAGGGCGCTAAGCTATAGCTCAACCTATAGGTAGGCTTTGTAGGCGACTCAACCGGGAAGGACCCAGAAGCGTACGTATACAAAGAAACAAACTGAAAGACCGTTTTTGGTTGGAAGGCCCGGTCAACGTCATCTATGAGGTACTGATCTTCTGCAAGAAGACATACATTGGGCAAGCGGGCCATTGTCTCAATCAATGACTCGGCGAACATCTTAAATCATCGTTTAAAACAAGGCAGCAACGTTTCACTCCATTGCAGCACGTGTGGATGCACACGGGCGTTCAGATACTGCAGAGTCAAGTTAAGATACCCAAGCGTGCATGGTCGTCTAATAGCTGAGGCTTTCACGATTAAACTAAGGGGTGACACATGCATTAGTGAACCGTCCAGACCACTAAGCACAGATGACTCATCTCTCTTGTGCCTACGCGCTCTCTTAGAATTACAGTTTTGTCGACTAGCAGGTGGCACACAGTGTATCATGAATAACGGCTTGAAGATTTACGGTACTTCTTACTCATTTTGTTCGACAGGTGTCATGACGAAAACGAGCCCGTTCGGCGATTTATAGGCGCATTTGAGAGGCCATGAAACTACGTCGAAAAACGCCGGGATAGAGCAGCCATCGCCGCTAAAAACCAACAGGAACTTTCAAACAGCTCTTAAAATGGAAAACTATATCTATCTAGCGGAAAACATGTCATGCCTTGAGGCGTTGATCAAGCAAACAGCAAACGCTACATATTACGCTGCCATCTGTGAGGCATTTCGGGAGTGTTTATGGCTTTGGCCTCCGAAATGGCGATTGCATGGCGTGTATCTTGGAGACCATGCGGCTCGAAGCTTTAGATCAAAAACCTGTATGTACCATTGGCGCGCGCGCGCGTTTTTTTTTTTTTGTTTGTGTGTGTGTGTGTGTGTGAGTGAGAGAGAGAGAGAGAGAAAACATATTAATAAGTATGCACTTAGTGGTTAAAGGACGCACTAAGGGCCTGATTTCGCTATCGCGTTCATCTATTAAAGGCGAAGCTTAAGGTTAATAATAAGTATGCACTTAGTGGTTGAAGGGCGCACTAAAGGCCTGATTTCGCGATCGCGTTCATCTATTAAAGGCAAAGCTTAAGGTTCCGGCAATTTTTTATTCCCTTGATAATGCATTGATGCAATGAAACAGTCAGCTGTTGGTCAGTGCTCGTACTGACTATTGTTTCTTCGTTCATCTCCTCTAATATACGCTGTTTTTACTTTTTACTACGTTTGCCCAACTAACCCATTGAAACACACTTCTGGCATATCCTTGTCTGTTTCCTACTTCACCATGTCGACTATCTTACAAGAAAAGTAGCCGGCGTCATGCATGGTAACCAGCGTGTTGTCATAGAATAATAATAATAATAATAATAATAATAATAATAATAATAATAATAATAATAATAATAATAATAATAAATTCGGCAGATCCCACATATACCTGGGAGTCGACGTTATGTGGAGCGAAGGTGACCGTGTTGCAATTTTTTATTGAGCGACACGTTATGAATTGACACGAAATGCATGTACAAATGTTGCACGCACAGACATATGTTGAAGAGTTGCAGATGTTTATATAAACAGTTGTTTGCACTTGCGCAACGATGCCAACTGGAACATACATATTAACAACACCTAAAGCTACTATGTAGCGCTGATTCTCGCGAAGATGCTGTCTCTGGACACTGCTACATAAATCAACTGCAGTGCATGGCAACTAACCACAATTGACGATTACCCGACGTTACAGCTGTATCAAACGAGTACATATGTAGTGTTTATAAAATTGGGTAGGCAGCACTGCAACCACTATTGAGGTTTCACAAAGATTGGCGTCTATTTGAAACGTAGTTCCGAGACCTGGCGTAGCTCTGCGGTAAAATGCTTCATTGCCACGCAGAATGCTTGGGTTCTATTCCAGCTGGGACCGTGACGTTAACTACCAATGTCGGGTATTTCTTAACGCTCTCGTGTTAAAATTGCCAATGTGTGTTCTCGTTGTTTCTGGGTAGATACTAAGTGCCAATCACCTGTGGCACATACCCGCATACCAGCGGCCATACCCGCCCGTGGGTATGTGTCATTGTCTGGTGGTTCGAAACATGTTATTCTCCCATGCTAATTTTTGTGCACGCCAAGTTAAGGGAGCACCCAAACGTAAGCGGCTAGATAGATAGATTGATTGATTGATTGATTGATTGATTGATTGATTAATTGATTGATTGATTGATTGATTGATTGATTGATTGATTGATTGATTGATTGATTGATTGATTGATTGATTGATTGATTGATTGATTGATTGATTGATTGATAGATAGATAGATAGATAGATAGATAGATAGATAGATAGATAGATAGATAGATAGATAGATAGATAGATAGATAGATAGATAGATAGATAGATAGATAGATAGATAGATAGATAGATAGATAGATAGATAGATAGATAGATAGATAGATAGATACGCTCAGTCACCGAAGTTCGCTAAGAAATGCTTCGCATTTAATAATGATTGCTAGGGTATGGCGCCCTAAAAACATGATGTGAATATGAGATACGGTGTGAAGGAGGGCTCCGGAAATTTCGATCACGTGAGGTTCTTTAAATTGCGCCTAGAAGTAGCTACATCAGCCTGAGTCACTTTCACTTCCATTTGAAATGCCACCGCTGGTGCCGGTTTTTGAACCAGCGGCCTACGGGTCAGCAGTCGAGCATAACCGCCAGACCGCTTTAAAAGGTAGATTTATAAAAAAAAACAACATATAATTGCGACACAATACACTTAGGGTGGGCGCTTCATTGCAATATTTTAGGTTGACCGACTGAAAGACCCATAAAGAATAGCATGTGAGGTCGATATAAGGAACTGCACACCTTACGAAAATTTTGACTTCGAAAGAATTGACTATTTGCAAAAACTCTGCCAGGCCGCTTTCCTGCAAGGTTGTTTTCGAACCGAAAAACTGTCGTGCGTAGACTGACTTTTTTTCGCTCACCGTGCTTTTACCGCTCCTATATAGCCAAGACACGCGAGTACTACAAAAAGACTTCCCCAAACAATTAATGTGGGCTTGTCCCGCCTCGTACGAAGCCTCGATCACATGGTGGGTGAGGCACCTGTCATTCGTAAAGGAGGGCTTCGGGGAGGGGAGAAGGCGAAAACACAATGAGTGCGAAATGTAGTCTGTGAACGAGAGCTGATGGCTGCAGGAAAGCCCCCTTGCAGATTTTTCCAAATGGTCAATAATTGTGTGCAAACAGTAACACAAGTAAAGATGGCCGAAACCGAAACTGTGGTTCTTGGCAACCGAAATGTTCTACCGCACAACGGTAGGCAAACGCCGAGGCCTGCATTAGTGGCTTTTTTTTTTTTTGCGGGAAAACATTCGCAAATTTGTGGCAGCAGATGCCATCGATTGGTCTTCACCTATTGTCCCATTTTGGTACACCAAAAATTATGACACATCTCGCCCACGCGCGCAGACGCAAAATATCTACCCGGAGAATCTTCATCGGATTCTTTAACCGCATTTCCATAACGGCGAGGTGGTCCTTCCGCTGTGTCGTAAAACAAGCTGGCGAATGCTCGGATGATCATTTTACAAACCACACCGATTTCACCCGACAATCAGCCAATATCGGTCATATCCGGTAGGAGTGTACTGGGAACCCACCAGCTTACTCTCTAAACGTTATTAATAATGAGCAGTGGGATGCAACCATGAGTAGCTCGGCATCCAAGGTCCAGGACCAGATTGCGTCCTGGGTCAAGAGGGTAATGGACACCTACGCCGAGCAGGCTCCTCTGCTCTCTCCTCCTCCTACGGCCGAAAACAGCGTTCCTTCGACAGCCGCTAGATATAAAGAAAGAAAAAAAATGAAAGTAAGAATAAGTGAAAAAAGAAGCAAAAAAACAAATGAAAGAAAAAAGAAAAGAAAGAAAGGAGGAAAAGTGCTAAGAAAGAAACAGAGAAACAAGCAAAACAAAGAAGCAAAAAGAAAGAAAGAAAGCAAGGAAAAAGAATGAATGAAGCGAATAAATAAAGACGCAAAGAAAGAAATAAAGAAACAATCAAAGCAAGAACTAAAAAAGCAAGGAAAGAAAGGAAGAAGCAAATAAAGGAAGAAGCAAAGAAAAAATAAACAAAAGTATTACGTCAGGCATGTACTCGCCAAGCTTCACTTGCACCAATGTCTCCGAATGGCGAAGGGCTCCTAAATAATTTGGTTCATTTGTTTATTTATTGATTTGGTAGTGTAGGCTTCACCAAGCAAGAATACGTCTAGAGCTTGCTTTAATTTTTTTACGTAATCGTCATAACGTGTCATCATAAATGTACGAATACACACAGAACTTTCAACTACTCAGGCTTTTGTACAGATGGAACACATATACACACTGTAATCCGTAAGTTCACCGTATTTTAATCACACGTTCAGTCTGGAGCAGGGCAGTGATTTATTGCGGTGCGTATACAGCCTTTTGGACTCCTTGACATTCCAAATGGCGCATTCATCTTGGAAGAAATAATCAAGTTGTCGCGGTCTTTAATGGTCGGACCACGCGTCACCAAGATGGCTTCGGAAGCAGGCGAATGAGATATTGCTAGAAGATAGAAAAAAAATATGGAGGAAGAAAAACGTGGCTGAGGGTTGCTGATGGTTGGAAGCTGAGTCATACAAAAAAAAATAGAGAGCATTTTTCGAGATTTGTAAATAACCTGCATCATTGAGACCATTATTATTGCGGTGAAATGGCCGAGAACACGTTTTTTTTTTTCGTGTACTTGTGTTTCGTTTTCATCGCTTCAGCATACGAACTTGGGAACTGGGCCTGTAGTTCCGAAAATGTCCAACGCGAAGTATTTGTGTCAAAAAAAAACGTGTTTCACTTTTACGCAGAAAGTTTGTTGCATAAATTTACGCAAAGAATTTTTACGATTAAAGGACATTACAGTGAATCACGATTCAGCCCATATTATTAGCCGAAAGTTCAAGAAGAAAACAGGTTACAATAGAAAGTTTTGTGAATTCGGTTCCTTATTTCGTTATATAATTTTTTTGCTTTATTTCACTGCATACAATCTTTGTTATATACTATTAATTTTGGTGTCTTTTAAATTCAGGAGCACTGTGCATTAATCCATAAACGTGGACCCCGTTGACTTTCCTTCCAACTTGCCACTTTTGGACTCGGAACAGGCGAGGGACGATTCCACAGGTCCTTGTAAGTCTTCCAGCCCTTGCTACATGAAAGACTACTTTGTCCAGTGTACAGTGTTACATCTCCTTGCTGACGCCCACTGCATTCTTATCCACGATCACCACGATCTTTTTTGACTCGCGTAATCATATCTACACAGTCACAAGGGTAAAGTGCGCACGGAAACACACTCAACAATTTAGGGATAAGTAGTCTAGAAACTTGAGTTTCTACTGTCTTCAGTTCAAGCCATGCTGTCGTTAATTCGAACCGAGCAGTCGAGTTGGTTCACACAGTCTTTAGCAGCTGGATTTGCATTGACGTAACACAATTACTTCGAGCAGTTGCGTATACCTCATTCGGAATTTTTTTTTTTCTGTTGAAATTAATATAAAGCTTAGCAAAGCTATAGATAAAGAGACGTTGCATTTATCATGATGTCTGCGGACTGTACCTCTTAAAATTAAGTACTGGTGACTCTGCTCTCCTTTTATTAGAGCATGGTTGTCTCAGCCTTTTGGCAAAAAGTTTGGTGGTCTTTAGTACTTTCACGTGCAACTACTAACACTGCCTAAAACAATATTACATCTTATACTAATGCTACAATCACACTTGCCTTCCATTGTTATGTTCCATCTGTTGTCTACTCTTGATGGCTTTACACTTATTCCTTGGAAATTTGTGCAGAATCTATATTTGGTGTCACTGTGCCGTGTGGTGTCATTCGAAATTTGGTGTTAAAATAAGATATAGGGTCTATCGCCAACTAGTATAACAGCGAAGCAGGTGCGCAAGGTCTCAAAGTGATTAACAGGCCGCTTTTTCTTTCTAGCTTACCAACCTCTGCGTCTGTTGCATGCAACAAACAAGCTCTCGGATCCACTGTGTACGTCGTCCAGCCTTTTGCCTTCCTGGGTCAACCATCTTTCACAAGAGTAATGGATCTGTCTGCTTGGTGGTCTGCGGTGAATCGAGTAAGTACATTTTTTATGACTGCTTTTGCAAGCTATGTGTTTACGCGCCTGCGTGTAACTAAAAAAAAGCGCACCAAAGCTATGGATAATGATATTTTGTGTTTATCTCGCAAAGTTGGTGGAATACAGCTCTCAAAATGTAGTCATGGCTGCCCTGTTATTCTTTTCATCAAGCGAAGGAGGAATTGAAGTTGTAATCGAGCCTTCGCGTAACAAAATATTCTACAGCGTTGGGGACGATCATCACTTCAAATGCGGCCTTACCGGATTAAGTTAAAGGAGAGTGATAATGAGTTTTGAAAGCCTGTGTGTCGGCAGAAAAATGTGCTTGTGTACCTGTACCGCTGCCACACGTACCCATGGGCTTTGTCCGTAAAGTACTAAGAATCTGGTAAAAACAATTTGCTCATCAGATCAGTAATTACCACAATATTGACCTCCTTGCACAAGGATACACAGCTGGAAAGAAAATTTCCTTACAGGAACGGTGCCCTGAAAGTTGGGTGTCATGACTTATCAAAGTTTATAAAATGGTGGGAACACTGCGTAGACTAGTCCTCTTCAGTCCTGTTTTCATCTCATAACAGTTAATGCAGTCTCTGTGGGAACCACGTAAACTTCTTCATGTTAGCAGATCTCAAGACAAGCCTGAGAGGGCACTTTTTATGGTGTTTGTTCTCAAGAGTTAATAGGCAGGTAGTCGATGATAAATCCACTTGCTGGGATTTTTTGCAGAGTGTAACTCACGCTTAAAGTGGCATAACTATACCATGAGGACCACCCTGAAGTCCTTAATATGTACTGAACGGATCAATCAATTCTTTTTTTAACAAGCCCTGTCTCTTCAATTTGCGAACAAACCTTCCTATTCCTGCACTTTCTATTTAAGTACCTCGTGCTGCTTTTCCTACCACCACCTATGTTGCAGTGTACATTTGCAAATAACTCTTTGGACTTGTTGATCAATTTTTAGAACAACGCATGTTCACCGCTATTGCTGTACTCTGTGTTTGGTGAAGAGGAGGCAATGAAGATTCTAATACGATTTACCTTTAACTGACCCTTCGAACACTTGACCAAATCGACTAGATTGACCACAGCAATGCACCTAAATGCATATACTTATGGGGCATTTACTACACGGTGGAACTGCAATTCTGCTATTAAGAAATTGTGTACGTTGCGAAAGTAGTTACTATATTTAGGTTGAGCAAATATTTGGCTTTGTGATATGCAGTGTCCACCGTAATCTTGTTATGTGTGTACTTTACCAAACGAATGAAAATACTCGAGTGAAGAAAAGCATGGGAGACCGCATTTGTTCCTAACTCAGCGTAATACAAATTTAAAGATAGTTATACTGGACGAAGCAGCAACTATTCTACGAATGGGACCACTTCCTACAACATTGAAAGTCAGTTTTTAAATAAGAGCTGAGCTAGTTAAATATTCATTCTAAAATTGGGGCATGCAAACTCAGACAAAAGAAGAGTCAAGGCACAATGAACACAGACGTTTGGGTCGTCAAGGTACACGTCGAATGCTCTACCGATTGAGCTTTGATGATAGGGCTCACCAAGTCGGACACTTTTGGGCCTCTCTGCACACGCAATCTATACAGAAGTGTTAGCCTTGCAGAAGTGCAGAATTGTAGGGAATGTCGCCAGTACGCTTTTTTTTCTCGCCAGAGGGTGCTGTGTGGCACGTGCTTTTTGCGTGAGAGGGCTGGTAACTTAAGGTATTAACACTGCCAGGTCAAAGTTCCCGCTACGAGTGAAGAAAATTTTTTCCTAGAGACCCAATTATTTGTTAAAAGAAACTAAACAAATTTACCAATCAGCCCAGGGATAACATAGGAGACATTGTCGTCTTTGATTTGCTTCAGTTAACGTCATAATTGCTATGCTACAGTTAAAGTGGATGAAAAATTACTTCTTCACTGTATGAGTCCACGACAGTTGTATACAGCGTCTGATGCCTTCCTAATTCTAAAGAAATAACGCTCTTTGATGTAATTCATGGAATAAGCAAACATTTGGTACTGTTTCAAATACTGCGTCCCAAGTGAATTTGTTTTGCTGTGTGTATCATGTATCGGCACATCTAAACACTAAATCATTATGTCCTTGCAGCTTTTAGCTTTTCGAACTTTTATTCTACCTGTTGGATTCAGTGACCTGACCCGGATCGCTTTTCGCGTCCAGCCTGGGCATTTTGGGTTGGCAAGACAATCCTCAAGATAGCCCTGCCTTGTGACAGTGGTGTTCTTTTAGGGGCGAAGCTCCTTAGGGCGTGGGCTGTGCGTCCCCTGTAGCCTGTATGTAGCCACCTCTAGTTTAGTTCTTGCAGAGTTCACTGGATGGCGGTACCGTCCCCTGCATGTAGCCACCTCTAGTTTAGTTCTTGCAGTGTTCACTAGATGGCGGTACCGTCTCCTGTATGTAGCCACCTCTCGTTTAGTTCTTGTAGTGTTTACTAGATGGTGGTACTTGTAGCTGATGATGAAAAGATGCAAGATGTTATAAACTAGAAAGTGGTACTTGTAGTTGATGAAAGACGCGAGATCTTATAAAATAGGAATGATGTCACATATGGCGCGTGTCATTGGTTGAAGGCAATCGTTTGATTTAGTGCGGCGACGTATGCTAGGGGGAGCGATGTAATAAAATCGAGTGGGAAAAATGTACAGAGGATTCATGGTTTACCAGGTTTACCTCCGGAGCTTCGCTCACTCATCATCATTCACTTCGTGGATATGGCGGAAGTTTTTTACACAAGTATTCACCTCCTGGTTACAGCCGCTTGTTTGCCTTCTGGAAAATGCATCGTGCAAGGGAACACATCGCTATCGCCTGCCCGTCTTTGAATTCGTGTGAGGGCTCCCTTCTGTATTTCTGCTCATTATTCTGCTATACGCACAAGCACATAAAAGAGGCGACGAACTCCATTTCCCATTGCCCCGACGAGGATCTCTGGATCTGCGCTGGACTACACATGAGATGCTGCGTCAGCAATATATCATCGTACAGAGCTGCTTAAAAGATAGATTTTGAACTCTTTAGCGAGTGTCTCAAATGTGCTGTGCCAATATTGTTGGTTAAATTATGTTAGTATAACGTTTAGGGCAACCTTTCTTCGTCATTCATTCGTATTTCACCACCACATACTAATGTAGTCAATCAGACACATCTGTGGCTTTTTGTTAGCCTGAATAGAGGCGTTCATTCACGTCGTGCAACGCAGTAGCACATTGATGGTCCTTCACTTTCAAATGCATGGAAATCTGGGTAATTTGGTATGAATTCATTTATCTGTTTGACAGGGAGACTTATTTTATCCATGTTTGCAACTGTTTGCACCAGTGTATTTGTGCTCATCATGGCTGACACTCTGAAATTTCACTTATTCACAGCTCATTCCTGTGCTTCTTTGGTTCTGCCAGGAGGTTAGGGGGAGGGGGGGCACATGGAAGTCTTTTCTTTGTGCAATTAAGTGGTTCAGCGGAAGTCTAGTAAAAAAAGAGGGAGAGAACACTTTATTAAAATGCAGAGAATTAAGCCGGCTAATAAAATTTGCTGACTTGCTACTGTGCGTGGGGAGGTGGATTGAGGATTGAAAGTACGAATAAGAAGAGACAGAGAGAGAAAAAAGAGAAAATGTAAGTATACATGAAAGACTAAAGAGAAAAGAAAAGAAAAGGCCACCTCTTTGACCATTCAATGACATTGACCATTCAATAAAAGTTTCATAGGACGCCTCTGTAAAGTGGGGAAGGATAAGGCCCCAATAAACACTCAGGGGAGCAAGTTCTGTTGGGTATAGAATGCATGCAATGTTCATAAAGCACACGCTCCTCAGCATATGCTCTACACTCAAACAATATATGTTCCACAGTTTCTATGGAGCCACAGTTGTTGCAATATGGATTCGCTGAGTGACCGAAGCGGTACCGTAGGCTGTTAACATAGGCACTGTTTAGACGTAGACGATGGTATAACGTTTTTTAGATGGTGAGGAATTTCGAATGAGAGTCTTGTTCTTAGATAGGGGTCGAGTGAGTGAAGGAAGGCATATTGAATTGTTGAAAGGTTCCAGCGTCTCTTATTTTCTTGAATCGCAAGTCTTTTCGCTATCAGAGCTGCATTGAATTTAGTGAAATAAGTTCGTCTGTAATTGTGGTGTCAAAGACCTTTGCGTGCTGGTTCATCTGCGTTTTCGTTGACGGAAATGCCACAATGAGCCGGTACCCACTGACTTGTGATAGAGTTCCCTGCGGTAACAGGCTGGAGATGTAGATAAGCTATGTCGAAGGAAACGGGGTGAGAATTCGTTTTCTTTAGGAGGTTGAACAATATTTGTAGTGCTCCCTTGGAGTCGGTGAAAATTACCTATCGGTCTGGCGTTTGGCGCAAGATGTAAAGGACAGCTTCTTTGACGCCATAAAGTTCTGCTGCTGTCGAGGATATCTTCCGTTGCAGTCGATAGGACAGCATTTGTCTTGTAGAAGGGATATAAAGTCCATAAGCGGAAATCTCCTGATTGGTTGAGGCATCGGTGTAAATATGCGAGTGCTGAGCATAGTTCTCGGCTAAGAAGAGGAGAATCGTTTGCATCAGTGCAGCCTGCGACATTCGTCTCTTTGCCTCATTGATGCCAGGTACAACTTTTTTTATAGTTAGAGGCGAGAGAGTCCAGGGAAGAAATGTTGCAGGCATTAATTTTTGTGGCTGATTAACAGGGGAGAGTCGAAGCAATCGCACAGCTCAGCCGAACAAAGAATTGCTGTGAATTAGGTGAACTCGGTACAGGAAATGCTTTTACCTTGTAACACATGTCGAAGATGAGTACGCATGGTTTCTTGGATAGAGATTACATCCAGTGGGAGACATCCTGTTTCCGCTACACTTCCCAATGCTGATGAGCTCTTCGGGTGCCCTAGACATATTCGTAGGCAATTGTGGCGTGCGGCTTCCAAAATTATCTTATATACAGCGGATAATCCGTGAAGCACCGGTAGACAATAGCTTTATGTTCCTTCCATGTATCCTTTCTGAAGCAGTACCATTGAGTGGCATTCACATCCCCATCGAGTTCCAGCCATGAATTTGAAAAGTTGAGTTGCTGCTACTATTCTAGTTCGACGTTTGTTCACTTGAGGAGACCAGGAAATATTTCTGTCGATGATGAACCCCAGAAATCTTTGAGACCGTACATAGGTCAGCGGCCGTCCACTGAGGAGTAGTGCATACTTGCTCATTTTCTTTCTCGTGAAAGCAATGGCTGTGCTCTTTTCTGGTGAAAGGTGCATGCCTCGGGGCGCTAGATATGTGGAGATGTTCTGTAAAACTTTTTGAAATCGCTGTTCGGTGATGTGACGTGACCTTGAAGTGCTCCAGATACAGATGTCATCAACGTAAATTGTGATGTGTACTCCTCGAGGAAGTGACCTTGTTATGTGTATCAGGTTAAGGTTGAAAAGAGCGGGCTGAGCACAGCACCCTGGGTACACCCTCCTCTACTGTAAAGCAGCAGCAGCACCATCGGCGGCGGCGGCGGCGGTGGCAGCAGCAGCAGCGGCCGCAGCAGCGACAGCAGCAGTGACAGCGACAGCGGCATGTATATGTTCTTGAAAATAATATCCCTAGATGGTGTTAGTGGTTTTAGCATAGATGACGATTTCGGACAGAAAACAATACGCTTCAGCCCACTTATCATTAACTTTGTTCATATGCTGTCATTGTTCTCAGATCGGTTTTTTTCCTGGCTATATAATTCTACAATATTGTTTACGTAACAAAGATAAGTGCACTGAATACATTTCCTTAAGTTTGTTTATCTCTACAATCAGATACAACTTTAGAAAACTTGAGAAGCCCCACCCAGATGAGTGAAGCATGGTAGCCGGTCACATCGGTGGCTAAAGAAGTCCTGCTCTTTTTTACAGGAACGTTCTCACAATAAGTGGTTGCCCATCGTCCGGCTTGTGACGTGTCTGGAGTGCTCGTCTATTGGTGTATGCTTTTGTGCATCCACCTTTGAAGTTGTATTCGTTGGTCTTGTACTGTGGCAACTTTTATTTGAATATTTTACTAATGTGACATCATTCCAAGTAAATAAATATTGATAAATATTGAGCAGTGTAGTAAACTGCTCATTTTCTTTTCTGCACATCTGCAGCTATGCAATGCACCTTTTCAGTATTACTTCTCATTTGCCGAGTGTTTCTAGGCTTCTGCAATTTTTGCGCTTTTTTACTTCTTTTGGCTAAGCAATGTAGTTACTACATAGCCTCCCTCATTAAGAGTACATATGTAAATGCGGTATGCTCACAGTACTAGCGCTTCTTTCCACAGTCAATTCTCAATTTCCATGTAGCAACCATATTTTTTCGAGTTTATAACCTGTATTTGTTAATAAAGGGCTTCTGCTGTTGTGTTTATTTGCATTCTTTCTGCTTTTGCAAACATGAATTTCATGGTAGCTAGTTTCTTCGAATAAATTCTGCAGTGTGTGCTCTTACCTTTCTTATTTAGTGCTAGGTGATGCCCATCCACCACGGTGCTATTCTTCACAATCAGGCTTGCCGTAACATTCAAGCAAGAGAAAGATATTGCTCTATATAAGTGGAAGTTATTTATTCACTACGAACTGTAATTACACATTGCTCAAATAAAGCGACACCTTCACAAGACAGATGTGGAGTAGATGGAGGCTTCACGAGATGAATATTCTCAAGTGTGTTGCTGTAGTCCTTTCCACAAATCGTCTAATCTTTACAGCAAGAGATAGGTAGGAAGAGGGGGGTCAAGAAGCGCTATGGCTTCAAGACATGTCTGCTTGTTAAAACATTGGCTCCAGCAACAGCGTTCAACAATACTGATCTCTCAAAAAGGTACACGCAGGCTAAGCGCGATGTTTTGCTTGTCCCGCACACTGTGCAAGTATCTTTAGTTGTTCGAAATTCTAAGTGTACATTGTTCTATATTTATGCTCAGTGGCCAAGTCTATAATAAACATTCAGACACGATCTTGTTCATTTGAATTGCCATCTCTACTGTGTTACAGTAGGCATCACATAATGAGGCCTAGTATCCCACAATGGTTGCTCGTGAAGCATCAAAGAAGTATCTGCCTTTTGATGCTACGCGAACCTGAACACTGTCAGGTTTGTTATGTAGCTCTTTCATACCTGCTGCGATTATTGAACTGGGAAACCTGGATTTGGGAGTAAAGTAGATGTTGGTTCAGGCATTCATAATAAATGACATCTGAATGAAATTTGTTATGCAATGTGAATGATGCTGGCCACAGCTCCGAAGCAGTTGAGGCGTTGAAAGTCCCAGAATCAAATAGATTGTAAAATTTTTCAAAGAAGCTTTTAGAAAGGTAAGTTTCTGGCAGGTAAAGTTACTGGCAGGTAAAGAGCATGTGCGTCGCCAGTAGAGGGGCAACTTTCTCCTTATATTACTGCCTTCCCTCTTCCACCCCTCCCCACTCTCTACCCGTAATAGCAAACATATTTAATACGCTATGCGTAAGTTTCTAGCCTACCCCGTGAACTAACTCTCCTGTAGTCGTTAAATGAATCTTCCGATAAAGAAATCTTCGACGTCGCCTACTCGGACGCTGCGCAATATGAAAACAAGGCGCCACACACGGCGATGGTGGTCAGGTAAGACAGCCGCATGATGGCGCGCTGTACAGTCAGTGATGTCGAGATTATTGAAGCCACGGAAGTGACCATAGTTCGGGCTATGAGCCATACGGGTGCCAGGATGCTCATCGGTGAAAGAGAAGGGTGGCGAAGGCTGCCGTGGTAGGAGTACCCAGAGAGATTAACCATGGTAGGACTACCTAGAGAGATGATTTCGCTTGTCTGTGCTCCAGCTCGCCAGGGACCCAACGGGAATGAAGAGGCTCATTCAGTCGTCCGAAATCCCGCCTACCAGTTGATCCGTGGAACCTCCCATGTTTCCAAACTTATAAATATAGATCCGTATATATATACGGTGAGTGACGGCGATGCCGACGTTGACGACAACGCCGGCAGCAAAATCCAGCAGAGAGGGTCCATATGGTTGCTATCGCAATAACAGAAATGAGGGTGCTCGCACATACCATGAAATCGTCGCACACTACAGGCTAAATCGGCGTGCAAATCACTCACTAAGAAAAACGATGTTATCTGGCAAAGTTTCCCGGGAAGTTTCCAAACCCCGACCTTCACAGCAAAATGGCACCCCGCAGTTTTCCGGTCCCAGCGTAAATTTTGTGATGAGATGGTGAATTCGGTCCACACGGTGTGGACATGTCGTAGTCAAAACGATGGCTTCCACAATGTAGAATCGTGGGAGGCCCTGATCCGCAGCCCAGACCCTAACGTCCAGCGCGAAAATAGGTTCCGGCCAACGGCTAGGGGCCATGGGCCACGCCCGATGTAATTGACTGTTATTTTAATAAAGTTTTCTCTCTCTCTTGCGCCACCCCTGGTACCAAATAACTGTAATTGTTCCTTTGCGTAAACGAAAAAAAAAACTTTTTGCCATAACGCTTCACCGAATTGTACACAATGGCTGCGACCTGGCCCTTCACTGATTTGCCACTTAAGGTATACATATTTGCATTAAACTAATGATAGATCGTGTAGCCGCGCGCTCTCTTTCTTCATAAGGCGTGAAGCTTTCGCATGTGGCTGTATTTTGTGTAAATATTATCATGCTTTGAACTGTGGGCACAATGTGGGTGTGAAATCTTTTCGAGCTCGCTATGCACTCACTACAAAGCCTTAAGGGAATGGGCGCCACAACGTGCGGGCCTTTTGTAGTGGGAGGCCCGCTTTAAGCAAAAGTCTTGATAAACAAGGGGTTTGACACGCGATCACACTGTAAGTTCGTACCACGCATTATTACTGCGATATTAATATTTCATTGTGAAGCAAGTATTCCCGCCGCCACAGCCGCACTTTAGATAGAGACGAAAAAGGCCCGTGTGCGTATATTTAGGTGCAAGTTAAAGAACGCCAGGGGGTGGAAATTTCCGCAGCCATTCACTACCGCGTCTCTCATATTTATATAGTAGTTATTTGACGTTAAACCGAGCAATTATTGTTATAATATCGTGAAGCATGTATACAGGATGCGTGCGTTTGTAAAACAAGCAAATAATTTCACTGCATTTCAAAGCTTTCCAAGCAGAAGAAGTTTATTTGCGCTGTATTTCAAGGCAGAAGAGTGGATATGTGGTAAAATGGCCCCTTGCCAACCAAACGACCCGGGTTCGATCTTCACTAAGACCCAGAAATGTTTCATTATGTTCATTATATTTCATTATGTTTCATTATGAAGAAATGTTTCAATGTTTCATGAGGAAGAGAACTTTTGTTCACAACCAACAACGATGCCAGAGACACCGACACTGATTTCGGAATTTCCACAAAACCAGCTTTATAACGCTATCGCCTTAAAAGTTCAGGCCTTCGTCACCCTGTATAAGGCCTAAGTCTTGTGAGACATCCCACTGGGCAGCGATGTGCCTGCTTTAATTTTTTTTATTATTATAAGTTCTACTGGTGCATTGGCATCGCCTCACTAGTTGAGCAAGAGCAGTCGAAAAATTTTAGGCTCTTATCACCCCCGATAAGGCTCAAGTTTTGTCTGACGTCACGTCTTGCAGCGATGTGCCTGCTATACGTTTTTGTTTTTTTTTTTGAAAGCTAAAAGTTCCCCTGATGCGTTGGCTTCACCTCACTAGTTGAGCAAATGCAGTCAAAAAAAGTTGAGGCCCTTATCATCCCCGATAGGGCTCAACTTTTGCCTGACGTCATACCTTGCAGTAAGTGCATGATATGAGTTGTTCTTTTCTTTTCAGAGCTATAAGAACCTCTGGTGTGCTGGCTTCACCTCACTAGTTGAGCAAAAGCAGTCGAAAAAGTTGAGGCCTTATAACCTACGATAAGGCTTACCTTTTGTTTGACGTCAAACCTTGTAGTGATGTCCCTGCTATGAGTCCTTTCTGATTTAATGTTTCCTTGATACGTTGCCTACAAAGCAATAGCTGCCCAAAAGCAGTAGAAAAAGTTTAGGGCTCTTATCACTCCCGATAAGGCTCAACTTTTGTCTGACGTCACACCTTGTAGCGATGGGTCTGTTATGAGGCCTTTGTGATTTACTGTTGCCCTTATACATTGCCTTCACTACAATGATTGACAAAAAGCAGGCGAAAAAGTTTATGCTATTATTGCTCCCGATAAAGCTCAACTTTTGTCTGACGTCACATCTTGCAGCAATGTGCCTGTTATACTTTTTTTAGAGCCATAAGTTCCCCTGATGCGTCGGCTGCACCTTACTAGCTGAGCAAAAGCAGTCGAAAAAGTTGAGGCCCTTATCACTCCCGATAAAGCTAAACTTTTGTATGACGTCATACCTTGTAGCGATGTGCCTGCTATACATTTTTAGAGCTGTAAGTTTCCCTGGTGAATTGTTTTTACTTCACCAGTTGAGCAAAAGCAGTCGAAAAAGTTGAGGCCCTTATCACCCCCGATAAGGCTCAACTTTTGTCTGACGTCATAGCTTCCCGCGATGTGCCAGCTATACTTTTTTTTGAGCTACAAGTTCCCCTGGTGCGTTGGCTTTACCTCGCCTGTTGAGCAAAAGCAGTCGAAAAAGTTGAGGCCCTTATCAGCCCCGATAAAGCTCAACTTTTGTCTGACGTCATAGCTTGCAGCAATGTGCCTGCTATACACTTTTAGAGCTATAAGTTCCCCTGGTGCGTTGTCTTTACTTCACCAGTTGGAAAAAGAAGTCGAAAAAGTTCAGGCCCTTATCACCCCCGATAAGGCTCAACTTTTGTCTGACGTCATAGCTTTCAGCGATGTGCCTGCTATACTTTTTTGAGCTATAAGTTCCCCTGGTGCGTTGGCTTTACCTCACCAGTTGACCAAAAGCAGTCGAAAACGTTGAGGCCGTTATCACCGCCGATAAGGCTCGACTTTTGTCTGACGTCACACCTTGCAGCAATGTGCCTGCTACGAGTCCTTTCTGATTTATTGTTCCCCTGATACGTTGGCTTCACCACAATAGTGGACCAAAAGCAGTTGATAAAGTTTAGGCTCTAATCGCTCCCGATAAGATTCAACTTTTGTCAGACGCCATACCTTACAGCGATGTGCCTGCTATACGTTTTCAGAGCGATCAGTTCCCCTGGTGCGTTGGCTTTACCTCATTAGCAGAGCAAAAGCAGTAGAAAACGTTTAGGCTCTTATCCCCCCAATAAGGGTCAACTTTTTGCTGACGACACACCTTGCAGCGTTCTGCTTGCTATCCTTTCAGAGCTGAAGTTCCCCTGGTGCATTGTTGGCTTCACTTTACTAGTGCGCAAAAGTAGTCGAAATAGTTGAAGCCCTGTCACCCCTGACAAGGCTCACCTTTTGTCTCACGTGAGAGCTTGCAGTAATGAGCCTGGAGAAGAATGAATGAATGATTGAATGAACTTTATTTCATGCCCAGAAGATTCCTTAAGGTGAGGCGGTGTAAGAGGGGATTAACCGTGTTCCATCCCACCCTCTGTCTAAGATGATAGCGCCTCAGTTGACGGCTCAAAATGATTGGATCCAGGCGGCATCTTCGGCTTGCCGGATGGGCCTGCAGAAGAAAAAAAAAACGTCATAGCAGCCACAGTATTTTAACCTAGTCCGTTAAGCTCGTAAGGCATGTACGTAAGCCAATAAGCTATCCACCGAGGCTTACTTGGAGCAAATGCTTCTGAAACTTATGAAAGCGTTCTACCAACGAATAACAAAAAGAAAAGATTGTCGTCACAGTGCTTGAATTTGAACCTTGGCCCTCATGGTCCTAAGGCGAGCACGTAAAACATTGAGCTATGTACCGAGGCTTCATTGTACGGCACACATTTGAACCATATGATTGCGTCTTACCGACGAAGAAAAAAAATTCCGCCATATCCACGAAGTGAATGATGATGAGTGGGCGAAGCTCCGGAGGTAAACCTGGTAAACCATGAATCCTCTGTACATTTTGCCCACTCGATTTTATTACATCGCTCCCCCTAGCGTACGTCGCCGCACTAAATCGAACGATTGCCTTCAACCAATGACACGCGCCATATGTGACATCATTCCTATTTGATAAGATCTCGCGTCTTTCATCAACTACAAGTACCGCTTTCTAGTTTATAACATCTTGCATCTTTTCATCATCAGCTACAAGTACCACCATCTAGTAAACGCTACAAGAACTAAACGAGAGGTGGCTACATACAGGAGACGGTACCGCCATCTAGTGAACACTGCAAGAACTAAACTAGAGGTGGCTACATACAGGGGACGGTACCGCCATACAGGGGACGGTTCGCCCTAAGGAGCTTCGCCCCTAAAAAAATAACGACATTGCAGCGATGGGACTCGAACTGAGACCCTCACGATTTCAAGGCGAGTGTGTGAGCCAATGATCTATGCACCGAGGCTTACTTGTATCGCATGCATTTGAACCATTTGAATGCGTTCTGCCACCGTTGAAAAGAAAGCGTGCAGTCGCAGTGATGGAATTCGAACCTAGACCCTTACGAACCCATGGCAAGGTCGTATGCCATAGTGCTATGCGTCTAGGATTGCGTTCGTAGAATGCATCTGAACCATATCAATGCTCCTTACCGACGAAAACAGCGTATCAACGCAGCAATGGAATTTGATTGGTTCATTGATATGTGGGGTTTAACGTCCCAAACCCACCATATGATTATGAGAGCCGCCGTAGTAGAGGGTTCCTGAAATTTCGACCACCCGGGGTTCTTGGGCCCCGCCGTGGTGGTATAGTGGCTAAGATACTCGGCTGCTGACCCGCAGGTCGCGGGTTCAAATCCCGGCTGCGGCGGCTGCATTTCCGACGGAGGCGGAAATGTTGTAGGGCCGTGTGCTCAGATTTGGGTGCACGTTAAAGAAACCGAGGTGGTCGAAAAATCTGGAGCCCTCCACTACGGCGTCTCTCAAAGTCATATGGTGGTTTTGGGACGTTAAACCCTACACATCAATCATCAATCAACCCGGGGTCCTTTAACGTGCGCCCAAATCTGAGCACACAGGCCTACAACATTTCCACCTCCATCGGAAATGCAGACGCCGCAGCCGGGATTCGATCCTGTGACCTGCGGGTCAGGAGCCGAGTACCTTAGCCACTAGACCACCGCGGCGGGGGCAGCAATGGGATTCGAACCTACATCCGCACGCTCCCAAAGTGAGCACGCAAGCAATGATCTATGCATTGAGGCTTACTTGGATCGAATGCATTTGAACCATGGGCATTTTCACTATTTGTTTTCGCTTTCTTATTTCCCTAGTACTGCATTGTAATTTAGCGTGCTTTATCTCCTCCCCTTAGTCAAGTACCTTTCATTTAGGCACCAGACTTTTCGGTATGAAGTGAACCACTGCATTTATTTGGCTAAGGTTTGTGCTAAGGTTTTGGAAAGCAAAATTGAACCAGATGGAAGTGGTAAATTCCTGATTTTACAGCAACTGAAACTAGCACGCTATAAATAATGCAATTATGGTACATTCAGCAAGGATATTTCTTTATAGACTAATCAAAGACCTTGTCAGTTTACATGGAATAGTTATGTGTTCGTAGCGACGAAAACTAAACTCTTGAAATTACTGCCGCATCTTCCTACATCAAGCCTCTTTTAGGCGCTGCTCTGGCTTTTTGAAAACATTCATATGTAACAAAATATTCTAACCGTAATTGATACCAACTAGCTTGTGATAGCAAATTGTATAAAAAATGATGCCCATCTGAAGAGCGACGTTTGCATTGAAAATTAGTCAACTGTGTGTGTGCTCGAGCACACATTCCATCTCTGGATACTTTCATTAACGAAAATTAGGTTGACATGCGGAAAGAATGCTTAATTTACCACTAACTTATAGTGGGTGGTAGTTTCTCTGCCAATAGTACACAGATGTCTTCAAAAGAGGGTGCTGCGTCACCAAGGGTTACGTGCGACACTTCAAGTATGTTATGCGTATCTGTAAAACAGGTGTCGCCTCTTGCCATGATTGGCGCGTGGCTGGTTTTTTGCAAGCAGCTATGTGTCTGGTGCAAGAAATCGACGACTTCACAGGTTCTTCATTATTTTGTCCAGGGAAAGTCGAGGGCCCGGTAGACGGTTTCTCAGCAGACAGCGTTTCTTATCTCTGCTGGAGTACCACTACCAATTTTCAGAGGACATTTCCTCGGCTATCTCCACTTACTTGCGCAAGTAAATTCTCATCTACCAACAAGTATACCTATTTACCCACAAGAATAGCTATTAGCAATCACCATTGTGAATTTATCCTTATGAATTGCCAATAGCAATCACCATTAGAAATGGCCATTCAATATAATAAATAAGATTTGTCATTAGAAATTGCCAATAAAATCTGCCATTATGAATCGCCATTACATCATCCAATATCGCCATGAAAATCGCCATTTAGCATCAAGAATCTTCATTCACCATTCATACTCGTCTTTAAGAATCGACATTTACTATCATGAATTCTCGTTTACTAGCCGAAATCGCCATTAGCTATCCCCCTTTACGATCAAAAATCCTCATTTACCAAGAAGAAACAAGCACAGACTCACATCACTGTTTATTTGTGAAAAGTAGACGGAAATATATACAACCATGCTAATTCAAGATCACACATTCAGGATACTGCGAACATTGCGCAGTACGAATCAGCTAACTAGCTCAGCTAACCAGCTCAACTAACCTCACGCGTGCAAGCAACATCAAACGAGTGCAAGCAGACCAGAAAAGGCTCTTTCACTTCTTAAGCTCGTTCTGCAGCCACAAGTAAATGGAATAACTTGCGGTATGCCATCGTCCACATGGCCAAATCGCATTACATGCAGTCTCAATATATTTCTGTTACCATAGAGAGAGATAAACGTGCTGGGGTGGTGGGAGTACGGGAGCATCGAATTGCTCTTTTTCGTGGTTGCTCTAAGTTTGTCGTGATATTAAAAATCAATAGTCCAGGTAGTTCCTTAGGGAAAAAATGCAGCATCTCGTTCAGTCATTGTTAAACTTTTTGTTACGCCAGCTAACATTTCTTTTTAGTTTATTTGCTATTGTGCACCGCGGCCTTTCAATTTTTCGTGCCGAGACCACCCTCGCTAATCGACTTCTGCAGCCTGTGCGTGTTTCCTTAAAACGCTAAGGTCAAGCAGCTTCTTTTAAAAGGTACTGCAAAACTTGTGAGCCGTATACCTACACGCCATTCTATATACTTTGGTACCACTGTCGCGCGATGCGCGAAGGTTCGGTCGTCATGCCACGGTATGGGCGGGGAGCATGGCGAAGCTTTGCTCAGCAACGAGACACTCGTTGCAGTTTCTTACTTGCGCCACGCATCAAGGTTTACTTGGAGCGCTTCGAAAAAGATTAGAATATAACGAACAGCCGGGAGAATTTCGAAGAATGTTGCCTCTTTCCCTCACCCACGCGCAGCGCACAGGCAAGTATGTGTGTGTGTGTTTTGGGGGGGGAAGGGGGGGGGGGGCTTCAGAGTGCTTCTGATGGGGTTCCGCTGCGGATAATATTAGGAATCGAAAGAGCGTGTCTCAAGAAAAGTATACAACGTGAAGGCATACGATGAAAGGTACGCCTCGCAATCGTTTCATAGTGGTCCCTGCTGTTCCTTCAGCACTTAGAGATCTTAAAAAGATGCAGCGGGTGCCCACTTCGATTGCGCTTTCACTTACTTGAAAAGTTCTTGCAAGTGCAGCAGAGCGAGTATTCAGGCTAGGAAGAAGGCCCAAATTAAAAATGAAGAAGTCTAAATTTAAGGAATTTTTGGGGTGGGTGGACCCAATATCTTTACACAAAAAGAAAATTATGGCAAGGAAAGTATAGGGTGAAGTAACTATATTGTAAATGTGAAGAAAGAAAGTAGATGAAATGTACTTGCTGACGGCACGGATCAAACCTGCGACCTTCGGATAACGCGTCCAATGCTCTACCACTGAGCTACTGTCACCATAGATAGATAGATAGATAGATAGATAGATAGATAGATAGATAGATAGATAGATAGATAGATAGATAGATAGATAGATAGATAGATAGATAGATAGATAGATAGATAAATAGATAGATAGATATAGATAGATAGATAGATAGATAGATAGATAGATAGATAGATAGATAGATAGATAGATAGATAGATAGATAGATAGATAGATAGATAGATAGATAGATAGATAGATAGATAGATAGATAGATAGATAGATAGATAGATAGATAGATAGATAGATAGATAGATAGATAGATAATGCTCGAAGTGCGTGAAGTTTTCAAAGAAATGCTTTCATTTAAAATTCATTTTATTTTGCTGCCCAATCTGAAACACAATTGTGGAGCAACGCATACCCTGGTGGTTTAATTAATCCAGATTTCTCTTCCATCTCATGGTCACGAAAGCTTTCTGCAACAAGTTTTTGGTACAAAAGAATGAAGAAAGTTTTAATTGGAAATAACTTCATATCACATTGTTTTACACTCAGAACAAGTGTCGCGAATATCAAGAATGAAAGTCATGCGAGACAGATCGGTAGTCTGCGTTCTTAATCACCGTGGTGGCTCAAGTGTCGTCGAATGAGCCCGCATAGATACAATGGACAGTTTTCCTGTGGGTATGATGGTTAGAAGAAGAAAACTTCATTTTGAGGGAAGGGGTAGAAAAAGGGTACTCAGGAGCATACTCTATGTTGGTAGATTACCTTTTCCGTAGTCCTTGCGTGAAGTCACAGCAGCGTCATAGGCAATGAACGAGCCGATAATGCCTATCGAGCTGCACTTGACGGCACACAAGAAGTTAGCCAAGCATTCTCCAGGCCTGACGCGGCCAGCAGTCTTTAATGACTTGAACAGGAGATCACGCCGTCTTTGTGGTACCTACCAAGCCGCCAGACCAACCGGACCGGTCATCAACACTGTCAGCGCTCTATCATATATCTCACATGCCAAATGGCCTCCACCAAAAAGAGGCCACACTGCTCTATTGTTTCTGGTTAGGTGTGGCACTAACGAAATCGAATTCCTTCCGAATTGTAAAAGCTGACAACGCTCTCTGCAGTGCCTGTAGTTGCGAGGAAACGCTACAACACATTCTGTGTGACTCTCCGATCACCGTATGGTCTGTAATGCTCAGAGACAATTATTTGGCGTTCTTCCGAATAAATAATTGTCTGTTGAATATGTTCTTGTATTCAGTCGACAAAGGACATTGTAGATGAAGGTGACGAAAAAACTGCTGAGGTTTTCGAAAAAAATTGCCCGCAGCTTCCCTCGGGGGAACACTGAGGAGGATGCGGAGCATATAATTGGTTAACGGGGTGTTAAAGTGCGACTTACTTGGGTCGATGGCTAAATTGGTTAACGTGGTTGTGAAATGGGGTGTTAAATTGCGACTTACTTGGGTCGATGGCTAAATTGGTTAACGTGGTTGTAGGAGGGGGTGTTAAATGAGTGAACACGTACACACGTATGCGAAAGGGCGGCGCTGGTCGAAGGGACGTCGATCATTGTGTTTGTGGATTCGTTGGAATTCATTTCACCGCGACCTTGGACGTCGACGCGCCGTACAAACCAACCGACGAGCGGCAACTGAGCGAGCGAGCGCCGACCTTGAGTATATATACAGCACGACGGCGCATGCACTGTCAGCTGTTGAATGTTCTCGAAGCACGACGCCACATGCGCGTCCACTGGAGAATCAGGAGAATTGTAGATGTCGAACGCGGTGTGTAGAGGAGGAAGGGTGCACAGATGGTGGAGGAGTGAAGCGCGCACGGTGTGTAGAGGAGGAAGGGATGCACAGATGGTGGAAGAGTGGGCGACGGCGCGACGGCGCATGCGCGCGCGTCAGCTGTCGAATGTTCGAGAAGCGGTGTGGACGGCGCGGACGGCGCGGACGGCGCACTACAAGGCGCGAGTACAAGATGCTCCGCATCTAAAAAACGGACCTAGACAAGCGGCTGTGACAGTGATGTCACGTTCCACGCCAGATTGATGGACTACTACTACTACTGTGTGCGTGCTCTGTGGTCAACTATATTTTTCTCTGTTTCTTCTTCCTCTTCAATATTCCCGTCCGTTCGCGCGTGTAGGGTAGCAAACCTGTTATCCTCTACTATATAGTTGACCTTCCTACCTTTCTTTCTCTGCAATTTAATCTCTGAGCATTTCGAAAGAGTCAGTTCCGTATTTATGCAAATATGGCAGTTCAGAAGAAAACTGAAAGTATGCGGGTCGAGAGAGACACCCTTCGTTTTCTTGCCGACACACCACCCGTCGGTCCTTGACGCTCCAACGGCCATGTCGAAGCCGTGAGTTGGCGGCTGCTTCTAAGAGATACCACGGGTGAAGGGCGCGTGGTGGTGATAAACAAGGTCGTAAAAACGTGGCCACCTTTCGGGGTCATCACTAGCAACACCGCGACCATCGGCAGCAGCAGCAACCAACAGCAGCAGCAGGGAGCGTCATTCCTCAGGTCCCTCAGGTTCGCGGCGTCGGGAACCACGCTCCCACAAAGGAGGAGACGTGTCAACTGACGCGCGAGTAAAAGGGGCTGGGGCCAGCAGGCCAGCGCATAAACGCCACCGAGCTATATTTTTGCAGGAAGCAGCCCTTACCGCCTAGCGCCTACCGTTCTTGAATGTGTCAAGTTGCAGAGAAGCGAAAGATCCCCGCACGCGCCTTGCGTGTAATTGGCTCCCGGTTATGATTTACAACGAAACCCGTAATAGGGAAAAACTTTCTTGACGACAGGGCACCCCGCCCCGGAAGCAGTGTTCTCCCTGCAGTATATCTATCACCAATTTCCGTTTCATGTTGTGTTTTAGCTCGCTTGCCCTCCTCATTTCTTTTCTGTCTAGAGTTACTATACTATTATTTCGTTATTGATATTTCATGCATCATATTTCTAGGCACAGTCTATACTATACATACCATCTTTTATTTACCTTAGTAAAAGCGCCGCTGTCGCAACTTTCATAAATGGGTGGCCAGACCGTTAGTTCTAAATCTGCTTTTAAGTCAACAAAACTTCTTATTCGAGGTCCACCAGAGTGTATTACCGTTTTTTATACCTAAAATTAGTTGAGTGGAATAATTTTTATTGACCCAATCGATGGCCCTGACTCGCTGCATACTATTATATATATATATATATATATATATATATATATATATATATATATATATATATATATATATATATATATATATATATATATATATATATATAGGCCGCTGTGGTAGCTCAGTGGTTAGAGCATCGAACGCATTATTCAAAAATCGTAAATTCGATTCCTGCTCACGGCTGGTTATTTTGTCATCCACATTTCTTTCTTCTTATTCACAATCCATTGGTTCTAATAACTTTCCCTGTACATTCCTTGGCATTACTGTCTGTTATATCTCAATAATGTTGTGTTAAAACACAGAAAAACGAGCCCTTAGGTATACACTTCTTTCCCTTATATATATATATATATATATATATATATATATATTGATTGATATGTGGGGTTTAACGTCCCAAAACCACCATATGATTATGAGAGACGCCGTAGTGGAGGACTCCGGAAATTTCGACCACCTGGGGTTCTTTAACGTGCACCCAAATCTGAGTACACGGGCCTACAACATTTCCGCCTCCATCGGAAATGCAGCCACCGCAGCCGGGATTTGAACCCGCGACCTGCGGGTCAGCAGTCGAGCATATATATATATATATATATATATATATATATATATATATATATATATATATATATATATATTTATATGGGAAAGAATTGTATACTTAAGGGCTCATTTTTCAGTGTTTTACACAATATTAAATGAGATATAACCGACAAGAACGCCAAAGAAAGTATGGGGGCAGGTATTAGATCAAAGTGTAACGTAAATGTGAAGAAATAAAAGTTGGTAAATAGGTAACTTGCCATGAGCAGGAACCAAACCTGCGACCTTCAAATAACACGTTCGATGCTCTGCCACTCAGTCACCAGGGCGACTATTTTCTCAGCCGCCGTAGTAGGTCTATATTATATATATCTTATGAAACAAAAGAACTGCCTGCTGTTTATCTCTACCTCAAAAACATCGACATGTTGTACAATACCAGCACTGGCTATGTATTTCTAGTGATGCTTCATAAGGCATCTGGAGTCATCGAACTCATCTGGGTTTGACAAGATGAAAAGCGGGCTTGTTGGAATTGATTCACGCTGAAATATTGACAGCGATATATGGGAGCGCAACATTGGCAGCGCAGTCTGCGCTTGTTTGTCTCTTCCTTTTGCGTCTTGTCGATTTGCGCTGCCAATATTTCAGTATGAATATAGAACCACATTTCATATTCGATTATTTTTTTAGTAAATTGTAATCTCCACTGATTCTTGACTTGAGCATCCTTCAATGCTAAATGCTTGCCAGTATGCGTTTCCGGACACGTCTTAAATCGGCGATTTCGAAATTGAAGGGTGCTTCCACTACATCTCTTCAATATATCTTTAATTGGATGGTAACGGCAGTGACTCCTTCCGAATCGGTTTCGAGGCGTACTTTTCATCGTACACCGTTCACTTCGCATACTTTTCTTGAGACACGCTCTTTCAATTTGTAGGAACACGCGCCAAGAAACCCCGTCGGTAGCACTCTTACCTCCCCCTCTTCCCGCCTTAAAGATATTTCTTTCCCCGAAGGTCTTCCGGCTCTTGTTACTAGCTTTTGTCTAAACGTTGCAAATGAAGCAGTATGCGCCGTGCACGTGAAGAAATACATCAATTGCGTTGTGACTTAGCAAAGCCCTCTATGCGTTGAAGAACCCCAGGTGGTCTAAATTTCCGGAGCCCTCCACTACAGTGTCTCTCAAAATCATGTGGTGGTTTTTGGACGTTAAACCCCACATATCAATCAAATCAAGGCCTGCTATGCTCTCGGCTCTTACTGTGGCGTTAGGCTACAGCCATCGCGTATCAGTCTTATTAAGGTATAAATAGCATGCATGTAAGCGTTCAACCGCTTTGGCAGTCCCAGTTAAAGGAATCTGTGCCACCTTGTCGCTCTCAAAGAGAACGCACAGAAGGAAGCAGCAGAGAAGAAAGGGTGGTACCAACCAAAATGATGAGGAGAAAACCTAATGTGCAAGAAAAAAATTTAAAAAATACAGCGAGAAAATACTAAAGCCAGTGATTAATAAACGAAAATAAAGGTAGAGAAAGAGAAAAAGCCGTGGTGAGAAACATTTGTGGCGAGAACAAGCATAGTACAACAAGTGTGGTATAGTACGGCCATAGGAAACGTTAGAGATAATAGGGTAAAAGCCTATCTAAGTCAGGATCACATATGTTCTAAACAGGTGCTCTGCTGTGACCCAGTCTCGATTGACTTAGTGCTAGCTACGCAATGTTTTTAGTCTTATGTTCGTACTTTCATAGGCAAGTCCACCGCGATTTCATCGGTTATTTTGCTGCCACTGTCACATTTGCTTTATTTCACAGCTTCTGTTTTGAAAGAATATTCTCTTTTAGTGCTAGGGCGTATGAGAGATTTCATTGCAAGCTTTCACTAAACGAGCTAGAGCTTACGGCTTTTATCCGGTACGCTTAGCTGAAACAGTGATCTTTTGATTTTCCTTGCAATAAATAGAGAGATTATGTACGTGTGGCATTCCACAACAAAAGAAGCACACATCAAAGTTACTCCAATGCAGCGTGCCCACTTACGTCTTCAAGCAAAAATACTGTACGTGTACACATTGCACGTGCTACATCTTACGAGGGGACCACCGCGGTTGTCTCCATGCCCTTTCTTCAGTCGTTCCTCTTCCAAAGTGTTCCAAGTGCTTGAAGAGCAGCAAAAAAACACCACTAGACTACTCTTCTCGAGTTGGCGCGACCTGATTAAGATGAATGAATAACTAACACATTAAGAGACAAGATTCGAAGCACTCAGACTCGGCAAGTCTCAAAGCGGACGGTAAAGCTTGACGATACGGCAGCAGCAGCACAAGCACTAGTCCGCCGTTGAGGCACCTCTCTCGCGGTGCCGGCGCAGTCTAAAAAGCTTTCTCAAGTTTCGTTACCACTTCCCTTTGACTTGAGTAGCACGATTCCGAGACGGTCGGTGCTCGGGCCTCTGAGCATCAGCGGTATAGCAGTTCACACATTTGTACGAGATCCAAGATCTGTCTAAAAGCTTTTTGCCATGCTCTCAGCGAATCGAGTCTCACTGTGGGTGAGAGAACAGCTCAGCTACTTCTTTTTCTATCAAGTGAAGTGGAGAGTACGTGGGTAAAAGCAGAAGTGAAACGGTAATGAAAGAGTTCCAAAGACAAAGGCACATATGGTGATGTGGGGAGCGATGTCGGAAAGCATTTTTTGATCAAGAAATCTGTTAAAGGTATTCAAGAAAACATTCTTTTTTTTGACGACTTGAAAAGGTAAGAGAAAAAGAAAGAAAATTTTACGTATCATTAGTGTTTTCAAGATTTGCTGCCTATTTTTATTGCTATTATTTATAATGCTTTTTTAAACTACAAAACAGAACCAAAACATTAGTATATTTAGCCGAAAGGTGTGTACACAAACTAATGGTATTGAAAATCAGCCACAAAAAGTGGTGAAGGAAGTGAATGATGGTGTAAGTGCTTGCCTTTTCAATTAACTAACAGAATGTTCCAAGAAAGAGACTAATATTTAGCATTGTTCCGCTGTTGAGAATAAGCGTAAAAATGCATGCAGCTCGCGCAGAACCTTGGAAGGTTGAAGAACACAACAACAGCCTCCAAAATCTAGAATAACTAAATTGTAGTAGAGTTACCAGTAGCAGAGTTACTAGTAGGAGTATCGTAGTAGAGAAACTGCAGAAAAGATACTAGTAGCGATATCGCAGTAGAGAAACTGTAGTAGAGTTATCAAATTCACAATGTAACACATGTAGTGTGTCGTTCTTTGTGTCTGTCATGTATATTTTGCGCTAGATAATTGATTTGATCTCACACCAACTAGCCCAGGATTACGTCTTTGTGTAGAAGGGTTAGCCAAGATCAGCAAGTACGAAGAGAGCACACACAGAATGATTTGAAATAATAATACTGTCGACAGTGGAAATTTATGTACGCCCCTTAACACCCAAGAAACATGCTACGCAAAAAATTAATTTCAAGTCGTGTTTGGTTCTTGACAAGTTGTATAAAAGCGGTGCGAGAATATTGGTTACACGAATGTCTAGCCCCCTCTGCATGCGAGAAAGCTTCGCTAGCGCAATGTCATAGTTAAGTAGTTAGTACATTTGTTTCCAACACAATACTCACTTTTCCATCGCTCTTGCACTTTTGTTCATGTACAGCAGTTCAAAAATGAGCGAAAGGAGCTTCGTTTTCATTCGTTTTCTGGTGGCGTGTTTTAGAAGACACCAATCACGTTGCACAAATAAAAATGCTACTTGCCTTTCATTCTTTTCCTTCGGACATGACGATTATTGTTCAGCTCTCGGAAAAATTCAGCCTATTACCTAAGAATAAAAAAATATGCAACCAGCTGAGTAAGAGGTCTTTTGAAACGTCCTGCATTATTCCTATTTATTATTGTGCCCTAAGATTAGCAAAAATGTAACACTTGCGAAAGATATCCAGACCAACTCTGACTCGTTAGGGAATCATAGAAAACATCAAAGTTACACCATCACTCGCTTCACGTAGTTGCCACCAACTATTTTTGTGCTGTTCTC
Organism: Rhipicephalus annulatus; assembly: GCA_013436015.1. Lineage (NCBI taxonomy): Eukaryota > Metazoa > Arthropoda > Arachnida > Ixodida > Ixodidae > Rhipicephalus > Rhipicephalus annulatus. The sequence goes on along the minus strand of WOVY01010206.1, from coordinate 85,606 downwards.
CTAGAACTTTTCAATATATTGTTTTAGCAAATTTCGCTGTGCAGATCTACTATCAACAGCAAAACTTTGTGGGACGTTGGACACACAACAAATGCGGATTTCTGCTATATCAGCGCTTAATCCTTGTAATCAAATTGGTTACTCTAAAGGACAAAATGCCAACTGCAGTATAAATTATTTATTTCCAAATTGCAATCCCAGACAAAGCAGGAATTTAGCGTTATCGAATACTTCACGTCCCTCAAACTTTTGCTGTTGGGAGTACTGCATCACTGAGGGGATGTGCGTTAGCAACATTAACAGTACAGCAACAATAACGTTAACAATGTATTCGGTAAGCCTTGTAAAGAAAGATCAAACAGTGGTGTTTACAACTGCTAGCACGTTTCCAATATCATCATATACAAAGTGAAAAAACGATGAAGACGGGCCTCCAATACAAGGAGAAACGATGTAACAACAAGGTAGTGAAGTGTCGTGAACAGACGCGAGACTTCGAGGCCTCTTGACAAAACGACGCACTTCGGCAGTGTATTACATGCGGTACAAAAGCAGTGGTGAAGTACGCACGTTCGCTGTCCGAAAAAGAACGAGTACACGCTGGCTGAAGGCCCAGATGTGCTGTATAGGTGTGAAAAATGACTGTCACGGATTCTGCTACAATGCCCTGGGAACACATGCTGTTTCGATGAAAGGCGGCGTTCAAAGAAAGGAGTAGCTGGGAAGCACGAGTGTCACCAAAAGATACTCGAAGGAGAAACAAAAAATGAATGGATGTAAAGTTGACTGTTCCGAAGTACTATTTGTAAGTTGAAAAAAAAATAATACGTGTTGTGCTTGCAAGCCATTCGAGCGAAGAACACGTGGGAGGAGCCGCTCAAACAGCATCTCGAGAAGCGAAAAACTCGCGTATCTCGCAGTTGTTCGCCGCGCTTGTCGCCGGCAGCCGCGTCACTTGAAGCGGAATTTATGATCGCATCTCACGCGCTTAGACGTAGGCCTTTCCGTTGTGCATTCGAGTGTGTGTTTCGTGAGCACAGATATTGCATCCGCATTTTCTTAGATTGGGAAAGAATGGGAATGATAGTAAGGTACCGTTCTTACGAAAGCTTACCAAATGCTGTTTACTCGGCATATTCTAGCCTTGGCAGCTTTTCGTATTTTGTTAAGTATTGAATTTCTCTGGGGCGAACATATTGACGCACTTATTGGATCTGGCAACGAGCGTTCTATTTATGCATGTTTGAACAGGGCATTTGGGCACTATTACACTATTTGTTGGCTTGTATAGCGTGTTATCAAAGGCTCAAACAGCTTGAAACAAAAAAGCATGATGACACACTGGGAGCAACTCCAGCGTAAATGAAAACAAAGGCAGTGCGCCTTAACGCAGTGCAAAAAGCTTTTTTTTAACAAAATAAAATAAAAAATAAAAAGAATGGCAATCTCAGTGACTCAGAGGCAGCGAAATGAATATACCTTTAGCCTCGACATTAGCCTGCATATGTATGCATATGTGCGATGTTTATTCCATTGCCAGGATTCGTTTTGCCCAGACTAATATTTTCTTAGCCTGTTCTGTTTATCTTAGTCATTGTCATCATCATTATCATCCCCACCATAACCTTAGCCTGAATCAATCCGTCGTATCCACCCTTGTACGAAGCTCCATCTATCAATAGTCCCCCCTGTTCATGTCTTGTGTCAGCTGACCGAACTGCACCATCATACGCCCACATATTTGGTAACCTTTTGACGAACCTTATTTAACTTCCACTTTCAGCTCTCGTGGATCACAGGTTATGCCAGCCCACCCCATGAAGAAGACGGGTGATCTTTACTTTTTATTTTTTATTACGAAAATGTATATAAAGAAAGGTTGGTGTAAATGCGTGGTTCTGGCTACCTTCCCTCTCTTGCATCATAGCTGCCGTCGAAAAGTAGAAAACAAATTCAGCTTGCTCTCAACTAAGGGGTTCGCTCTTGTCGTCTAGTCTGAATGACCATATCAGTGAGTGCATGTTGGAGTATACAGCAAATAAAAGGGTAGTGAATGACAACATTGCAGGCATCCAAACAAATGCGATTTTATTGTGGTGGAGTGGACTCACTGCTACGCAGGGTGTGTTCCAATACTCAGCGTAGACGGCTAATAGACAGCCCCGGGAACAGCGGACATCTTTAGTCTCATTCCGGTTCTCATGTAGGCGGCAAAATGAACAGTTTCGAGAAGAGAGCATTGACTACAAAAACAATGTAGCCTACTGTGCTGTCCAAGAAAGATGGCAGCTCAGCAAAATGGTCGTATAGCTCGGATCTATGCTCGGCGGTGCATGGCGAATCATACGACCATGCTCGGCGGTGCATGGTCGTATGATTCGCCATGCACCGCCGATGACAGCATTGCGAACAGCGCTCCGGTGACGTAAGAGGAGGAATATGACTTTTGGTGTCGTCTAGGCTGTGAACCAATTCGGCACAAAAGTTTTGTTGACTATCTAAAACCGATGTATTTGCATTGCCGTTCGCTTACGTAGCCCAGAGCTCCTGAATTTGTGATAGCCTTGATACACACTGGAGATGAGAGCACCATGGTTCCAGCTGAACGAGCCACAAGGCCACGTCTACCATGGCTCACTCACATATACCGCACTGCTCCGCGCGCGCTCACCTATAGCACATTCATCGAATGTCGCCGAAACTAAAACGCATTTGTTCGAACTAAAACTACCACAACCCTTTTATTTGCCTTTCGCGACACCCGAAAGACAGCCTGAAGTTCGCTCCCGCAACACGTCGTGCTCCCGCACGAGGACGGTACACAAAACGGGGAACCGTGCACGTCAAACCTGACGGTGACAAGACACGCCGGTCGAAAAAGGGCACCTCGCAGCTATACTTCGCCCTATCGCGTTGACCGCTAGGCCTGGTTGCGAGAACTAGGGCAAATCTACGTACGCGTCGGCCTCCGGCAATTGCGGCTTGGCGTAGTTGGACTACGCACGAGCACTAGGCGTCACTCTTCTGCTTAGCGTACGGAACCGTTACTAGAACAAACGTAAAGAGGTCCGCCAAGGATACCGAGGCACTGAGGCAGCCGTCCGGTGATTACCCATGGAGACGTCGAACAAGAAGAAAGACACGTGCTTACCGTGGGGTGCGCGATGAAAAAGAGAGCCGTCTGCAGTGCGCACGTGGTCCGGCGCGCCAAATCTCGCGGCTCTGAGGCTATACGCGCAGCCCCACTATGAGAACCGACGTGTGGCGAAAGGTGGCGCCACATGTCGTAAGAGATGATGAGACAGGGAAGGAAGTGTACCAGAATGGTGAAATGCCCGCGCAGAGGCTACCAGTGTGCCTCAGATACCCATAGACTACAGAATGCTTTTTTTTTCTGTTCTGGAGTTAAATATTTTAAGGAGTATGCACTCAGCTGCAATGTGGCGAAGAGGGGCTTCAGGCCAGATGGCATTTTTTTACGTTTTCACGTAGCAGATGACCCATGCTTACTGTGTCTATGTGATGGGTGCTGTGTTGTGTTCCCTGAACTTCCGTGCTTCTCGTGTGTTGCATTTAGAATACTGCGGGGTTGGAAGTTTTCTCTGCCTTTGCGGGCTGTATGGACTTGTATTAGTGAGCAAGCAGCAGCACGTTATTAATACGTGTTGATAACGTAAAGAACGCAATTGATTTTTTTGCTCTCTCGTAGTACCATGAGCATCGGCTGGCTTGCCTCCAAGCTGTTCGAGCCCTTGTACCCCCTTCCCTCACACCGATGCCACACAATTTTGCACTCCCCAACATGATATCCTGTCAACGACCATGCTTGGTACTGCTGTGAACGATGCTGCTCAGCCACTACGCCAAGTCGCTGCCTGAACCCATCCGTAACAGGTAAATCACCAAAGTGGTGAGTCCCATCGGCGATATCCGAGGACTACTTCACGAACGATGTTGGTGGCTGCGGCTGGCTGTAGAGATCACGTGGTTTGAGCTAGTGCAGTTAAAGCTGTGAAGCGAAAAAACAATCCGCTTTTACGTGACGGGAAAGTTGGTCTCGGACCAATTTTTTCGTTCCTGCCTCCCAGCGTGAAATTCTGGCCGCTTAGGTGGCAAAGCGAGTGAATTTCCAGTGAGTTTCGCCGCTTTGCTTTCGCTTCCTTGCAGGCGAAGTGTGAAGGCGCCTGTACGGTGCTCAAAGCTGCCGAGGCACACAGAGCATCGTTCGCCTATAAAAACGTTTGAGTTGTATGCTTATTTTTACGGTAGAAAACCCTAGGTAAAGCCTCAACTTCCGGAGCTCTCTAATACGGCGTCTCTCGTAATCATATCGTGGTTTTGAAACGTAATACTACAAAATTAATTACCATGACTAGCGCAGTCTCACGCTGTCATTCTTTGCTCAACCAGTCATGTCCGTTCTGTGACCACATGTCTCCACCATGCGGAACACGAGCATTTGCGGCTTGTTTGCGTATCGCTCATCGTCACCCATCCCATTGTTTCCACGGATTCATGTTCCCTCGATGAGGTTCACAGAAACGACTGTATCTCTCGATGACTTGCCTGAGCCACGACCCTGTTTTCTTGCACAAGATACTTTGCTCGGCAGATGCAATGAGATGCTGTTAGGTAGGCCTCGGGGGAATCACGCCGACAGAGTGGCCTTGTCAAGCTCTCAATTCGAGCGCACATACTCGTTTTTTCTTATCAACTGCATTTTAGCCATGGTGCAGAGGTGACGTGGACAGCAGTCAGATTCGTCGCGAGGCCCTTCTTTTTTATTCAGGAAGGCAATTAAAAAAGTTCCGCACATGTGATGCCAAGCCTAAACGAAATGCGAAGCTGGTGGCCTTCTGTGTTTCAATTTATTTTCTCTCTGTCTCTACATGATTTTGCCCCTCATCAAATTTACTGAACGTCATTCTTTTCTCTATTTGTATCCTTTTCTTCTTTTCATATTTCTATTGTACACATCATCTTCCACTAACTCCCCTTTCTTTCCTCCTCTTTCTCTTGTTATCTATATAATTCTCTCTCTTCTCTTTTTGTCTTTCTTCCCTTTATTTCCTTTTTTTCTTTCTTTGTATGATTTACTCTCTACCATCCTCCTTTTTGTCTTCCTCCCCCTCTTGTATATCTCATTTTCACCCTCACTTTTCTTTTACGCCCCCTAGGCGTATTATATTGTACCAGGCTAAGTTATAGTGCTTGACTGCTCGAAGTTATGCTGCTTGTGTTATTTAGTGTGCTTGGTTATGCGAATGTTACGATGCATGCTTAAGGATCTTAGGTTGGCAAGCTCGAATCTCGCCTTGTCTACAAAATTTTGCTTCCTTTTGTCGCTCTCTTCCTTTATCTCTGTACCCGTGCTCTAGGCCCTCATGGTTATTGCAGGCCTCTTCGGACAAATCGGCGCGTGTGTAATGGGAGAGGAGCAGAATATGACGATGCTGACAAAAACATGAGATTGTTTGCCTGTTCATTGTTCATCATGATAATTTTTTGCTGCAGCCGTCAAGAACTAATTCTAAGCTTAGACGGGTGCGCTGATAAAGTTACTCTCCACCAGCAATACTTATTTTTTCTTTAATCTTGAAAATTTTCTTGTTTTCGTGGCCGCCTAAAAAACGTCTTATTAGACGCGGATCTCGGTCACTGCCGGGTAGATAGTCTTTTTTCGCGAAGGTGCAGCGCGAAATAGCTTTGATATAATATGCTCTCACTCTTCATTGTTAACGACTAAGCGTAAGCCAACACGCAGAGTGAAGGTATTTCAGCCGTGCTGTTTTGCAGCCGTCAGTAAACGCGCTTGCGCTAAATAAACAAGTCTTATTTGGCTACGCCGTCGGCCAGACGCGATAAAAGTGAACGTGGCACGAGAACTGCTGGACCAACGTAAACATGACGAACCGCTTCAATGTTATGACTTAAAAACTGCGCCAGTACGGGAAACGCGTGCAGGAGCTATCGGTAACTAATTTCCTGCATAAACAAGAGTGTGTTTTACTACGCGGGCCACGTGCGCTAAGCAAATAAAAACAGTTATCAAAGTAGATTTGAAGCTGCTAAGAAATTAAATGGTAAACTGTACGCTCACACTTTTAATTGCTTTCGGGGTAGTGCGTGTTATAATTTTTACTGTACTTACAAGCGCAAGTATCGCAGCACTGCACTGTGAAAAAGTTTTGTCCGGTGAACACAGTTGTAATTGTTTGCCTTAGTGAGACAGCCCTGGCAAAAGACTTGAAGGTAAAGGCTGTAAAAGTAGGGCTTTAGAGTGTAAACGTGACACGAAGTAAAAAGAAAAGAACGGAATTATTTGCCTGTCAACAGCGCCATTCACCGTGACTAGGTTCATTATGATCCCAATGCCGCAACGCTCAATGACGGAAAATGATCACGAGCTATACGGTCGCAAGAAAGCATAGAGCCAAGAAACGCGTGCGCGCAAACAAATGAGGCACTAAAAAGAAAGAATTACGGTATTGTGCCTAGATGGCGCGGGTTGCTGATCCGAGTTCCGACTATAGGCTTTATATCTTGAAATAAAGCACCAAAGCGGCTTATCGTTGTTTTAAATGCCACAGAGCACACGTTTACACAAGAGCAAAACGGCAGCCAGTGCTTGAGATTATCATCGGCCTGTTTTGTTCATTCAGTTCATGGATAAGGGCGTAGGTAAATAATTCTGCTCGCGTTTCGGTGGTGCTACCGACAAGATTAAGTGCTCTAACCCTGTATTCCTAAATTAATCTGGAATGAGGGTTCCGGCAAGATATGTATATAATCTATAATGTATACAAAAAATGTGATTTATGGCTCTCTTAAACAGAAAGTAAACATAGGGAAGATACTTAATACATGCGATGTTCGCCGTTGTGGCTTCGTGGAGAAAGTTCCTTCCCAATTACCGGCTCTGCTGTAAATCATAACCGGGGAGCCAATTACACGGGCTGCGTGCGGCCGTGGCACTTCACATCCTGGCTTCGAAGTTCTGGGCTCCGAAATGAAGGCTGTGCAGAGTAAGCTACACAACATATACGCTTAACATTCTTTGCTTTCCATTTAGACAACTCCCCTTCTCCTCCAGTTCCTAAAAGATCGCGCTTCTCTTGACACGAGCAAGTGAGGCAACCAGCCAGAACCTCTTGACTTACAAGCAAGCATTTGGCATACATTATTACAAGCATACAAGTGAAGCTTGGCCTACAAGCACCCAAAGAAAAAGCGAGAGAGAAAAGAAGTGGGTTTCAATGTTCGAGTAGCTTAGGCAAATGCATAACATTAGGGATACGTCTGCTTCTATTGCTGAGAGAACATAAAAACCTCAGACTCGATTCACAGATATTAATACTAGGATAACTCTTCGTGTACTCCCACTCATGCTTTCCGCTAAGCAGGGACCTTGCACTACTGACGCTGCCTATAGGAGTGACGCACAAAAAAAAAACACGGGCGAGTGATAGTGACGAAATAATGTGCGTCCTTTTTACGAGTTTTACTGAAGTCCTTTTCGTGGCCAGGAATGGAGAGCATTGACGTAATTGAGGAAGCTACCGCCGCATGCCACTCCAGAAGCTAAAAATTAAGTATAACTACCATATGATTATGAGAGACGCCGCAGTGAAGGGATCCGGAAGTTCAGAACACCTGGGGTTCTTTTCCGTGCACCGCAATCTAGGCACACAGGCTTCAAGCATTTTCGCCACCATGGAAATTGTGGCCGCCACAGCCGGGATTCGATAGCATGACCTGCGGGTCAGAAGCTGAGCGTCTTAGCCACTAAACCACCGTGGCGGGTCAATAGAAAAACTAACACAGCACATGCGGGCCCGTACAAATATCGAAACGAATTCTTTTTAAGCACTGAAGTGCCCTTTTATTCTCGCTCTTCCGCATACACTCCCGCGCGTTGTATTCAAAAGCATTGTCAGTACCACGAGCTGTTTCAAGACACCCCGATGCAATGCAAGAGCACATGTGAGCTTTAGAAAGAACAATAATATGGTCAACAGTATCGGCCAAGGAAGTTGGACAACATGTTTTTAGCTGCACAATAAAGTTTCAATTATATTGAGAGAGTGCTTCTAGTCATTTCTGAAACTTCATTCCTGAGCGTTGCAATTCAATTGTAAGCAGCTACAGTGGGCCTACACCGAGACAGATGTCATAGACTATCACGTAAACTATTCAAATAGCTTGGGAAGGTGAGGATTTTAGAGCACCTTATTGCAAATAAACCTAAAATGCTCTTCTGCTTCCCTAGTATACAACATCAAGAGTCATTTTGAAAATCATCGTTCGTTCGTGAGTTGTGTGTGTGTGTGTGTGTGTGTGTGTGTGTGTGTGTGTGTGTGTGTGTGTGTGTGTGTGTGTGTGTGTGTGTGTGTGTGTGTGTGTGTGTGTGTGTGTGTGTGGTGTGTGTGTGTGTGAAATCACACACAGACACACGCACACAGTGTGCTGAAATCACCCGGATTCTGGCAGCACAAGCCAATATAACGTAGTGTTTCTCATTCATCTTTATTATGTTTTATTCCCACAGATTACTTCAGGGCAAGGAAATTTCGAAAGATGTACAGCGTTGAGAACAAAGAGTCAGAGAAGATAGCACTGAAAGTCCCTGGAAATTGAATGGCCAATCTTCTTGATAACCAAAATATCAATTATAAGTGACATCTTCTAACTGTAACTAATTTCTTGCAACTTGACATCTTGCAACTATGTAACTAATTTTTTCATAGTTTTTCTGCGTTTTAACCTATTATCATTCATTCCTCCTGAGTGCATCTCACTGAAACCCTAATTTGGAATACTTAGCTGTAGTTTTTTTTTGACGTTCACTACGAAACTGACGATCCAGAATGTTCAAACATTTTGAAAAAGACTTCTTAAGAGATTTGTTTTCCTCACGCGCATTCTGTGCGTACGTTCCTGATTACCTCAAGTTGATTAGCGTATCACTAAACTTGTGCTCAAATTCGCAACTTTTATAGGGGGTGGTACATTCGCTTTTATTTTACAGTACGTACTGGTATGTTGCGGCATTCTATATCACAAAACTTTCTTATTCTGGAACTGTCAAGTTAATAACGGCAGTGCCTATTGATTATAGAGGCTGCACTGGGAGTGACAGTCTGGTGGAGATCGATTGTGAGATGGATTGACAATTTTCACCAATCAGGGCGAACGCCGGATTTCGGCACCGCACTCCATTTACTTGCCTGGGCCTGCCTCTCTACACGCCATTTGGGCAATGCGATTAAACCCTCTAACAGTCGATAAAGCTCCGCTACGAACACGAGCGGCACATGCACCAAGCATGAACTGCTAACTACCGCGTTTCACACTCCTGAACGCTTAATCGTCTCTTCTTGCTTTCGAAAGCAAGATATGATATATCGAATCAATATTCTCGGCATGGGTTCAGTAGGTCTGACTGCACATTCTGTAACACTGCATACTGCGAAGTGGTCTGGCTTGAAAGAGGGAGGACAAACGTGGCAGGTGAAATGCTTCCTAATGGAATATCTATTTTGAATGTAAAAAAAATGAGCACGTGCAGCATCCTAGAGCCGAAAATTCTATCGTTTCGACTTTCAGTATGAATCACGTGGGAAAGTAGGCAACATCAGCCAGCGATCGCAATATTGGGCTAATGTCATAACTGACGCCGTAATATTCATACTGTGGCGTAACACACACACGCGCACACACACACACACACACATAAACAAACACACACACACACACACGCACGTGCGTACGTACACACGCAAGCACACAAATGCACAAGCGCGCGTAGATGTGAAAGAGCGATGAAGATGTCTTTTTGTACGCTTATCGCTGAAAGCGAGGTCTAAAACATATATTCACAACATTGAGGAGCTAGATATGTCTACCTGAGTTTCCTTAATTGATGGGGAGGGGTAGAAGCAATCCAGAAATTACCTCAGAATACTGATAGAATCGAAGCAATACTTGAGACACAAAGCACGAGAGTAACAGAGGTTTTCACCTTTATCGCAACAGAATAATAAATGGCTCGGAGCGACAATCATGCGACTCCACACCGAAGAATCTTTTTCAGCATAATGGGGAAGCAATCCCGATGTGAGGATACAGTAATTGTGAGGATACGATGTGAGGATACAGTAATTGTATTTCGGAGAACAGAGTGAAATTCAAACTTGATGGACACCACTTGCCAGGAAAAGGCGCAGAGAAATAAGGCATTCCTTGGTGGACACAGGTGACGCTTTTACGGGGGAGTAATATTGAATCAGTCATTCAATCGTCCCTTCTCTTCTGCGAAAGCCAGATTCGCACAAGAATCTCTACTTACATCGGAGGATTGAGTCGATCTATTAGAGGGGCTTCTGCAGAGCCTCTCGTCTGGTCGGTAGTTCTCATTCGGATAAGCTCAGGTACTTTCGTAAGCGTCGATGTTACATCGTTCTCTTCTCTCTTCGAGTAAGCACAAGGTCGGATCATTAATTTCAGTTGAAGCAATGAATGCGCTCACTTACAATGAGAGGGAGTGAGATATGCAGAGAGGAGAACAAAAAAAGGTAAAGTAATGGCAGTGAGTTTAGGCAATAGAGATTTCTGACTATTAGGCACCTGACAAATCGAAATGGTTTATGCAAGAACGAAACAAAAGCAGCAACTATGAACATACTCGAAAGCCATCGTGACTGCTGAAAGGTCCACGCAATAAACCAGCACTATTACTGCACAGTACGCCTCAATGCTTAGTTCGCGCTTCTTGATCAGCGACGTGTTCGTATACATGGTATCTCGAAATTTAACCGCTTACTTTTGATTTTTTTTCAGTTTTCATTAAAAAACAGCTTGCATGCTTGAAAGTTTCAATAAGCAGCAATGTAAGGTACAAGAGATCAAGCCTTCTCAGAGTTCAAATGCAAGTGATGCGGCGCTGACTAATCATAACTGCAGCGCCGAGCGGACATATGTCATATGCTATGTAGTGGCCAGTACCTGTCGGTGTCTCTCAGTTCCGTGCAGTGTAGCAAAGTTTAGGCCTCGGGCAGTCAAATCGTAAACTACAGAGTTAAAACAATGAGAATGGCCCACTTCATTTCGATACACGGATACGTTCGTGAAACTTCCATTCCACGGCGTCACTATATCGACACTTCACAATGGAGTAGCATTTCTTGTAGCCATCTGTTGTGGTTGTAAAAATGACATTGAAACTTTTGCATAGTTGTACGTACCTGGTCAGAACATGTTGCGCTTGGCGGTGATCGGCCGTTCATGGCACCAGTTTTCATAAAAAAAAAGGCAGGTGGCCTCGCAGTTTTGTCAATAGATTACTTGTTATTGATCCCAACAAAGTTGAGAGATCGCGTCTTGGGTGCTTGGTGCACAAACCACGCACTCACAAAGACGCAGGTGCTAGTACTATCTCGTTTTGCGTAAAAAGAGGACGTCGGGCCAACTAGTAAAGAATAGGAAGTACAAAGGAATGTTTTGCGGAACGAAGCAAAGGCGTGCTTCGAATGCCAACCTCGACGACTGCGCACTGGACTTGCTGCAAGACGAGAGTGGCCTGCAGGCTTCTTTTCTGGAGGTAACTGGTGCCACCATTGTTTAGTTCAAGAAATGAATTGGAAAAGCCTGATAAAAGACGTATTCGGTAGTGGGACAAATAACTCGAAGCACCGCTTGTTGGAAGTGATCCGTTTATTTTTCTGTTCTCGGCCAATGAAAATGATCTGTCGACTGCAGGTCACGCTGAGACCCTGGAGATGTGTCAGCAGCACAAACGCGAGAGTGCCGAACGTCTCGCAGGCCAACGATAGTTATAGGGCGAGAACAAAACGACGACACAGAGACAAAAAGGAGACGAAGGCGACGTTTTGTTCTCGTGCTATAACTATCGTCATGCCATACCAACTAGCCCAACCTGCCACACTTATAAGTTACGTCTGGTGGGCGCCTTCATTTAAAGAATGATCTTGAGCGTGTGCACCACGACTAAGCATGACAAAAAAAGAAGCTGTATTTCTTTTGACACTCGCTTGAACGGGTGTGAATGTAAAACTAAAAAAACATTTCTTTACGTTCACTCGTAAACCTATATAACCGAAAGTATGAATAAATGCCTGACATGCTCAAGGCGATACTTGAATTGCAGCGCACATAATAGAGTGCGAATTTCACAAGGCTGTTTTTAATGTAATAACACGAATATTACTGTCTACTTATTTTATACATAAATATAAATCAAACCAATCGATCCCTCAATCAATCTTTCTGTGACAAACGACGAAAAGTTACTGAACTCGCTGAGGCAGTCGTTACTTGAAGCAGACGTCGGTAAAAATTACATCTTTGTGTGACACCCTACCGCTAGGACAGCGAACAAATTTTGAAGACACCGGCAGTTCCTTTCTGCGCAACCTTTTAATAACGATGGGTAGTGGACGAGATTAAAAGAAGAATATACAGTAGCAATGGCGATCAGGGGTGACGGGTGTTGTGCCTTTGAACTTCGATATTGGTTCTCGACTCTCGACGCTACTCGGACACCGCTACAGTGACGAGCCAAAGATTCTCGTGGCTCCTATGTTACCCTTTGTTTTGTGAGACGCTTTAGGTTTTCCTTTGCTCTTTTTTCCCTGACCGTTCGTAGGTCCCATGCTTTCTGAGGAAAGTGGGTCTGAACTTTCAATTTACCGTTTTTATTTTGTCTTGCGCCATGTCACGCGATCAGAGGAGACTTTTCACGCACCAGATGCTCACTGACCTGGTTGCGTTTTACGTTGCTCACTTCCCTTCTTTTTCATCAGTATAAAAGCTCTTGCTGTACGCTTTCATTTAAAGTATGGGAGACTGAGTAGAGTAAAAAAAATTGCGCAGAAAATTTCTTTGCTTTTTGTTTTATCATGCACTGTACTACCGGAGACATCATTCTTCACGCATGCAGAACGCTATTCAAGGAAGTGATCTGCAAGCATTCTACTATTGCATATACGTAGTTTTTGATAGCATCAACTGTGATGGATACTCTTTCGAGTAATAGGGCATAATACTACAGGATTTATTGAGATTTAAGTGTTATTAAATGGTTATTGTAACAAAAAGATAGACACAAACAAAAATTTCGCTAGTGACTACGGTATACCATCTATTGCGAATTCTGAGCACCGCTTCACGTTGGGGCGAGGCCAAATATGCTTGAATGTTTGCTTTCCAGAAAGTGCCCACAGTGGGTGCTGTCCTATTTTCTTGAAATAGGACAGAACCCACTGCGCGATTGTTCGAATTTCTACGGAGGCACGGGGTACCCGCTACACATCTGTGGCATTATGTATTATGTGCACTTTTCTGGTGCTGATCACGATGACGAATTAGGGCTGGTCACTATGCAGTGGTTGGAAAGCATTAAACACACACTCGTTAGGCAATTAGCGTGCATTCTGCGGCAAGTATTTGCCGTTTTTCTCTCCTATCCATGCTGTATTGAGTGGGTTAACGTGATCTGTTGCCCGACGAAAGGCCTGAACAGTATTTTTGCAAACGAGTTGAACAGAATACTCGACTTCCACGCAAAGGGACCAGGGTCAAATCACTATGTGTCCTGTGTATTTTGTTGAGTTTACTTTTCCACGTTCATTGGTATATGCCCGCGAGGGTGACGGTGATGCCGTTCAACGCAGAAAAGGGAATCTACGAGCAGTGCTGTAAAAGAAGGCAAACAGGAGGAAAAGAACGGCAGGGAGGTTAACTAGCTTATAGGCAGCCGGTTCGCTACCCTGCGCATGGGTTGGAGTGCATAATATCGCGGGATTTACGCTGATCAAAATGTCAATAAACACTTCATGTAACAAAGAGATAGACACAAAAATATTCGCCAGTGACTACGGTATACCATCTATTGCGAATACTGAGCGCAGCTTCATGTTGAGGCGAGCCCAACTATGTCATTAAAGTTTTTGAGTTTTGTAAAGCTCTCTCAAAGACACAGTAAGAAGATACCTGTTGTACGACACTGACAAGAACTATGCCTAGAAAATTAGTGGTCCTGTCGTAACTGTCACACGAAGAGATACTGAAAGCGGCCCCGCCGTGGTGGTCTAGTGGCTAAGGTACTCGGCTGCTGACCCGTAGGCCGCGGGATCGATTCCCGGCTGTGGGGGCTGCATTTCTGATGGAGGCGGAAACGCTGTAGGCTCATGTGCTCAGATTTGGGTGCTCGGTAAAAAACCACAGGTGGTCTAAATTATCGGAGCCCTCCAACACGGCGTCTCTCATAATCATATGATGGTTTTGGCACGTTAAACCCTACATATCAATCAATCAATCAATACTGAAAGCGAGAAAAAAATAATGCAGATCCCACTTACCTTGAGAATCGAAGTTATGTAAATCAGGTGGAGGGAAGGTGACCGTGTTGTAATTTTAACGTGATAGCATTAAACGCGATAGCGTTAATACGATAACGCGATAGCATCAATGCGGTCGCGGAATCAAATTCAGGCTGCGGTGGCTGCATTTTCGGTGGAGGCTAAAATTCTGTAGGCCTGTTTGCTTATATTTGTGTGCGCGTTAGAAAGTCGAAATGTTTGGAGCCCTGCATTACGGCGTCTCTGATAATCATATTGTGGTTTCGGAACGTTAACTACACATAATAAATAAAAAACAGTGAAGACTAACAACGGATTTACTAGAGCTGACTAACAACTGTTTCCAAGCGGCACCTTTTCCTCATAACACCAAAACGCACGCAAGTCATCAAAACAAAAGCAAACTGAAAATGTAAGCTGCTGTACAGGCAGTCCAAGATAATCGACCACGCAAGAAGGCACGTGAAACTATACGACGAATCTTATTGGTGTGTTAGTGAGCCACCTCTACAAAAATTAAATAAAGTTTCTTGGCTGTGAGATTGTTATAAAAAATATACAGCCTTGCATGATGGTGGCACATGCGCATTGCTGTTGTGAGAAAGCGGTGTCACTCTAACGACTGAGTCTTTAAATCGTGCGGTTCCTGTCTGCTTCTGTCTCGTGTCCTATTCTATGGTGTAGTTGGATGTTCATTAAGCTAAGTCCGCTGTACCTTAAATTTTATAAAAAGAAATGTAGTTTCTTTTATTGACAATATCGCCAGTCCTGCTCCAAAAATTTCTCGCCAGTGTGCTCATGTCACTTAAACACCTCAAATCTATTTGCGTGTTAAATCTAGCCTAATATTGTCGCTACTCAGGAGTAAAATATGGATTTGGATTTTATGGAATGCAACATTTACTTCTGTCTTGACTTTTATCGTGCAAAAAGTCTAAATTGCAATGAATTAGCACCACCTTCACGCCTACGTTGATTCTGTCTTTTGTTGCGTGGACGTAAAAGCGTTGACTAAGACTTGCAAGGAAAGCCGAGCCATGCCTGGTGATGCAACACCCACACTCGCTCTTGTCTGCGACGACACTGCACAACGCCTGATTTACTCTGGTAATAGCTTACTTGTGGTACCACGTAAAAAAAAACTACAGCATATCCATTGAGTGAATGATGATGAAGGGGGTGAAGCGTCCGTCTGTTCATCCGTCCGTGCATGTGTCCATGCGTGCGACCACGTTCGAGAATGGCAGACGGCGCGCGGTTAACACCGACGAGAAGCGAGCTAAAGAAGCCGCGCGCAAACGTCTTCAACGCGCCCGCCGCTCTACTTCGTCCATGCCCTACCAATGACCCGCCACCTACGGCGACTATCCAAGAGTCTGGGAGAGGCACTCGTTCTCCGCGTACGCAGGCAGAGCCCACGCAGCAGCCAATCGAAGAGTAGCGGTACAGCGCCATGTAGAATACCCTCATTCAACTTCAGTTTGTATGTACTTCTATGAGACAGCCTCGTCTATGATACTGTTCTGGAGATATTGCCTTCTTTTCTTTCTCGTCTCTTCTTCTCTCGGTAACGCGTTACGCATGACAAGGTTAGACTAAAAGGAGCTTCGCCCCTAAAAAGTGCCCCAGAGGAGGTCGGTATCATAAGTTGGAGATGGGTATGCGCCCGCTATAGATCCAATGACCCTGACGTCACCGTTTGTATAAAGCCTGGTGCTCTGTCTACGTGCTGCGGATTCAATCTTGGAGTACTTATGGGTAGACCCAAGTAATTTCGCACTTCTGAGGATAAAACTGTAAAAGTTGAAGGGTGTCTTCAAGCTATGTCGTAAAACAGTCCTCGATGGAGGAAAACGCTGGAATACCGGGCTCGTGGGGGAGCAAAACGACGTCGACGAGCCGGGAATGACCCCGAGTATCTCTAAAGACACAAGCACCAATAATACAGGTGGAAGAAGCGGAAATTTAGTTGCTTGTAACACTGCCTGGCTTTAAGTAACATGACTATTATATGACTTGCAGAACTTACCAAAACTTCATCAATACCATGGCAGAAACTGTCAAACAACAAAAAAATGAGTGCCGTGGTGCCTTTAGGATTGCAACAGTAATGCCAAGCAAAGTAGCCCATGGCATTTTAAATGCAGAGTACTTTAGTGGCCCAACTTGTCATCCACTTTTCTCATGACTCGTGATTAGGCACACAGTAAAAGGCTTAATACAGGCCATAACGAGGCTATAGCAATGCTCGTACAAAGGTTAAAATGAACGAAATAACAAAGCCTAAAATATCAGAACTAGAAGAACCAGCCAAAAGGTAACTTAATATTTAGCTTAAGAATCTCTAAAATGTTTCAGAAACATAGAAGTGACTCCAACGGGGCGCAAGAGCACTTTCCTAAGTGAGCGAGGGCGCCTCCAGTTGCACCTCTTAAGGCCTGACCACACATATTTGTTGCAGTGCGTCAGCGCATGGCTTTTTCCTTGGTTTTTGACAAGGCGTAGTGCTCTCTCCTTATGGACGTTGAGTTTTTTAATATACACTAGAGGGAACTCTGGCGCTAGTGCCTACGGGAGCTGCAACACACAGTGCTTCAGCATGGGAATGATGGGCAGTACACACACTTGGCTAATCTTCGTACTTCTGGCCTGCTTTTGGCTCCGTCTGTGTTCGCATGGCTTGGAGCTGCTTTCTCACGAAACAAAAAATCAGCAACTATTCAGCGGTTGCGCTTCACCAACCTATTTTTTTACTCTTACCTTTCCAAATCGGGTCATGAAGTTCAAAAGGGTTGAACCTTCTTTTGAAAGCAAAACGAAAACACAGCAACAAACGAAGCCGCAAGTACGATTCACCACCCCCAAGTACGAAGACTAGGCAAGTGTGTGCTACTTATCATTCCCATGGTCGCTGAACGATCGCAGTGACAGAGTCCTTCTAGTTAATTTTAGGAAACTCTATGCTTATGGGGAGAGAGGGGCGTGGCAACGCGAAGCTGCGTACCCACTCTCTCTATAAACAGAGAGAACGACGCAGCGTCAGAAAAGCAAAGACTACGCACTGACGCGCTGCACTGAATACGTGTGGTCTGGCCTTTATGCATCGACGCTGCACCGGTGAGGCGCTGCGTCGTGATGTCGCCACACCCGATGGGAGAAATTCGATTCAGACGACGAGTATCTCTACTGCTGTAACAATCAGGAAGTTGATGAAGTGCAGCAACTTTGTCTCTATGAGCATCTCTCGCTAATCCTCGACTCTTTTCATCTAGAAGGAGAATTCCTAATACGAACGCCAAAGGGAAAGACATGGCCCAGCCATTTCATTTTCACGAACCATTTAAGATTGGGGAATAAAATTTTTTATCACGTGATCTTTAACACTCCGCGTGCCTCCAGTTTTCAGTTTATTTTTTTTATCTCTGGGAACATATTACGTAGAATAAATAAACAAAGTAAGCCCATCAAAGGAGGCTCACTTTGTTGCCGAAGAATAAAATTTACGCTATCCAATGCGTCGGCACGACCGTAAATGTGATGCTGCAAAAAAAAAAAAAAAGCTGCTTTATGTCCGTTAAAACCGTTTCCGGTTTTCAGCTTTCCAGTAGTTGCTTGATTTCTCGATGACATAGCGTGAAAAACTACTGTTTCTAAAGAGTCAGTTGTATCTGATGAGCCATTTTTACAGCTATCTGTGGCTATAGCTCTTTTTCTCACGAACCCCATCGCCATGTCCTTCAGTAGCTCCACTGATAGCTATAGACATTGAAGCCCGTTTACACCGGCAACTTTCTTATATCTCCTTATTAAGTGCAAGGAAATCGAGGCACAAGATCTCGAATTCACTCTCAACTTCGTCTTGACTTCACACTGTGAACGAGTTTCCGCCAATACTGCCAGAGGCGCAGCCTGTCTCAAATGCCTTGCCTTTTTTGTTTAGAACGAAGAGAACAGAAGAGACGAGAAGAAGTAATCTTCATCTCCAGCCACGTCAATGTTGTGTTTGAAAGGAACTTCGATTTGGGGAGGCGGATAAGGGGGGAAAGGGGAGAGGGGTTGTGCTGTTGCTTTCTATGCGATGCCAAGAAAACATACAAGAACGAAAAGTTCAAAACTGCTTCTTTCTCTCTCTCTCTCTCACCCGCTTTTATTTCAAGTTTCCAGAATCTTGCTACTCATCCGCTTCTTATGCATGTCGGATGCATTTGAATACGTCCATATTTCACGCTGAAGAAACTTGCTTAACGTGATCAAAGAATCTGTGCGTCTGAAATGATTCAACAAAACAACTTCCTTTGTGCTCAACCCCCAAAATCATCCAAGACAAATATTGCCAGAAACAGCACACACTTGGTATATTTGTTTTTTTATTGTTTCTTGTTTTGATGTTCATTTTCTCATTTCGTGAAAAGGAGACAACGCTTAGCGATGCAGAATAGCAGAAATAAATGAACCCGTTAGGCTTACGCATTCTTCCATGCCTCGTCAAGGTAAACAACGACATTTTTATGCAGCCTGCCATTCAGATTCTCCCAATCTCTTTTACGTTGCATTTGTTTTGTTCTAAGAAGAGTAGTCTTCTGTTTTTCTTGCTTTTCATATTTGCCTTTGGAAACAAAAAAAGTAAATACTATTAAAATGAATGCTTCGGGATATTGTAAAGTTCGTACCGAGATGGTTCTTTTCTAGACGTACTATCATGGAGTGCCTTTCAGTTCAGAACAAACGATGTGATTTTGCTTGTAAGAAAGTGCTGTGACGCGCCTTGATGGCATTCTCTTTTCCCATAACCACCAGAAAAACTGCTGATGCTTTTTTTTTTAATTTAATGTCTATTAGTGCGTTATACACCGAATTATGCCCGGTGATATTTTGGAAGGTATTGCTTTAACTTTTGTTTCTTCGAGTCAACCTAAATGCCTGTGCTAGCGCCGAGTGTAAGTCGCTCGTGCCATCTATAACAGTTTTTATAAGAAATAGCTTCTGACTTAGCAGTAATTGCCATTACTAGACGGTAGTAAGCCCGAATTAATCTTCGACTGGTTCTCAAGTACGCAAGCGCTTTGACGGATTCCCTTCAAATATTTAGTCATATTCTTATAGTACGTGCATTATTGACTAGTGGCTGAAAATCGTGTAGTATAAGCCGTTCGTCAGAAATTCATCGGGGTATTGCTGTAAATATAACAGTTTTGCTGAACAATGACAACAATGATGACGACTGCGAGAACTGTCTTGCGAAGACTGTGCTGCAGTATTGCTAAGATATAATTATGATGCCGAAGCAGGACTATTGACCTATATGGGCCATTTTGCGCAAAGCTCACAGAGAAATGGCCAATCTTTCAATGAAGCCAGCAAGTGTGTTATTTACGGCGGAAAACATTTAGCGTGAGAGTTACGTAAGCTCATTTCCTTCGGTATAAAACTAATGGTTACGTGAAAGAATCACGAAAATATGGGGCACGCATCGCAAACATTTCTGTCGTATCCACTGTTCAGTACATACGCTTTAGCTTTTTGGAGAAATAAAAAAGTTATATGCTGCTATAATGATCTTCTAATGACTGTTTATCAGCTATTTACAATGAGTCATATATATCTGCTGAGCGATATATGAGATTCTGGATATATGTGGAGGAGTAAGAACTGCAGTAAATAACCAAATCATGGTCTTTACGGTGTTGATTGTGTCGGCAGTATGTGCAATCCTCTGTTGCTTTAGTTTCTCCACTTAGTTTCTATTCTTTGCTAGCTTTATTTTATTCGTACGTCAAGACTATACCGTTATCTTGTATTTCAAGATTGTTGCCAGTGTGAAATTTCCCATTCATCTTCTCTTTCATTCGAGTTAGAGTATACATTTTCAATAAACAATAGAATAGCCATTTTCTTTTAGATAGTTACAGGTCTCCTACTTGGTCTTTCGTGTTGTCAGGTTTAACCTAAACATAAACAAGTCTTCTGCACGCAGCGTTGTAGGGCACTGTTGTGAAGTTCTTGAAACAAAGTTGTCGGAACTACTCGCATCTCTCAACTTCGGAGGCACTATAGTCATCTGGAGAACATTTCGCATGATGCTTCTCTGGAAATCCTGATTCGGATCACACACAAACATCGCGTGTAATTCTAGGATTCTGCGATTGCAATCTACATGCACTATGATGTGTTTTGCGTCCCAACTATTGCAAATCCGAATGTTTAATTGAGCCTTTTCACTAGAAAAGTAAAATACCATAGGCATCTTGTTTTAGGAGTAAAACGTCCCAATATGTTTTGAAGATTCTTGTTTGTAAGCTGTTTTTATCTACGCAAGAGTGATACGACGTCTGATTCTTTGGATATGAAAAAGAGGGTATAGATAGGATACCTTGCAGGAATCGTTCGTGATATAAATCTCATTACTTAAAAATATTTTTCACACAAAAATAACATGAATAATTGCTATACAAGGTCAAATATTTCGTATTTTTCATAAAATGTGTCAGTACAGTGAGCCCGTTTTCAGTGTAGGGTGAAAATGCGTTTTTGTGGCGTCATGTGAGTGATGCGCCGACATTGTTTCGTCAGAAAACCGCATACATTACTTACGAAACTGCGGTTTGAAGTGCCCTTATATACCAACTATTTCGCTCCCGTGCAAAACCAACTTTGTTGAGGACATGACCTCCATACAGAGCTATGCTCACCAGACATTTTGCATTACCCGTAATATATGACAAGAAGCCATTTCAACATTATTACCCCAGATGAATGGCTCCTAGAATTGTTTGGAACAGCCGCTTCTCTTCTGGCTTCTATTCCCAGCCCGTGTGCGCTGCTGTGGCGATGCCTTACATTTTTTGTGAAATGCAAGTGAACTGCGAAAGAGCAACAAATGCTTTTGGAAGGTTTCGCCATCACTGCATTTGAAGATCCCGTTATTTCTGCCATCACAACCACGCCCCCTACAGACTAGGCTTTTGGGCAACTCCCGAGATTTATCGGTTTGACCCGGACTCAGCGCTGCACTTTTGGTCCAAGACGAGGTTCAAGCTTTTGTTTTCTAGTGCAATATCTGAAATTATAATTTCAATGACCATAAGAAACCATGCCCGTCCAGTTTTTTTTTTCTTTGCGAGTTGGGAGTTTGGCCTTTTATATCTCGTTGGCGTAAATTTACGAAATGTTCCGCAAAATTTAGACCCTACAAATGAAACAGCAGATTTTTGAAATGTGCTTTCAGAAGAACGCGGGCTTTAAAGTGTTTTGTCGGATTTTGTTTGGAGAAGGGGGCACAAACTGTTTAAATTGACACTCAGGGGCTGAGCCATAGATTTCCATGCCCGTCAACCATCTTGCGAGTCAACGTGTCCCTCCCCTCTTTCTTTCTTTACTTATACACACCAAATGTGCTTTCATAGGAATGCTGGTATCAGTTATAATGCGACACCATTAAAATACTTGTTTCACAGAAATTCCGTTTCAGCCCCGTTTGCGGCTAATAATCATAATCTTGACCACCTCCGAAAAATTGAGAAAGATGAAGTAGAACGAGTGATATGAAACATGTTCAGTTCATGCGCGAATCCAACCCAATGCATCAGCGTGGCAAGCAGGTGTTATACTACAGAGCCACGCCCTTTTTTCTTCCGTATTACGGATTTCGTAACACATCCCGTGCATAAACAGTGACTCCAGGGCAGCCATGCGCGCCTTCAGAGTTGGTGCCACGTGTAAAGAATCCTATGATATACCGGAAGGCAAAAGAATCACCACCCACACTCTCACGTGGTTCTCCGCTCGCATAGGATCCATCAGGGGAGGCCGCTCAAACCTGAACAAGCTGGCCCACACCAAGGCGCGAGATCTCGCTTTCCGCCACCACGGAGAGCTACACCGCTGGTCTGCAGTTGTGGAGAACAGCAATCAGCCGACCACTTATAATGAAATCGCGCAGCACTTTTATCTCAGCAGGAGAGACTTTCCCCTTTTTAAGAAGTTAAATCAAGCGCCAGCTTTGACTCTCTGGCTACTGCAGACGGGATCGTATCCCAGCCCGGCTTTATTACAGAAAACTTATCCCGACATTTATCCTAATAGTTGTTTCAGTCACTGCAACAAATTCGCTGGCTTAGACCACATTCTCAGTGCCTGGCACTCACTCCCGGCGCACCCAGGGACAGCCCGCGCAGCTGTACTTTTATGAGGCAGCGCCATCTATTATACTGTTCGGGAGAAACTGCCGGTTACGCGTGACGTCGGATAAGGTTAGACTAAGAGAAGCTTTGCCCCTAAAATTCAGCCAGTTTCTCACCATAAATTCTGTTAGACATTGTAGCTTTGACGATGATCATGTTGACAAAGAAAACGACCTTCGGCATACAAGGTCGTCATCATCATCATCACTTCAAGCATCATATTCATTTTGTTTCTCTTTTTTTTCATCCTTTTGTGATCACGTTAGCTAAGTAACACCTACTGATGCTATTACTACTACAATTACTGCTACTATTCTTCTGCAACCACTGCTACTACTATTATTGTTAATGCTACAACTACGACGACGGTGGCAGAGGTTGGACTACAAGAGCATGGCTGTATGAAGCATGTGGTGACATAGGAGGTGCACGTTAGCACCATCAAGCAACGGCCTCTGTGCTAATTGGAACGCGTACATGAAATGCAGAAACTCAGCAGCTTGCTCTTCCCACGAAACTCTGACTTTACCAGTACAGCGGCCAAAATATGTCTATCGTGTGCAGCGGTGACTTGTCTGTCTGTCAGCGCCATATGATGGAATGCACCTGCAAAAAATTTCTCTGTGGGAATGTCCTTTGTGGGCACGCTTTATTTTCCTCCCAATTTATGGAACTTAGTTTGGATCTATGGCGACAATACAAAATAAGTACTTCAATTTGTGTTGCTGTACACCTAGGATTTTAAGAGCCGGTGCTGTGTTGAAATCAAGGAGCTAAAATATTGCAATTTTTCAAACATCCTTAGTTGAATTTAGGAGTGCAAGGTGTGAATTAGGAGTGCAATGTGAATTTAGGAGTGCAAGGTGGCGCGCTATTTATGTTATCGCTGTGTCGATGTACATTTCGGCACTTTGCGGCCCTCTCCACTCTTACTAACGGATCCGCCATCACCGCCGCTTGGCGCAACTGTCACTGCTCACGGTGCTGTTCCCGGGAGCTTTGCGAGGACCAAATGTGGGCACGCACCATCCACAATAATCACCACTGACTCTACCCACCCACTTCGCTCCGGTTTACTTGGTCGGTTTATGGTGCACGTCATGGATGACCGATAATCAGTAAAACACTTATCTGTAGACAAGCTCCCTCGATATGAAAAAAAAAGTCACACCTTTGCTGCAAAGGTGAAGCAATGAACGCGATAGCAACAAATTGGAAGGTCACGCGCAGAATGGAAAGCAGATCAAAACGTGCCCCATGTTTCTCATGCACAAATGACGCGTGAAACGTACTGACAGGTACGGATGCATGCGAATAATAGCCTCAGTTGTTACTCCGCTGTGTCTGAAAAACAGGCGCTTTTTGCCAATGGAGACTGCAATGATTGCAGTCACCTCTGAGCACCCGGTAACTACAGCAGAATCGTTTCAAGTAAACTCCAAGGCCAGCTAAGACTTATAGTCCCCCCTCCTCCCCATCGAGTGATAAGGGTGCACAAGGGAGCATTGCTACCCTTCTCTAAGTGGGGTAAAGTACGCGTGGGAGATTAGAACGCACGCCGCCAAGCGATGTGATGACGCGCGTTCATTGCGCCATCTTGATGGTAATGCTTAAAACACAATTCACCCGGAGATGCCCATCAGCAGCGGTAAGTGGCAGATACAAACAGGTTGCCGTTTGAACGGTGAGGGACGTGCTCCTCGGTGGCGCAGTGGTTAACGCCTCGCAGTCACGAATGAGAGGACCCAAATTCGATTCTCCGTGCTGGAGTCTTTTTCTGGATCTTTTTTTTCTTTCTTGCATTTTCATATGTATATATACATATATCTATATATACGTATACATATATCTATAGATACGTATGCAAAAACGGTTAGTGACGTTGAGAAGGACGCCGACGATGGCGGCAAAATCCAGCCGAGAGTGTCTATATAATGGATATCGCAATAAATATATGGCACTCGTAGTGCTCCTTGAGCGTTGCCTGGTGAGGTAAAAAACGGAAGCAATAGAGCGACCCTGGAAAAACTAACAAATAAACGAACTAAATGAATAAATAAATAAATATTGTTTACATCAACTTTGAACTGTCAGTTAAACGAGCTACTTCCTGCATCTTTCGATTTTAATGGCCAGAATAAAATTTCAAGTTGTTAGGTGAAACTGCTACGCGCGAGCTCGGAGGCGGGGCGACGACAAGGTGAATGACGTCACTGAAGGCGCTTCCAAAGGAGCGCGTGCTTGGGTACGGCGTACAGGCAGACATCACTTATGTCAGAGACAACGATGTAGTTTCCGTCAACATCACCTTGCTATGTATACCTTCACAGTAAAAATAAAAAAGCCCCACATTTCCCCACTAACGCACTGCTCTTTTAGGGATGTAAGCGTTCTTACATTCAGTCAACATTCAGTATAGTATTAAAATCGATTGTACAGTTTTCACTGCTAGTATATCATAATAGTGGCTTGTGTCTGCTAAATGGATCATAATGTAGGCTAGTGTTATGGTGTTTTTCACTGGTAGATTCGGAGCAGGTTTTTTTGCTCCGTGGCGACGAAACCGCATTTCACTGGTAGATTCAGAGTGGATCCGCGCTTTTCACTGGTAGTTTCAGAGCAGCTCGCTCCGAGGCGGATTGCTCGCACTGCTCCGCCGACAAGTCGCAGATTCGGGCGGAAACACGACGAGCAGCATACGTCACTTCCGTCGTTGTACGTTGCTGAGTTTTGCAAAATGGCTGCGTTCGCTGCCTTGGCGGAACTTCTGTCTAGCGACGAAAGCACTTCAAGCAGCAGCTCGTCCAGCTCAGACGACGAAGACTTCGAGGAAAGACAAGCGCTATGCGAAGCCTTCTTTCGGGAAACTTTTTCGGAGTCCCACCGCGAACGTCCCAAAATTTTGGGGTTCATCGAGAACGTTGCGCGGCTGTACACAGACGAGCAGGTAAGCGCGGAGCTCCCTCTTTTCATAATACTACATGAACCTAATTTCATCTTTTTATCATTTCCTTCTCTGCAGTTCCGTAAAGACTTCAGGGTGTCCAGGCGTGTCGCGGAAACGTTGATCCGTGGTTTTGAAGGCTCGCGTCACTACCCATGCAGTGATCGTGGTGGGTCCCCCTCGAAAACCGCGGAAGAGCACATTCTGGTCTTTCTGTGGTAAGTCTGCACGCTGTTTTAAAAGTCATGCCTACCAGTGTGTATAATCTTAATGCTTTCAAGTGCTTCGGCGTAGAAGTACGTTTTTTCGTTGCGTGCGCAGAATTTTGACGGGGAGTCCAACCATTATAAATTTTTGTTCGTGTGTTTATGTGCGCGTGTGTAGAGAATATACACATGTGAAATTTAACAATTTCGGCGGCGTTAAATCTCCCTAGTAGCCTTCCCGTGGCTACGCCGCTTGTGCTTTTTGTCCTTGAAAGTTGCTAAGTGTGATGCAATGGAAACCAATGAAATATGACCGCTTGCAACTGCACAGCCAGAGAGAACAGTGTTAAGAGCTTCTACTTTTCTTACGGCTGCTAATTTTGATGCAAATATTTCATGCCTTTATTTCACAAAGCAGGCTTTACTTGATCACTTTCTTCCATAATGTGTGTTTGCTGTGTCAGGTTTGCTGCAAACAAGGCGTGCCTGAGGGACGTTGCTGGACGCTTTGGCATGGCAACTGCGACAGCATTTAGAGTCGTGGAGCGCACGCTCGAATATTTCCTTGATATAGCCGAAGAGGTAATATCATTTCCAGGAGATCTTGATCAGCTGTCAGCGGACTTCGAACAAGTAAGAATTTTAGGTATTTCACTGTTCCATGGCAAACACAACAAATGAGTTGTCTAATTGAAGCTTACTTTAGAGAATAGTCACATAATACATTGATTGTAGCAGGTTAAGCTGCCGTTGGGGCACAGGGGATGTGGTACTAAGTTGCGCTTGAAAGATGGGGTTATTGTCAAGCAGTCTCACTATCAAATGAGAAATGCTAGAGAAACATGTATTGTTCATTTACAGTGCACATAAAAGCAGGGTGTCTGCCAACGTGGAAAAGTCAGGGAATTTCAAAAAAACCAGGCCAGGTCATGAAAACTGACAGCAGTTCTGTGGGACCGTCACAAAAATAAGCATCGCCATTCATCAAAGCTTAAAAAGTCTCTCAGCTGCAACTACAGTGGGCTGCTGGAAGGTGTGTGAAAAAAAAAAAAGGACAGTGCATAACTCTTGCTTCTGAGTGTAAACGCGAAAGGGACCCATAGAACACAAAGTTTACTGACATTTCAGTACCTCATATGGGAGAGAGCCTTGTTTAAAAGTCATGAAAAAGGCACAGTGTACTTCAGTACGCCTAAATACGTGACGTAAGCAGAGAGAGTACATTGTCAGAAGCCTCCCATCACTCCTGTGCAGCGTATGTACAGTTGTCTGTATCTGGATTCGAGAGTTTTACAAGTCTATTTGGTGGTCTGTGATTCCGTGTGTTCAGGGAGGGCAGTCGAGGCCACGCGTCGTTTTGTGGTATCATATTTGTGTTGTTTAACTTTTACCAGTTTCACCGATGTACTGGTCACAATTATGTCAGCCTATGGCATAAACTAGACTAAGGAAATTTCTGCTCGGCAACTTGTCCTTCACATTGGCTAAAGCATTCTTTAACATCCATGTTGGTATATCCACTCTTTTGGTGCCTGTTGCTTCTACATATCACACGGCATATCTGACTCACGTCTGTAGATTTATGCATGTTTTGTCTATGCCACGATTTCGGCCCGGCTTGAAGGCCGTCTGGTTTTTCTAGGCTAGAACTGCTATCAGCTGAAGCTTGCTGGGCTACTCATGTCTTTTAATAATAATAATAATAATAATAATAATAATAATAATAATAATAATAATAATAATAATATTATTATTATTATTATTATTATTATTATTATTGGTGGTGCAACACCAAACGTCTTCAGCTACACACTTATGCTGGTAGCTCGTGTTTCCAGGGTAGAACTTGGGTAACTTCAGCTAAATTTTTCATTTCAGTTTTGTGAGATTGTGTAAATAAATCTGCAATTATTTTTCAGTGTCACGTCTACAGCAGAGTACGTAAATCAAGGTAACATGCGGACATTCATGATTCATCTATAGAATCAAGGAAACTGTTCCACCTTGACAAATTCATTCTCACCACCACATATTCAAATGTCAGCACTTTAAACGTTGACCCCAGCTTTCATTTCACTTCAAGTATGACAGCCCAGATAAATGCATGTGCTTGTCGTAAAAAAAAAAACATTTTGCAGTATGGCTATGTTCTTGCAACGTTGTCGTTACTCGTTGTCAAGGCAAGATACATAGAATATGCGAGTAGTAGTTATTTACTTTTTTTGTTGAAAAGTATACTTTAGAGGTGTGCAAATTAGGCGGCGGCGCAAATCAATAGTAAATACATCAATCTAGGTCGAATCAGTTCTAATCTAATCTACATATAAATAGGTGAGTCAGTAAATACAGTAGTTCAGGTCGATCTAATTAAATCCAATCCACATCCTAACCGGCGTGGGCTACAGCCATTATAGTAAAATAGATTTTACTCCAGTGGCAGAACCGGCCAGGCTCCTGTGTTTTCATTTTACACGAATGCCACCAAATGGCACCACTTCTAAGTTTCTCAGCAGCTTTGACTGCGATGTCAAACGATCGCAGACACCTTCAAACTTCATCTGCGGTTACTCTTAACTTGTGTGTTTTCTTCCTGGTTCTTCGGAACATCAAACAGCTGACTTGCTCACTGCCTAGCTCAGGGGTTTTATTTTGGCCAGATTTACATGTTTTTTCACAATTGTCGCATGCCCTGAGAACATTTTGAGTGCGTCTGGTAATTATGTTTACCTTTATAGAGCGCCCGGTTTTTTTTTTCTACTCGGGTTTGTTTGCAGTGTACAGTGTTTTCCATGCAAACGTGGCAGTCATGGAATTTGCTTTGAATCATGATGGAAAACCTGGGAAATTCAAGGAATTTAGAAATATGAAATTGGTAGACACCCTGAAAGGGACCCCTGGCACTTAAAATTTCTAATGCCTTTTGCTGTGGTGTTCCGTACAATGATTCCATAGTTCTGGCATGTAAAAGACTTGTGTCACCTAAAGTTAACTCCGCTAAGACCAACAAAACTACTGCATCAAGTGTTAAGATTATTTACTTCAAGAAGTTCACTACAGGTGTGTTCTTTTTCTCTCACTGTCACAGGTGTCAGGAGTGCCCAACACGATCGGTTGCATTGACGGATCCTACATAAGCATCCGCTGCCCTGCAAAAAAAGTGCGTTCAACCTATGTGAACAGGCACAGTTATCCGTCACTGACACTGCAAGCTCTGTGTGATCACAAAAAGAAGTTTCTCGATGTGACTACTGGACACCCCAGCAAGATTCACGATTCGAGAATCTTCAGGACATCGAGGCTTTCTTCAAAGTTGCCGCATGTGTGCTGTTCCGGGAAGTACCACGTTCTCGGGGACGCTGCCTACCCGCTTCGAGATTACCTCATAACCCCATTCA
This sequence comes from Rhipicephalus annulatus, assembly GCA_013436015.1. Taxonomy (NCBI): domain Eukaryota; kingdom Metazoa; phylum Arthropoda; class Arachnida; order Ixodida; family Ixodidae; genus Rhipicephalus; species Rhipicephalus annulatus. The sequence goes on along the minus strand of WOVY01010206.1, from coordinate 56,503 downwards.
GGAATTATGGTCACCTTGACGCGAGGCAGCGCGCCTTCAATTATCACTTTTCGGCAACGAGAGTGAAGATTGAGAATGCCTTTGGAGACCTCAAGGCCAGGTTCCGCCAGCTGCTGCACCTGGACTTTCTGTTTGTAGACAAAATGAACAAGTTCATTATAGCTTGTTGTGTTTTGCACAATATGTGCATTAATTGTGGTGATGTGGATGTGCCGCCGTACATCGATGATGAACATGCACCGTGGGAATGGGAGGCACAACCGGATGATGTTCCCCCCAACAATGGCCCGCTTGCATCAACTGAAGATGCACTGCGTCGCCAAGGCGAGGAGAAGCGTGAGCGCTTAATGCAAGCGATGCGCATTTGATTTAAAGTTAGGACTGCCTACGTGTACACAAAACAAGAAACGTTAAGGTGTTGTAAATTTTGTTTCGTGTTGTAGAGATTTCTAGCAGAAAATAACACTAAAAGACGGGACGAAGCAAGGACACAAACTACGGCGCTGACTAACAAGCAAATTCGTTTTATTCTTCTAATCCGCGTATATATACTTTACCACAATCTCAAGGAAACAAAAAAAAATAGAATCATGATAAATGCATGCCCCTCATTTCTGAAGCGTATCATTTACAACGGCGGCGAAACATGCATCAGTTTCCCTTATATTTCCCTCTCTCTGAAGGAGTTACCTCTCCTGTCTTATTGAGCATTTCTTTCCTCCTGAGTCAGCCAACATTTGTGTGTGTCTTTTTTTTGCTTTTTCTCACCCTTCAGATTAGTGGTGGAGTGTATATACCTAGACTGGAAGAATAAGACACATTTGGCTGTTAGTCAGTGCCATGGTTGTGTCTCTGCCATGGTTGTGTCCCTGCTTTGTCCCATCCTTTAGCACTGTTTTCTACAGGAAACACTGTACTAACCAGCTAAAATGCATGCCGCACTGTGTTGTAGTGACTCATCTTGCTAGGGCGCAGCCTGATTTTTTTGTTTCTTAGCTTTGTGACACGTAGCAGCTTCCACATAGCGTGAGTCAACCCAAGATGTTTGCAGGAATCTGACTGGATCAGTGTAATTGTTTCCTATGCGAAGCCATCAGCATGCTTATTGCTGACTAGTGCTAACGCCGCAGCGTGTTGGTCGGTATGGCTACTGCAGCTGAAGATAGCTGGTGATATTGATAGTAACTGCACTCTTCGTGCTGGTGAGACACGAGAAAGTGACAAAGTCAACCGGCCAAACATAGCTGGGCTCCAGCTCTCGTCAGCCACCACAAACATTCTGAGAAACATGTAGTGACATTGGCATAAGTCCAAGCTAGTGCAGGCTACACTGAGGAGCATTTGTGTTAATGGAACAATGTCACCAAAATTACGAGCTTGAAATGTTTGTGTTGTTTGTCTTGCAGTTGGGGCACTATGCTTGTCAGTTAAACCTGTCGCTTCGAGGAATATTCGTAATGAACACCCATCCCGACTCATTGTTTCCCACGCATGGTGCCCAAATTCAAAAAGTGCGCTCTGAACGTCACAAAAGCCCGAGTCTACATAGTCTTATGACTCCTGAGATTGTTCGCTGTGTAATTTTTTGTGATTCCAGTAGTAGTTTTACAGTGATGCCAAAATTAGTCACAAGGAGCCATTCTTGCATTAATTACACAGTACATTGCAATATTTATGATCAAAGTTTGGGGACTACCGGACACAATGCTCTTAATTAAAGCATTCAAGTCAAAACAAAAATTTGTCAGGGGTCCTTTAGGCATGGTGACTGCTGCTGTGAGAAATGGCTTCTTTGTCATGCAATTTGGTTATTGCTTGTGCATTAACATTTCATTTGCCTGATGAAAATTTGCATGGACAAACGTTCTGCATTTCTTAGTCTTTGTTCAGCTTTTCTTACCATCAAAACGGCGTGAAATTATAATGATCATTGCAACTTTGTCTTGTAAAAGGGCCCTGGAACCCTTATTTCACCTCAACAACAAACATTGTCAATCTGTTATCAATGCGCCTGCCAACGTGCACATGTGTACAATGCTTACAATAAACATGCTTTTCACATTTTATTCATTTTCTTCAAGTTGAAAATTTCACGGAGAAGATTCATCTTTTCTTTGTGCATTTCTTCTCGTCGCTGTGTTTTAGCAAGTCGTCGCTCTTCCCTCTTGCTGTCTCTTTCAGCCTTTCGCTCTGCTCGCCGTTCATCTAACTCCTTCATTTTTTCAAAGAAGGTTTGCAGGTGGAGCTCGCGTGCTGAATTCGGGCGTTTTCTTTTTGAATCAGGAGTGTCGTCCTGCCCAACGGAGCTGGATGGAGAGTGTGACGTTGACGAGCTTGAACCAGCAAGTGGAACAGACTCGGTGGATGACTGTGGACATGTCTTTTTTGATACCACTCCACTTGCGTCGCGTACCACTTCTGGTTCCAAGCTGTCGTCCAGCCACTTGATTTTTCAAGCTCGGCCTCGTAGGGGACTTCTTGTGGGGAACAGCCAGACGTATTATTTTTCCCAGCTGCCACATTTTTTCTTTTCAGTACGGTTTTGTACCGAGAGCAGCACTGCTCACCAGTTCTCATTACACCCAGTTTATTATTAATGTCTGTTGCAATTTTTTCAAACATGGCCTTTTTGTTGCGAAATTTTTTCAGAGGGCCAACTTGAGGGAAATATGAGGCGTAGAGGTCCAGCAGCAGCTTCGTCTCGCCACTCGTCCACTCACACCCTGCAGCTGAAATATGCATTATACACACATAAAATACATATAAACTGGCATTAATAGACTTTTTTGATACAGGGCACGAAGCTATATGCTCTCTGAGCCATAGAACACTTACTGTAAAGCATTAGTACTGTCACACTGTTTTGGCACAGCAAATATTGGGTGCTGTGGGGATCGCTTTGCATATCAGAACAGACAATCATGCAAATTCATAATATTACTATACATAACTTATTCACAGCATAATTTTCTTAGAGAGTAAATTTGAAAACACTGCATAATAAATATGGGGCCTCTTCGTGCAGCTGACTATTCGTTGAATTCAATTTTATTATTTAAGCACCCAATATTGAGAAGCGTGAGCAAGAAGCCATTAAATGGTTTTGCGTAATTCGTGGTTTTTTTGAGAGGGTTTGCAATCTGCTGGACCTATCTTCATCCTAATGCCACTAGCATGTTTGTGTATGCATGCTTACCACGTGCAGGAGTCCCTGGCTGACAAGCCCGACTTGGTGACGCACCAGTAGACGCTGCAGAATCTGTGTTTGATAATTGAAAAGCATTGTAGTATGTTAATATGTGTTAATTTTAAGCAGGTACACAATTTTCTTCAAGTAGTCCTTACACGTTGCTCGTCAAGGCATTGTCCTCTACATATATAGACGACTGTATACAAAACTAGTTCTACAGAGACACATGTAGACCAATTTACCATTTCCTAAAAATGCGCCCTGTGTATGTGACAAAGCGTCGGTGGCGTCACACTGTGTAGCACCTTCAAATAGAGAAAAAGAAAAGACATTTGCGGGTTAACACCAAAAGAGTAGAGGTCAAGAATCACCAAGAAAACGTTACTTCTCTAGTAAATTTTTCATGCATGTATTCATGCGCGAATACAGAGATCGCCATGCATTTTTATTAAAGGTAATACAGCAGCTTGGTGAGCGCTGCGAAAATTCCGGCGCTTGTGATATTCTAAATAGTAGGACTGTAAGGTGTTGGGTAAGCAACTGCTCTGATTAAAAAAAAAAGCCTGCTCACAACATGCCGTATTTTTGCGAGCGCCGATTGCGGCCGTTACCACGTGTACCCGCATGCTTTACAATTATCTGACCAGTCTTCATGCGGAGCTATCAAAGTTAGCATTCCGTGCAGAGTTTATTATCAGCGTCAAGTACGTCGCACTTACCGTTCAGATCGTTGCCGCTGTTTCTGAAAACGCCCAGCAACAGCCGACGCACAGCCGGTGTCAATTCCGCGTGCTCGTCCATACTTGCTACACAACTGCTGTTCGCGACTGCGTTAAAGTGTTCTACAAAGCTTTAACTGCGTGGTCGAAATGCGCGCCCTGCAGTGGCGGCCAAAGTTGCCAAGGAAACGAAGAGAGCGGAAAAAGAAACTGTTTCCGGAACCGGTTTGCGTGACGTATGCATAATCAACTTCCGGGGCACCTCTCACGGAGCATTCTCGTGTTTCACTGGCAGAGGTGGCTTCGTGCGATCCGAGTGCTCGCTCCGGGATTTCGGCGGTCGCTCTGAATCTCCCAGTGAAAAACACCATTAGATAATATAAGCCACAGTTTTGGCACGGGCACTAACATCGGTGAGTGGGACCGCCCCATTAAGAACAGGGCTATAGTGAAGGTTTACAACAGCATGGATACACTTGCGGCATCCGAACCTGAGAGTGACGCGACATATGTTGGACTTGAGTGGTCTGCCCATCTCACTTTGGTCATAACCATTTATTTGTACCATAATCATTTATTTACACATTCAACAGCCAGTGAACGGTCTATAGTTGGGCGCGCGCTTCACTCCATTTATATATAGGTACGGGCGAGTGGACGGGAGAGTGCGACACAGCGAGGAGAGCAAATGGTGAGAGAAGCAGCAGCGAAGAACTGCCCCTACCCTCTTTTACACTACCTTCACACTCGCGGAAGCTCCGGTGATGATGATGATGATGATGAATGATGATGATGATAGGTGGCTGTTCGCTTTGAATCGGGTGGTCACAGATAGTGTGACCTAGCCGGTAAAAAAGACAGGAAAAAAGAGAAAAAACGAGAGATAAGAAGTCTCAGAGCAGACAGCGGGGTGCACACTTGTCACATGTATTTTTCACTATACAAGTGCCCGGTCTGTCCTATCAGTCCTTATTTCACCGTAGCCCTCCACCACATTTGTAGACGAGCTTTTGTTGTTAACACGGCAGTGGTGTCATGATCTTCTGGTACGAATCCGTGCGCTTGTGACAGAGTGGTGCCCTCTGCTGGCCGTGGACAGAGACGGGAACAATCAGGTATCAAGTGTTCAGCTGTCTTGCTCGTTTCACAGCGCACCAGCGACAGATGGCAGCTTGACCTGTGGGTGCTGATCCAAGCAACGACATTAGGTGAGCGTACGCAACGCTCCTGCACGTGCTTCGAACAGCAAAGCACTGCCTTCACTATTGTCGTAGCTCGCGCAATGCGAACGTCCTCTCTGCTACTCCGCGTGCACAATCTGCTCGGGTTGCTAGGGGCGAGGATAAGAGCGCACGCCCGCAGCTGTGCCTATGGGAGAGGGAGTGAGCGCAGAGAAATAAAACATGATTTGATTGATTTGTAGGGTTTAACGTCCCAAAACCACCATATGATTATGAGAGACGCCGTAATGGAGGGCTCCGGAAATTTTGACCACCTGGGGTTCTTTAACGTGCACCCAAATCTGAAGAGAAATAAAACAGGCGCCGGCGCTTGGACGCTGACGGACGCCTGACATAACCCGACTAAAAAATTCATTTGCAGTAAAGCCACCTCCATCATTCCATGGGGGACATGAATAAACGTGTCGCAGAGTGGTGAGGATATCTCGTGAATGTTGCACAAGTGGGTATAGCTTGGGCATGCTTGATTGTTGTTTCGTCTTGATTTTTTTTATTGAATGAAGGAGAAGCTTTGCGTTCAAAGACCGGTGGACCGCTGATTTGGGTTGTGGCCTTCTACTGGTTGAAGGTACTGTTGCTTCCTTCGCATCTACTCGAGTCAAGCAAAACGTCAAGTCTAGAGAAAGTCAAGAAGCCCTTGACTGAATTTGGGCGTTGTTTCATTACTGTTTGTTGATACCTGGTTTAGACCGATCGATGAGCTGCGTGATGCGTCAAGTCACCGATTGCCAAGTTCACGTCCCTCTGCGTGAACGGAGGTTCGTCATACGTAGGGAAAAGGCGCGAGCTTTTTGGGGGGAGTAAAAAAGAAGTTGGGGCCTCTTGACTGGCCCTTTAAAACACGCTGTAAAAAATTATTCAAAAATCATGTGTAGCTACAAGTGGATTTACTCTCACGTGACACAGTTTCGATAAGTCCGGTGGACTGTCACTTCTGCACTTTGCAGAATTGGAATATTCATGGGCACTGAAGGAGTAATTATTGGGGTTAGTAACTCACTGGTGCGATCCAAACTCAATATTGGAGGTCATGCAAAATGAAGAAGGGCTTCACGCGAACACTACCAGACTGTGTAGTTCGTTAGTTGAGATCATCCGTGCATGTTTTCACAATTCAAACTGTGCAGCTTGGAAAAAATTGTGCAGCTCAGAAGTAACGAGGCTGCGATACACGACTCGTACATAACTTTTCAGTTCATATTACATATGCGTTTGAGTGCCGCTTGCGACAACTGCGATAACATCCCCACAGAATGTGTTGCGTTTGAATGATTTTTTTGTTGCGTATTGCCATGCATGCCCAATACTATGTCACATGCCAGATATAAGAAACATACGCTTGCTGCAGGAAAGCATCTCGATGGCGTTGGAATAAGCTATAATTATTTCACCTAAACGGTTGTGTCTCATTGGTGTAAAACAGCGACAGAGTTACACAACGCACTGAGCTGCATTGATCAATTGTGCATGTCCTCTGAAACTACGCGCAGTTGCAACTAAAGTTACGAGGAAGCAACACAAAGTACTTGAATTAACAGATAAGACAAAAGGAATGCGGACGTACTGATAGTAAATGTGCCTGCGCTAGGAAAAGTTTGCCACTTCAGCGACCATGCACCTGATCTAAGTTTCTCTTGCTCAAGCTGGTGCCCAACTAAAAAGGTTTCTGAAGTTCTGCTGAGTCTTCTGGAGATATTTTTTTCTAGGAGCGCAAGAGGCGAAGAATGCCTTTCTTCTTTACAAGACCAAGTTTAGCAGCATACCAACGTACAAGCGAGACGGGAACGACTAGGAGCCCTATTTTGTGTCAGCGTACTCCGGAGAAACTAAAAAAAATTACGTGCAGTATAAGAAAAAGCTGAAAAAAGAGAACATCTGAGAAGACTATCGGCAGAACAACCTGATGGGACAGGGCACACTGTGCGACTAGGACAAAAGCAAAGACTTTCACCTGAAATATCCGGTGGAGCATTGCACAGCTTTGGTATTTTCTGAAGATACAAAGCAAGATTTTGAGTTTACTAGGCTTTTTCAAAGGATTTTAAAAGAAGCAGACTTGCTTTTCAATTTTGACAATTCTAGCTACTTTTTCTGATACTTCGTTTGTGTCGCCAACGGCTATTTTATAGCTAAAAGGAAATGACGCAGTGAATTTTTTCGAACGACTTCAAAGCAGCCGAAATTAACAGCACCCCGAACAGTTTGAGAGGGTTAGGAAAACGAGATGTCTTGTTAACAATTTGTTCTGTGAAAAAATCAGATCTGCTCTGCGTACACAAACGTTTCACGTTAAACTATAAAGTAAACACTGCACGAGAACGAGAGTTATTTGATGGTATACCAACTGGCATATCGTGGTGGAACGACTTTTGTCTCATGCTGCGTGGACAAACCTAGTAAATAATTATGATAGCTGGTAGCGTTCGCGGCATTTTTATGGAGCAAAATGAAACAAATGTCAGTTTAATTAAATATCAGCGAAGAACCTGTGCTTAACTACCACCAGTAGTCTTCTATTGTGGCACTGATACCTCTAAAAACCCGCGTACTGCTTTTTGACACGAGCTTGATGAATCATCAGTGCTAAGCGATATGACTCTAGTGGTGGGCATTGTCTTCGTATTGTTCCACAGTAGTAAACCACACACAGTATTACTTAGTAAACGGGTGCTTCTCTAGACCGATAAGCATCGCGCCTTTTTTGCGGGCAACAACGTTCACGTGTACATAACGCATTTCACTGTTTTAGTCACCATGCTTCAAGTTGATTCATAAAGATACGTAGAATATGAACGCTGCTATAATGTATATAGTAGCCAGCAACTTCCAACATCCTATTCCTAAATTCTCTGACGAAGTGATAGTGATTTATTCTTGTGCCAGTAGTTTTTTTTCGAGACTATATACCAGGCTGTGAAATGGCTGTTAATAGAAACCTTACAATGTCTTAGGCATTGTAATCAATAGTAGTGTTTTCGAACCACCTAAAGTAGGCATTGGCATTTTGAAGTTACAATGAGTGCTCCAGGTTTTATAGTTAATGCTGTCTTCATACGCAATGACGTATTGTTTAGAGTGGTTCAACATAGGTCGAGCCACAAACCGCGGTGGATCAGGGGCTAAGGTGCTCAGCTGCTGACCCGAAGGTCACGGTTTCGATCCCGACAGCATCAGTCGCGTTTCGGGGGAAATGAAATTATATAGACTCATGTAGTGTGTGATGTCAATGCACGTTAAAGAACACTATAGATGTTTGAAATTTCTGGAGCCGTCTACTACGGCATCTCTTGTAATCATATCGTGGTTTTGGGACGTAAAACCCATGTACTCTTATTATGAGCTGAGCAACTGGAAGAATTTCACCAGTACAATAGCCACCCATTCAGGCAACGGGCGTACTGGCCATCGATCGCCATTTCCTAACGTCGTCCAAACCAAGCCACATCTGGAGAGCGAGTGACTCAATGCACTTCACTATTTATCTCTATGCCTTATCCGCCGATTTCAACTACGCTTTAGAAGCTCTACAGGAAGTAATAATGATTTTATTGGGCTCATTTCGGTTTAAAACTATTCTAAAGAACCTCGGCGGTATTTTTAAGCGATCACTTTCGGCGATACTTGGACTAAATTTCACGGGATCAGCGCCGGAGGCATCATTCTCTGGGACTATGGAAGGCAACCAAAATATACATAGGAATGCAATTATTTATCAAATATATAGTTGATTCCACGCCCGAAAGCGTGACTCATTGTAAATTGAGTCAAATGTTAACATATGTCAGGCACAAATAGTAACCAAAGCACACTCACTACTCGCTTTACAGCGCAAAGGTAGTTTCGTACTAATCTTCAGGTAAAAATAATATATGCATTTCTAATATCTGGGATCATCATAAAACTGATCAAGATTAAACATTGCAGGACGCGCCCCAGGAGAGCACTTAGTCATCTAGAGCTTCGAAAAACACGGCGCTATCTGTTCCTCAGCGATGAGCCCTTTTTCGCATGGCTGTAAGTGCTCGGCAAGTATCCATCACGTTTCGCAATGCCGGCCATTAGTCGAGGCATCGCCTCATATCCCACGGAGAGCGCGCCTACGTGCCTCTCACCTTGCAAGATAGCAGCGGAAAAGAGAGGTGCACATTAGTCCCAGCATCGCGAACAACGTGAATTGAGATGCAAGGCGCACTTAACTTGGTCCTCCCAAAGAACACAGCTTACGTGAGAAAACGAAATCTGTAGTGGCTGGCAAATAGCTCGTAGACACCTCTCAAGTAAAAATGCCAACTGGCGAATTCCGTGGATCTGAAGGCCAAATCATGCGAGGAATAATCTTAGTCTCATTTCAGCCGCATGCTCGAGCAGCGACGCAAGCTTTAGGAATATATCCGAGGCTCACTGTCTATAGGTGCTGCATACGTCATAAATTATTCACATTTTTGTCTTTTTTACACTATTTCTTTTTGTAGAAAAGCAGACCAGAACATGTCACATCAGGTCAACCTCACCGCCTCCCTCTAATAAACTTTATTTTTCTTTTTTTCTCTCTATGAGTATTTTATAGCAATTTTGTGGCAGCTACAAATGCCCGCTTGCCTCTTCCGCTGCGTTGTGGCGTAATTCTACCACTTATGGCTGTTTGTGAAGTTTATGAACACTCATGCAAGCTCACACAAATGATTGGCGCGATGCGCAAACGTGCGATACTCCAAAATATGAATAAGCTGTCAAAAAATAATTAAAAACCATTTGCAGACGCCAATAAACTACAGAGAGAACAACTCTCTTGTTTAGTGAACTGTATGAAAGATCATCTTATACCAAGCAACATTAACTTCAAGCAAGGAGGGAACCGGGAGGAAAGGAGGGGCAGGGATGTTAACTAGTCTAGAACGCACGGTATGCTACCCTACATTGGCGACATGGATTAAGGTTGATTTACATGGTTAACGTGGTAGCCGTTACAATAATGTTTTTCATTTGCATTGGACACTGAGTCAAGCGCATCGTGCAGGACTTTGAAATACAAGTTTAGAGGTGGAAATCGTCTCAGCATGAGGCGGCATACGACACTTGGTCTAGCACATCGCAAAGGGCTTTAAAAGGCAAGTTTAGAGGTGGAAATCGTCTCAGCATGAGATGGCATACGACACTCGGTCAAGCACATCGCGCACGGTATGAAAGGCAAGTTTAGAGGTGGAAATCGTCTTAGCATGAGGCGGCATACGACACTCGGTCAAGCACGTCGGGCAGAGCTTTGAAAAGCAAGTTTAGAGGTGGAAATTGTCTCAGCATGAGGCGGCATATGACACTAGGTCAAGTACATCGCGCAGAGATTTGAAATACTATAGAGGTGGAAATCGTCTCAGCATGAGACTGCATACGACACTCGGTCAAGCATATCGCGCAGGGCTTTGAAATACAAGTTTACAGGTAAAAATTGTCTCAGCATGAGGCGGCATATGAAACTCGGTCAAGCACATCGCGCAGGGCTTTGAAATACAATTTTAGAAGTGGAAATCGTCTCAGCATGAGGCGGCATATGAAACTTCGTCAAACACATCGCACAGGGCTTCGAAATACAAGTTTAGAGGCGGAAATCGTCTCATCATGTGACGGAATACGATACTTGGTCAAGCACATCGTGCAGGGCTTTGAAATACACGCTTAGAGGTGGAAATCGTCTCAGCATGTGGTGGCATACGACACTCGGTTGAGCACATCGCGCAGAGCTTTCAAATAGAAGTTTAGAGGTGAAAATCGTCTCAGAATAATGCGGCATATGACACTTGGTCAAGCACATCACGCAGGGCTTTGAAATACAAGTTTAGATGTGGAAATCGTCTCAGCGTGAGGTGGCATATGACACTCAGTCAAGCACATCGCGCAGGGCTTTATAATACAAGTTTAGAGGTGGAAATCATCTCAGCATGAGGCGGCGTATGACACTTAATCAAGCACGTCGCGCAGGGCTTTGAAATACAAGTTTAGAGGTGGAAATCGTCTCAGCATGAGACGGCATACGACACTCGGTCAAGCACATCGCGCAGGGTTTTGAAACGCAAGTTTAGAGGTGAAAACCATCTATGCATGAGGCGGCATACGACACTTGCTCAAGCACATCACTCAGGGCTTTGAAAGACAAGTTTAGAGGCGGAAATCGTCTCATCATGAGGCGGCCACTTCTGCTCTTGCTCCGCGAGAGTGCGTCCAAAGACACCGGCTGTTACCCCTCGAACAAATGGCAGTTGTTTCATTTTTATTTTGAAAACCCGCCACACAGACAAAATAAAATGAAATGAAAATAAAAGATGAAAAGTGGTGATGCTATTGCAGTGATGCCCATTTTCCGTGTGTCTGGCGATATTGCTTTGTCATTCATGACTCCACTTTGATTCTCGGACTCCGATACTGCACTCCTGTTTCTATTTGCCCGCGTTCTTCTGCCGTCGCGTGTTGCTTCTGCGACATTGTCTCTTGTTCTTGCTGCAGAAAAAAATGTGGGTCCTTGATTTCAGATCAGTTTTGATGTTTCTTTCCCGTTTCATCTGTTTGGAATTGTTTTGAATGCCAAGTTACAGGTCACGCTCCTACAAACGACGCAGTCATTTTAAATACTCGTTTTTATCCTACTGATCTTTGGGCGGTTCAGCAAAAAACATTATAACAGAGCACTATTATTGAAAGTGGAAATATATTAAGTAAATAGGCGAAGAATTCGACGGCCAAAGATAATAATGGGTCGACATCATTTCGTCGTTGATAAGAGAAACACACTCTTTCAGGGCTTATTGATGCACCAGTAAACATTCCATCTTGTTGGTGCAATTCCACAACATGATTGACTAGGCTTGCTTCAGAGGCTTACTAGCCCGGTTATTTTAGCTTACGCGTTACTTTGAGGCAGGTGAAAGCTACAAACGAACAGTTGGGATATTGAACAGTGTGTAAAATGTTATTTGGTTAACGTTAAATGCTTTGAATGGTAAACTGTTATTAGAGGGATTACTTATTATTTCATATGTTTTTTAGCGAGGACTAATGTCTGCATTTTTGAAATATTTTGTGGATAACATTGAACAATATGATGGCACCAAAACATTACTAACGCACATAATTTAAGAGATCTGTGCGGTTGCTCGTAGTTCTGATGCGCTACCCTAAGTGTGCGTGTGATTTTGTACCTTTCTTTTCTCTCCTCTATTCCTTCCCCCAGTGCAGGGCGGCAAACCAGACATATCCCTCTTTAACTTTTTTTCTTTTTTCTTACTTTTGATTCTCCCTCTCTTACTCTCTGCATGAATTGCGCTGCGCCCATATAAATTTTCCTACACAGGCCCTTCACTAATACATTCTACGCCAGGTGTATTCTTTGAAATTGTCCAATGCTGCTACTCCTTTCATGAAGACACATCTCACTTTCTTGCTGTGAAGTCTTCCCTAAGTAGGGATGAACCACCATTTCTTTTTTTTTTTGGCGACTGTTTCACCTTTGACTCTATGCAATAATGTTATTTGTAATTAAGCGAAGATATTCAAGTAAGTTTCAGTCACTACAAAATTTACGCTTCATAATTACGTTTTGACGTTCCATTTGAAACCTATCTCCAAGGACTGTACGTATCTCAGTTGCTTATACTAAAAGACAAAGAAAGATAGTTATCCCGAAAAAGGGAACAGAAATCGAGTGAGCGAAGAGTGCCATGCACGCATAAGGACCATTTATTTCATCAGACAACACCAGACTGAAGCGGAGACCGCAGCGTTGGACAGCGGGCCTTTGCGCGGTTCCCCAGGTGCAAACTTAGATGACATTTCTGGTTCATCCTCGACTTCGGCTTATGACGACAGTATGTCAAACAACAAAGGGAAATTGAATTGCCAATAGAACAGAAAAAGACATCAAAGTGAGTAAATGAGCCTGACTAATGCTGAAAAGTGGAATAAGTTGGAATCGTAGTTTTAAAATGGGTACAATGAGAGAAGTGATAAGAACCAAAGTAGTGAATTGGAATAGCTGGAACATACTTATCAGGATCAGCGCACAATTTATTCACACTTTTCTTGTCTTTTTGTACTTTTTGTGCGCTGATCATGATGGGGGAACCACCTTCCACCTATTTCTCATGCTTTGGTGGCAGCTTGATGATTCCCTCGTATTTATTGCAGTGCTGCAAAGAGTTTTAAAGTTTCAAATTATGCTTCTCTATTTACTTGTGCCAGTCTACTTGGACGTGACCCGACAAATGCTTGTATAATAAATATCTGCTCTGTCGGCGATGACTAAATTTACATAATCTCATCCAGGTAATTCTGGTATGACTGAAATGGGTGAAATTGCGGAAGCGAGGAAGTCGTTTAACACGTTTTAGGCGACCATCTGTTTTGTTCTGGTGCACATAAACAAATTTTGCCAACGGTAATTGACATAAATTATTGTGAAAAGGAACAATTTTTCAGTGCAGATCCCTCAAGCCATCACTGTCAGGGGTTCTAAATGCAGTGTTAACGAACTCATGAACGTGAAGCCTGAACAAGCAGCTTCAAGCTTTCGTTTTTAAAAGTACAGTTCAGTGCTGTCACTGTAAAGTCCAGTTTTATCACGAAAGTCGGGCTGAAGTAACGTGGTAGGAATGTCACATAAAGGACATGTCTTCAGTGGAGATACACTGAGACTGCCAATCACAGCATGTCAATTTATTTATTTATTGTTTTCTGCTCAGAATCTCCGAAGCAGGACGTTATGCAGTTCACTTTGCCCTTACATGCTAATGTATATATGTAGAGAGAGAGAGAATAAAGAATATCAAAAGGTAAAAAGGTTCAATAAGTCCAGATGCTACCCTACACGAGGGAGAGGGGGATGAGGAATTAAAACAGATAGACAGATGATGAGATAAACATTTCACATAACACACACACCACACATACTTCGGGTTTCACAGGCGGTCGCACAGTGATGTTGCCCTTAAGAATTGTAGAAGGGCTGGTCCCTTCGATGCACCTATTGTTGCTTCCTTTATGGTATATTCCTTTTTTTATGGAACAATGTTATAGCAAAGCCAGCAGTAGAGCCTTTTTAGCGACGTTGGTTTCCCCACAAAATAAATAATCATATCCACTGTTTTTTTATTTTGTGTGTGTGTGTGTGTGTGTGCGTGTGTGCGCGTGTGTGTGTGGAGGGGGGTGCGCGCGCTGTTATGCCTGCGAGTCCACAGCGAACGGCCGTGCCTCTGAAAAAGGCAATCTGTGTCAAGGCCGGCCCGCAGTCCGCCTGACGCGAACGACTCAACGGCGTAAACACGCGCGGCGCCTTTCTGGCGCGCACGTGCGGTGAGTCAGCGCCAGCGAGCACGTCGAGTAAACAACGGGCGTCTTCATGTCTGGGGGTCTGACGCATTGCGTGGTGACCCCATTGGAGGAGTCTGCCCTGACGACCAGCGGCGCTTCTGATTGGACATTTTGGTTGGACCCGGTGCATATAAAAGAAGCCCTGCGGCGCGTCGCGAGCGGCGGTCCTTGGTGAAAGCTGACATGTGTGTCAGAGCGGACCCGTTTGAGAGCAGACCTATGTGTTAGAGAGGAGAGCTCGGCTCTTCGAGTCTCTGTCGGCCCCAGTGCCGAATTCGTAACGCCTCTGTATATATGCTGTACATAAACCTTGTTTAACTCACCGTCGTCTCGTCCGCTCGTCTTATCAGCTCTGCGCAGAAGCAGTCGCGAGCTGAGAAACATACGCTACCAAAACGGCTGGTGACCTTCCCGGCGGAGTTGGAAGCAGTGGCGCCTTCGGGACCGTGTTGGCGTCGCCGTCTTTCGCAACAGTGGTGGCAGCGGTGGGATTTCGAAGCGCCCTTCGTAACGTCGTCGGAGGTGCGCGTCGCAACAGTGGTGGCAGCGGTGGGATTTCGAAGCGCCCTTCGTAACGTCGTCGGAGGTGCGCGTCGCAACAGTGGTTGGCAGCTGCGGGATCGGCCGGCGTCAGCGACATCGATGCGGTGAGTGCCTGACGTTTTCCCCTCAGTTCACCAGACTACTCTAGCTCAGGTTGTAGTAGTTTAGAGAAGGGCTGTGTGAAGCATTCGAGTGAGCTTTGATCGTTTCAAGCCAAGTTGAAGTGCTTTGAAACCAAAGTTAATGCGGAGGTGGTAAACACAGGAGTGTCAAAAATTGCTTGCGCGTCTTGCTAGTAGACTCATAGTGGGTACGGCAAGTAAATTCTTAACAGGGGCAAACAGCAAGAGGCTAGTGTGAACGATGGAGAACCTTAAAGTGAAGGAACTCATCGAAATTTGTGAGGAACTCGGAATTACTTTAGGCCGTGCGAAACGAAAACAAGCGATCCTTGAGATCATGAAGGATGAGGGAGTGTCGGCTGAGGAAGTCGATGAGGCCTGGGTCTATATCAAAGCACGCCGCGAGGAGGCTGAAAGGCGAGAAGCTCGCGAAGAAGCCGAGAGACAGGAGCGCCTCGAATTGAAACGAATAGAATTGGCAATACTGCAGTGTTCGCAGGCGCCTAGCGTAGCTTCTCCGACGACTCAGGTCAGCGGTTTTAGAATTCGGGACCAACTGCCACCGTTCGTAGTAGGCGAGGACATGGCGAAGTATCTCGTCAAGTTTGAACACGTCTGTGAGCGAAACGCTTTGAAGCGGTCTCTTTGGGCGCGGAACCTGTTAGCTCTTTTTCCCGGCGAAGTGTCCGACGCGATAACTTGCTTGTCGAGGGAAGCGTTTGAGAGCTATGACGAGGTTAAGGAAGTGCTCTTGAGACGTTATAAGTTGTCACCCGAGGCTTTCAGGCAAAGGTTCCGGTATGCTGAAAAGGGGAATGAGTCACACGTTGACTTCGCGTTTCGTCTTAAAGCCGATTTAATTGAATGGCTCAAGGGCGAAGGTGTTTATGACGACCGCGATAAAGTGGTGGAATGCGTTGCATTGGAGCAATTCTACCGCTGCATCGAGGATAATGTCAGACTTTGGCTGCAGGACAGACTTGGTGAAGTACACCTAAACAAGGCAGCAGAGTTAGCTGAGGAGTATTATACTCGCCGAAAGTTGCACAGCAGGGCAGTGCGCGTTGAAAAGGATGAGAGAAAAGAGGGCTTTTCAAAGAAACCTGATCAACGGAAACCCGCTCCGCACCGTAATTTCAAGAAGGACCTGTCTCTTACGAAGGACAGTGTAGGGGAAGGGCAAACAGAAGCGGAGAAATCGAGTGAGGTTTCTACCACACAGGCGTTTGAATCGGAAAACAAACGGAAGCCGCTAATCTGCTACAACTGCAAAAAGGAAGGACACATCGCGAGAAACTGTCAGGAAAAGTTTGCCTTCGCAACAATCCGAGAATCAGAAAAAAACATGCGGTTGTTGGAGCCGTATCTCCAAGAAATTAGGGTGAATGAGAAAACGTGCCGAGCACTTAGAGACTCAGCGGCAACCATGGATGTTGTCCATCCTTCATTGGTGTATCCGGATGACTTTACAGGAGAATGCGCGTGGATCAGGCAAGTCGCCGAGGAGCAGAGTGTTTCCTTACCAATCGCCACGGTTGTCATTGAAGGCCCGTTCGGTAAGCTTCGCACCGAAGCGGCTGTGTCTGCCGCGCTAAACGATCGTTTTCCTTATCTTTTCTCCAACAACTCAGAGCAGCTTCTCAAAGAGCAGGGTAAATCGTTCTTCCCCAACTTAGCGTGCATGGCCCTCACGCGATCGCAAGCGCGGAAGCTTGACCTTGTTCAATGCGGTGAACTCTCAAGTGACCTTGTCGGCGGGTCGAGGGAACCTGAGAGAGGAAATTTTCCGCGTGAGTCATGTGAGCAGTCGCGCGAGCGGCCCGTCGCCGCACCGACCGGCGTGGTATGCGTAGAAAGGGGAGACGACATGGCGCCATTGAATCAGAGCGAGAGGGCTGCAACGCTCTCGCCTGTAGCGGAAAGTTGGAGCGAGCTGCCGAGAGTTGATCGAGAGACGCTCATTCGAGAGCAGCGTGAGGACCTCTCGATTGAAGCGCTAGTGGAAAGCCACAAAAACGCGGCACAAGTGCTGTCGAAGGAGCACTACGAGAAATCGGTGAAGAAGCGTGCTTTTGAAGTTGATAATCAGGTAATGCTGCTGCAGCCGTCCAAAAGGAACAAGCTTGAGGTTGATTGGGAAGGGCCCGCAAAAGTAGTATCGAAGCTTTCTGATACCAATTGTGAAGTTAAATTAGGAAGGCGGCCGAACAAAATTTATCACAGTAACTTGAAAGCAGTCGTAAATTTACTTTTAAGTGCTTCAGAGGAAGAGGAAGCAGAAATTTTTAGTTCTAGTGAGGTAATCAAAAGGAAATCGGAGGTAATCTTGGAGCCGTTAAACCTAGAGCCTAGGTTAAGTGAAGTCCGGAAGGAGGACCTGAGAAAGATTGTTTCCGAGTTTGGAGACGTGTTTTCGGACCGCCCCGGAAACACGAGGGTGATCGAACACGATATCGAGCTAAGCGGTGAGGAGTCAATCCGTAGCAAGCCGTATCGTTGTTCCCCTGTGCAACGTCGCAAGTGTGAGCCGCTCTTGGTGCCGCATAGGTATCGTCGCCTAAAAGTGGCCGGTTACTGAGGTGGAGCATGTTGCTCCACAGCGCAACTTTGACGTTCGCTAAAAAAAAGGAAAGCTATACGCTAATGCAGGTGCATTGAGCAGTGCGTTCTAGTTAGTACCTTCTCAACCTTTCGGTTTCTCGCTGGCGATTCGGGGCAAAATTTTGACCTCATCACGACCTGGGCTGAGCGCTCTCGTTCAATGTGATCTCAAGGGGCCAACTTTATGTGGTATTCTAATTCGTTGCGTTGTTGTAAGTGTGAAAAATTCAAGTTCTTACTTTAAGGGTCTTTTGTCCCACATGTGCCTCTTGATGTAGAGGGAACGAAAATCCGATAGACACTTAGCTAGGTATATGTTGTACTATACTTTGTCTGGTGTTCTGTCGGGTGACCGAGGGCACTTGCGTGTGTTGTCTGTTGTCGATCCGTTCTTGGCAAGTTGCAGAACCATCGACAAGTGCTGAAACCGAAGGTGGTCAGAAGAGACGAGTGAAGCTGGTCGACAAGTTGTGGCGACAAGCCAGTGGAGCTGGGATCCGTCGTCAAGAATGGGATGTGTTCCCGGAACAGTCTGGAGCTGCATTCTCCCCATGGCCCTGGAGGCGAACCTGGAGGGACCTGGCGAACGAGCGCGCCTGTCATCCGAGCCCAGTGGAAGCAGCTCGTCTTTTCGGCGCATTGTCTGGCGGCGGGGGTGCTGTTATGCCTGCGAGTCCACAGCGAACGGCCGTGCCTCTGAAAAAGGCAATCTGTGTCAAGGCCGGCCCGCAGTCCGCCTGACGCGAACGACTCAACGGCGTAAACACGCGCGGCGCCTTTCTGGCGCGCACGTGCGGTGAGTCAGCGCCAGCGAGCCCGTCGAGTAAACAACGGGCGTCTTCATGTCTGGGGGTCTGACGCATTGCGCGGCGACCCCATTGGAGGAGTCTGCCCTGACGACCAGCGGCGCTTCTGATTGGACATTTTGGTTAGACCCGGTGCATATAAAAGAAGCCCTGCGGCGCGTCGCGAGCGGCGGTCCTTGGTGAAAGCTGACATGTGTGTCAGAGCGGACCCGTTTGAGAGCAGACCTATGTGTTAGAGAGGAGAGCTCAGCTCTTCGAGTCTCTATCGGCCCCAGTGCCGAATTTGTAACGCCTCTGTATATATGCTGTACATAAACCTTGTTTAACTCACCGTCGTCTCGTCCGCTCGTCTTATCAGCTCTGCGCAGAAGCAGTCGCGAGCTGAGAAACATACGCTACCAAAACGGCTGGTGACCTTCCCGGCGGAGTTGGAAGCAGTGGCGCCTTCGGGACCGTGTTGGCGTCGCCGTCTTTCGCAACAGTGGTGGCAGCGGTGGGATTTCGAAGCGCCCTTCGTAACGTCGTCGGAGGTGCGCGTCGCAACAGCGCGCGTGTGTGTGTGTGTGCGTGCGTGCGTGTGCGCGCGCGTATGTGTGTGTGTGTGCGTGTGTGCGTGTGCGTGTGTGTGTGTGCGTGTGTGTATTTGTGTGTGTGTGTGTGTGTGTGTGTGTGTGCATGTGCGTGTGTGTGTGTGTGTGTGCGTGTGTGTGTGTGTGCGCGTGCGTGTGTGTGTGTGTGTGTGTGTGCGTGCGTGCGTGCGTGCGTGAAGTCCCTAACTCGATTGTGGGTAGATTCTAGTGGTTATGGGGCTCGAGTGCGGGCTTAGGGGCCGTGGGATCGAAGCAGCACCGCGGCGACCACATTTCCATCTTACAGAACGTCGGCGGCGTCCGCAGTCTTCTCTCTATCTTTAAAAGAAAGAGGACTTGGCGTGCCGCAGCGCGACGCTCTACCGAATAAGCCACGGACGCGACGCTGATATCGGTGTCAGTAACGCGCCTTATATCTTTAACGCCGCTGCGCGCGTCCCCCTCCCCCTTCGATCGCTCCTCCGCTCTCCTCGCTCGCTGCAGCTGCGCGCGCACACCTCTGTCTCGCGCGCCCGCCTTCTCTCTCAGTCACCCGTCGAGAGCGGGTCGTGCGATGAATGTCCCGGAGGCAACGCAACCATCAACAACGAATGCCGTACAACCGAATGCCAGCACTGCACCCGTCGTTGGAGGTGACGGTACCGCGGTGGTTTCGCCGACGTTGGGAGACAAGGCGGTGCTGCGAAGGGCTCGTGAGACCGAACGTAAGCGGGCGAAGCGTGCAGCGGATGCCGAACTGCGTGCTCGCGAGGCCGAGTGCAAGCGGGCAAAGCGTGCAGCGGATGCCGAACTGCGCGCTCGCGAGGCCGAGGACAAGCGGGTGAAGCGTGCAGAGGATGCCGAACTTCGCGCTCGCGAGGCCGAGGACAAGCGGGCGAAGCGTGCAGCGGATGGTGAACTGCGCGCTCGCGAGGCCGAGATGAGGCGTCAGCATCGAGCCGCGAACGCGGCCCAAGAAGCGGAACGACAACGCAAGCGTCAGGCGGAGAAGGGCAATGAAGGCCGGCGTCAAGACGCCGCTCGCAATCGTCAACGGCGAGTGGACGTTCCCGAAGCCGTTCGAGCCAGTGAACGTGCAGCGTGGGAGAGGGTGCGAGCCCTAGACTTGGCTCGTCCGGACGCGCGTTTCAAATGCGACTTTGTGGATCGCAGCTTCGGTCACAGCTGCGCCGTGTGTGACCGGCTGTGGTTCAATAACAACCTGAGCTGCATTTTCGGCGTGAGGAACGAGACCAACAGGTTGAACGCGTTGCGGGTTCTTTGGAACGAGTTCGGAAGACGGTCGGGCAAACACCGATGCGACGACATGGATGCGCAAGACCCGCGGCTGGCTCCCTTCGGTGCGTTCGATGACGTGTCTGTATCTCGAGTTTCCGACCACGATCAACGGTGGCTTCATAGACTTGGCGTTCAGTAGGAACTGTACGGTCCGCTCCGTCTGGCAGGATCCGCTCACCGTACATTTCTCGGATCACAAAGCGCTGGTACTAACCGTGAGCTACAACGATAACACGAATGGGCGCTAATTTGTAGTGTAGTTTGTGTGTGTGTGTGTGTGTGTGTGACGCGCTCGCGATGTGTGCATTCAATGCATCGTACGAAAATCGTGAAGTGTAAATAAATAATACTTCGTATATAATGTATCTGTGTACAAATGCTTCATGACAAACAACACTTAAATTCAATAATTACACTTTAATCATCATCATCAGTAATAAAACTCCCAAGCATTTCCCCGAGGGTGAACATGGTTAAGTGCGAATGCACGGGGTGATGCTATGAGGGGGAGTAAAGCTAAAATCCGTTGGCATTCGCCAGTGAGTTAACGTAAACTCCACCGTGCGATCAAATTGCGATTCCCAGGAACCATGACACCATAAAGGCACCATAGTGTGATTATTAAATATAATAGTGCGAATTAATAAATACCCCTGATAGCATCACCCCGTGCATTCGCACTTAACCATGTTCACCCTCGGGGAAATGCTTGGGAGTTTTATTTTCAATCCCCCACTACGTCTTCACTCGTAATCATATCGTGGTTTTGGCTCGTGAAACCCAAATTTCTTTTATATTGCAGCTGCGGGTATCAACGATGCTTGAAGTAGACTTCGGCTAAATCTGACTTTGAGACAGTTAAACGCGCTGCTATTGCAGATAAAGGCAAAAAAAAAATCAGCGCGTGTGTGGATAGAAAGTGGTGGATATTGACCCGTCGTCGATGAGGGCGACGTGAGTACGCTTTTATCTGACATCCGACGACCCCCTTGTTTGGCCAAAGATCATCCTCTGAGCTTGATTCATGACTAGACCTTTCTCTGAGAACAAGTTTGAACAATAGCCGACCACTGACCTGTTGAACGGAAAAAAACGAGACGAATGGTCAAGAACGCGTCATTATGTGGCCTCAGAGCTTCAGTGCGATGGTATCTTGTTAGCTGAGAGGGGCATTTTTTTTTCTAACTGCTCCAACGTCGTGGCAATCGCCGCCAAACTGTGCGGGATTTCTCTCGCTGTCTCAAAAGACATAAAGAAAAAACCGTAAACGTACCGAGGGTGTGAGGACGCTTTAGGGACGAAGCTTCTACAGGCGTAGGCTAGTCCCGCGTTGTAGTAGCCACCACTGGTACTCAGAGCGCTCACTAGAGGGTGCTGTGGCGCTCGCACCACTTTTTTATGCGGACGCACCACTTTTATGCGGACGCACCACTTTTATGCGGACGCACCACTTATTTTATGCGGACGATATCGTCTTATTTGCGGACAGTCGAGATGATATACAGCAGCTGGCGAATATATGCGGAAGGGAAGGTGAAGCTCTTGGACTAGAATTCAGTGTAACGAAGTGTGGATTGATGGTATTCAATGATCCCTGTGATCAGACGGTGTCCATACAAGGCCAAGAAATACCGAGGGTAAGCGAATACAAGTACCTTGGAGTATGGGTAAATGAGAGTGATAGATACATGGAGGTACAGGAAAAAGCCTCGGCAGCAAAAGGAAAGAGGAATGCGGCAATAATGAAGCACAGAGAGTTGTGGGGATACAATAGGTATGAGGTGCTTCGAGGTCTGTGGAAGGGTGTAATGGTTCCAGGGCTTACTTTTGGGAACTCAGTGGTGTGCATGAGGGCAGAGGTGCAATCGGGAATGGATGTAAATCAAAGGACTGTGGGACGCCTCGCGTTGGGTGCTCACAGGAAGACGACAAACGAGGCTGTAAAGGGCGATACGGGGTGGGCAGGTTTTGAGGCGAGGGAAGCGCAGAGCAAAATAAGGTTCGAAGAAAGGCTAAGAAATATGAAGGAAAGTAGATGGGCAGAGAAGGTGTTCCGTTATTCGTATAGGAAGAGCGTGGACACACAGTGGAGAAAAAGAACTAGAAGACTAACTAGTAAATATACGGCTGGTACTGTAAGCCATATGTCAACAAAGAGCGTTAAGGGAAAAGTCAGGGAGGCGGAGAGGATTTACTGGATGGCAGCTATGGAGAAAAAACCGGCTTTGAGTAACTACCGAAAGGGCAAAAATGAAATAAGGAGGGAGGCATTTTACGATAATTCAAGGGGAAGCGCTTTACTGTTTGAAGCGAGATCGGGTTGCCTTAGAACGCGTAGTTATAAAGCAAGATTCAGTAAAGAAGAAGAACAATGCACATGCTGCGGGAAAGATAAGGAAACGGCGGAGCATGTTCTGATTGAATGTGGAGATATCCACCCAGGTGTACGTTTGGGCACGAGCCTACAGGAAGCCTTGAGTTTTAGGGACAACAATGGAAAGCTGAACACACCCGCGATTGAAATAAGTAAGAGACGGTTAGAGTATTGGTGGCAGAAAATTAGAGAGAAAGGACAAAAATAAATATTGGAAAAATAAAATATGGACAGTGTGCCATAAATGGCAGAGAACTTAAGCTGAAAATTTACCTTTTTTCCATTAAGATAGAATTTATCGAAGTAGAGGCATTAGGCCAACATCAAAAAAGAAAAAAAGGGTTTTTTTTTTGTCGAGCCTGGTGGCATACTTGTCACCACCCCGTTATAAAGGGGACGCTCATAGCATCCATCCATCCATCCACTAGTTTTCGAAGGAACGGCACAGGAATTGGCGTTCTTTGTGTAAACATTCCATGGCAGTGAACAGGCGCACTCACGTATCACATCGTGCAAAACAAGGCTATTGGGTACCCACGTAAGGTGCGAAAGTGCTGTCACTCACTTGTCACGTGACTATAGTGCATCCTGGTTTTCCCTCCAAAGCCTACGCTGAGAGCACAGGGAAGCGCGAGACAGCGAAAATGCCCGCTTGTTGAAAGAACAGCTTCTGCTTTTTCCTTTTTGTCTTTCTTTCTTTTTCACAACAGGGATGAAGGTTTGTCGTGTGTCGTAAAAAGTTTTTATAATGATGAATCGGCACGAACTCTCCTGGTCTTCTCCTTCTACTTTGCTCCAAAAACACATGCGTCGACATTTATGGCGTGGAATGCAATAACTCTGATGAGCGAGAGGTTGAGTAAACAGAAAGACCAAGGAAGAAAGATAGAGTGAACGAAAACAAAAAAAATCGCAGGGAAGTGAGATTTGAACCCACAATCCAAAGGTCAGTGCGGTAGCCATTTGACTATCTAAATTTTTTATGCACCGTACTTTTTCAACATTCAATTAGAGACGAAGAACTTGTCTTCATTTCCTCGTAGCGCAACGCAATGGTGACCATAGAGTACAAAATCGCATTATAGTGCCAAGAAATATTTCAAGACATAGAGTACAAAATCACATTATAATGCCTAGAAATACTTGTAGACACTGTAATCATATCCAAGAACAAACTACAGTGTCTAGAAATATTTCTAGGTACTATAAACAAACTGAGCTGAGTGTGTAAATACATCCCACTACAGCGTGACTTAAAGGTGGTGGTGATCACGATTTCAATGACGATGAAGACAACAATAGTAAGTATACGGCTTGATCAGTGTCACAATCATCATACATGACGATGGTGATGATGGCATAGAAAAGAAAGGAAGGAAATAAAAATGTGTAGCTAATCAAGCCGTAACTGTCTAGCCCGAATGGCTGAAACATGATCAGTGGTTAGCGGTGGGGCCGGAGGAAGATGGAAATACAGAATGGGCTGTGAACTACGCTTTACGACTGCTTGTACATGTACAGAGAAGGGAAGGCTTGTTCGAGATAGTTTGAACTATGCGACCGCGCACAAGAATTTTCATCTCGGTTGAAGCAGTAAGCTGGTAAGACCGGTCTCCTAGATTAATTCACGTGAGAGCCTTATAGGAGCTGGCTAAAAGACACGAACCTATCACCCCGTATTAGGTCTCTCCGCACGCCTCCAATACGTAGAGCAACTGAACCTTTCTTTTTCAATAGGCACATTACAAATGAACACTTTGTTTTGACAATATGGGACCACCAAAATGACGACCATTTTCGAATATTTGATACCTGAGTGGGCATTGATTTTATATGCCGATGCCCGAAGGCTCATACACTGAGAAACTCCTAAAATATTTATGACAGCATTTTTTATAGGTAAAGCATAGGACGAAATTAATGTTTGTCAAGCATTGCTGGAAATCTCCTATCGTATGTAGTTATGCGTACACTGCGAAGCACCCGTTATTACTACCCCTGATGTTTTAACTCTAAAGAAAATTACCTAATTAATATTTCACAATGAATCAATTGTTATTTTGGTGCAGATCCGTAAACAATAGAGTAAATAATGGGGCAGCTACGCATTACTGATGCGGACTGCAAAAATAGTGGAGCTGGTGGCCCCCTCCTCCTTTTGCTCAATGTTCCCCTTGCATAACTCTTCCTCAGTTTTGCTTTTTTTTACTCTTTGCTGTGTTATACTGTACATGCTTACGCTATTCGTCCCCTTCTCGCAGCCTACTTCCCCTCCTCCTACCCATCACATCACTCATCACCGTCAGTTTTCTTTCTCACCTCTTTGCTATACTATACTGCACAAGACGGTGCCATGATCTAATTTATCCCCTCTTTTTTTTCCTCTTCATCCTCAGTTCATTTTCGCGGCTCCTTCCTATACTATGCAAAGCGATGTTATGCTTTCTTTTGTTGTTGTTTCCCTGTCTTTGTCTGTATTCCTTTTTCCGTGTCTTTTCCTTTCTTTGTCATTTTTATATTCACCTTCTCTAGTCCAAAGCAACGCAATAATGCTAATAATTTTTGCCAACTTTCATTCTGTTGCCCATGGCAGTGCGATCATATGGTTCCCATGAAAACTTGTTTCGGCAGCATGCCTCAGCCACTAGACTGGGTCGCAATTCTAGACGCCCTTAGAGATATGAAAAAAGTTCTAAACTATAAAGTGTTGCATTAGCGCATCACGAATGAATTGTACGCATTCAAATTTTTCGGTACTTATTAGCGCCAAGAAACACACAGAAATACCTGAGTTGCGAAAGAGTTTTGATGATCTTCTTTCAGTTGTGTTTACGTTGGTTCTAATATAACCTTGTCATGAAGTTCCTTTATTTATTTATTTATTTTTATTATTTATTCATTGTTTATTTATTTTTCTTCTCTTACAATAGAGTTAGAGGTGAAAAAGAACGAAGCGACACAAACGTTTAGAATTTCCGTGGAAGGTTCAAGGGTGCGCTACTATACATTTGGAAGTCACAGTAACTAGATAACGATGTTGGGTCCCCCCATTAAATTTATATTCACACAGCACTAGCCAGGCGGTGTCACTATACGCAACTTTTGTTCAGCAACGAAAGCACAAAGGGCACTACGTTTTGTCTCGTCGCCGATACAGATTACTAAAAAACAGACTTGTTATCTCTTTCTCTAACCTACGGCTGAACTTCACCAGGGACAATGTACTTACCTTCAGTGCTTCGGTTTTGGGCTTCATCCACATGAACGCTTTTGATACTGTTTGTGCTCACCTTCACGACACTAAACTCATTATACTAAGTTCCAACTAGTGTGAGTATTATTACTGTAGCAATAATTTAGCATAACAACAACTTTTTAATCACAGCAACTTCTACTCACGATAACCACTATGTAGGCTGTTCTGAATGCGTAAAAACCATTATTGCACTTTTTCCAGTGTGCATATGTTGCTTACCTGGTGGTTATCAATATAATAATTAATTCCTAAAGAGTCTCATAAAGTTATATAATCAATTCTTGGACGATCCCCCGAGTGGGTATGAACCATGTTTGAGGCATCATCATAATCATCATTGTCGTCGTCATCGTCCGCAGCGCACGAGAAGGAAAGAGGCCATATTGCATTCGGGAATATGAAACGAAACAAATCACGTCATCACAGCAACTCTTCAAAAGGAGAGCCTCAGGAGGTAGATAACGTGCAAAAACAGGGTTCGGTGCGCTCCAAAGCAACGATACCAGGCGGGGCCGCAGCCGGCACTGATCATGACCCGGGCGTTCTCAGCAAAAGGGAGTCTGCCCAGTCCGACCAACCAGTTACCATCCTGTCCGCCAAGAGAACGAGCTCCGGCAGCCACCGACGCCGTCACCGCTCAAAGTCTGACCTTTTCTCAGACGCGGCGGAAAAAACTACTGAGCCAAAAGTGAACACGAAGTCCAAAGCAGCCCAGCAGGTGCCGGTCAAGGGAGAGGCCACGGAAGCTGAGCAACCCGCACCAAACGAGCTGGCAGGTATCACATCGGGCATCGGTCAGTATCTGCAATCCTTACTTCCCTCGCATAATTCGACGGCCCAAGAGGAATCGACCCAAAAATCACCTTTGCCGCAAACTCCACCTACAACGCTGCCACCCCTGCAGCAGCCTGCTACAGCATGGCCGCAGCAAGCGGTGCCGCTGATGACAATGCCGCGACAAGCTCTCGCGCCACAGGCCGTCCTCGAAGCTTCGGTTCTTCAGCAGCAATCGCAATCGATGCCCCCTGTAACGCAATACCTACCGCCACCGCAATTCCCTCAGCCAAACTTCCCAATTGCTCAAGCACTCCCTTACGCTTACGGAGGTATGGTACCACCGTGGTATGGTCTACCTCAGCAAATACCTGTCGGACAAACACCACTTCATTTCCTTCCTCCACTTTCCGTGAACCCAGCTACAGCAGCAACTCCTGCTCCCATCATGCATCCACAAGCACCACCCCCTATCGCAGCCTCATCGGCAGCCTTAACAACAAAACCTGAAGCAGCCGGTGCTCCTCAAGCGAATCAGCCACAGTTTGTAACAACGTCGCACTACGCGCACGTGGAGCCATCTGCCATTATTGCGCCGGTCTCCGCCACTCGAGAGACAATGGCCAGAGTTACAGAACCTGTTCCCGACGCCAGCCTTCATGTTGTTGACGATTTCGGTAAGCTTTCGCCCCCTATTTTATCTGAACTTCCAAGCGTAGTCCAAAGCCCAACATCTCAATCATCTCGCCGCCGTCACAGCAGACGGCAGTTTGTGCTAGACGGTAACGCTATCGATAACACGGTTGCTAGTCCTCAAGACGCAGTCGCAAGAGAGGATTACAACCAGTCTGTCGTCAGAGTTTTTAAGAAGCAACGGTCACAGCACAAAAACTTGCATGACGAAGGCCACGAATTTGAGGAAGGCGGGGAAACACAAACATTTCCCATGCGTCATCGTGACTACAGATCCTCCCGTGGCCGCATGAAAAGCAGCGAAGAGCCCGTAGATGAACTGCCTGATCAGATTGTGTCTCCTATATCGCCACCAATATCACCACCAAGAAGCAAAGGCAAATCGAGAAGCCGGTCTTCGAAACTAAGGAGAGCGCCCGTGGTGGCACCGGAATTAGTAGTACCTCCAAGTACACGGAAAGAATCCATACCAGAGGCCAATTTACCACGCAAAGGTAGCGCTTCGTCAAACACTCAAGCTGCCCCAAGTGCCAGTGGTGTGGATAAAGAAGTCCTTAAAAAGCTGGCTGATGCTTTAGCTGCACGTAGACAAGCACTGGCTCAACCAATCTTACCAGGCTGCGGACATGCAATGGAACACAAATGCCACCACAGAAGCGAACACGTTAAACATAGGCATCACGATGAGAAAGAAAGAGAACAAGACAACTCTGAAAACTTTTTTGAAGAAATCGTGGAAGAAATCGTTCCACCTGAAAAGGGAACAGAGGGTAGGCCACAAAAGCGTCTAGTTCGCAAGACGACTAAAATGCGAACTCACAATGTCACTGAGGATCTATTGGGTAAGAAGGGGCAGCTTGACGAGGTACCGCTAGTTGATCGGGTGGAGATGATGAGGTCAATGTTTTTGAAAGAAGAGACTGCTCCTTCCCACACAACACGTTGGTCACGTAGAGGCAGTATAGGACATTATGATACTGAAGCTATAGAAACCACCTCGTGGGGAAGCGGAATGAATCAATCATCTCCTCATTTACGTCCTACCACATATGACGATATTGAACAGTCCGACTCTGGTGAGTACGAGCCCTCACCTTTTAGAGCGGGCCAGCGTTGCTTCAAACCACCCTTCACGAGGCCCCTAGTAGCACCTTGGTACCAAGCTTCATTATCTCCAAGACATGCACCATGGGCAGCCAGGATGGCAAGGCCCAACCGGCTCATCAGGCCTATACCATGCTTTGACTGCGCCACGATAGCGTCGCGTTTTCCTGGAGCGCAGATTAGGAGAGATATTTGCCCTTCTCACACGTTTCCACTGCCCACGCATGCCACTACTGAAACGTGGTGGGGTCAGCAACCCTGCTGTGACCCCAGAGCCGGTGGTTACGCCCAATCTCCCGGGCCTACCTGTCCTGATTGTCAAACTACCACCTTAGCGAATAACCAATGTAATTCTGCGGTTTCACCTCCACCAGCTTTTGCTGAGTTTACTAAGCAGGCGAGACGTCCAAGGCGTGTGGTCTACCGGTCATGCCCCCCTCCTCCAGGACTGCCTGTGATCGATGATACGTACAGGTCTACTGCAGTAGGAGGAGTTGGCGCAAAAGGTGTACCTTGTAGATGTTGCCCGTATGGGGCTAGGAATGACGATGTTGACCATCGTCAGGTGAGTCTAGAAGCAGTTCTACGATACGAAGACATAATTCGTCAAGATGCACAACTTGAGGAGAGGAGGCGGTTGCTGGACGAAGAGAGGATTCGAGAAGATGAACGACTGGCGTTCAGAGAATACCTGGCTGAACAGAATTTGGTTCTGAACGACGATGGTGGTCATCTGCTTGACACCCAGCTGAAAGAATTAAAGGAGGCCCTGCAGAGGGAGCTGGCAAAGCGCCGCGCCTCGAGAGCTAAGTTCGAGGCAGCTCACTCGCGGCCAGGTGCCAGGGAACTGCCAAAGGTTGACACACCATCCTCTGGACAGGCTCATCTCGTTACCGAGGTGAGTTTGAGAATGATCGAACAACCGCATATCTTTAACGAATAATAACGGTTGGGCTTTTTTAAGTCCCGAAACTCTATTATGATTATAATGGATGCCGTAGTGGAAAGCTCCGAAAAGTTCAACCACCAGGGGTTTTTAACGTGCGCTCTAATCTAACTACGCAGCAGCTGACTGGGCTAGTTGGTTGCGCATACTTAAGGTTAATAGCGTGAAAATCACACCGGCGGACAAAAAGAAAAGACGGGACAAGCACTGGCTTAAAATTGAAATTTTATTGTCAAGAATGCTATTATATATACCCAATGAACAGAAAAAAATACAGTAAAGATGAAAACTGGTGCGCAAATACGAAACAACTAAACATCAAAAATCACTGAGTCAGCTACGCCGACTCTCGAAACCCCAAAAAGCAGAGCTCTCTTTCTAACAGAGCAACTGATGGCTTGCTGATGCATGTACTCAGATTAAAGATAAAAAATTTGGTTCCGAATCGGCATGTTACACCGCAAATGTTGTCGAAAGACAATAGCCTTGCGTCTGGAGAGAGTGAACAAAACTTTTATTTGACGTGGGAGACGCCCGCTACGCGCTAAGCGTATCCTGCAGAACTGAGATAAAGTTTTTTCATTCCATTCCATGTTCTGCGCAAGAAAATTGGTGAATGGTATTCGGGAGGCGCTGCGTTAGAGTGCCTCGAGCATAGAGCGGAGGCGAACGAGCGCATCGAGGCATGTTAGACACAGGCGCCATCTGGCCGTTATCTTCGAAAACGAAGGCGTGCAGCCTGCGGAGAAACATGCGTGCCAATCTCGGAGGTGATAAGGTGTAAAACGCAAAGCGACGGGCAGGTGCCACCACCGTGATGTCGTAGTAAAGCGTTGGAAACACCTTTCTGAGCATCGCGTCGCACTCCCAGCGCAGGCGATAAACGCCTCATTCCTTAGAGTTACTTGTGTGTGCCTCTTCTGGTATAAAGGCAGACATACAAAACATCGAAGCGTTGTTGTGGCGCCTCAGACATGCGCAATAATTGCTTTTTAGTTGACAATCGCACAGCTATTAATGCAAAACCTTGAGCAATATTGGTGGACGCTGCGGATGGGGTTGGCCGTTTGGTGCCGTTTGAGGTATGGTTTGGGAGGACAAACAGACAAATGTGTAGACAGACAGACAGACGGACAGATCAAAATTTTTCCGTCGAAGGTCCCCAAGAAAGACTATCGTCTTTAAAAGAAGAGCGCGAGCGCATAATCAGTGAGGCAGCTCAGATGGCGCTTGAAAGAGATCTGTGGAAGAATACTCGGATGGCACGCAGGAGACTCGCATTCGAATGCCAATGTGTTCTTGTTTTTTTTCTATTTATTAGGTTTATTTTTTTCTATCTCGCTGGATAGTAGTTACAGGCGCCATTGGCGGCGGCGGCGGACAACTACGGCGCACGCAACCCTTGTTGCGATCTCACAACAGCTTTCGCTGTAAAAAAGGTAGTCACACAGCTCGACATATATTATTTTAATAATCAATATCCGAAAAGGCAGCACGGCACAACTGACGTTTCGTAGCCACGAACTCACTATAAATTACGGCATATCTGCGATAAGTCGACCCTGTGGGTCATGAGTGTAGCGTTGCAACAACACTGGGACTTAAACGTTTTGCACCCACCAGATGTCAACCGTGTACATTTGCAGGGGACCATGGAGGAGCGGAATTCGCCGGGGTCCTTGAAACCCGATGAATGCAAAGAAGGAGGTGGTGCCAGCAGACGCACATCGCACCCGAGTACACGGCTGGGCGCTCCGCGTAAGGCCTCCTTTGCAGCCGTGCTGGAGACCGAAGCAGGCCCGAGGCGATGCCCAACCACAGAAGCTGATTTGGCGAAGCATCGGGCGTCGAAATGACGCTTGTGCATTGTGAGCGCACAAATGCACACGATGTTGGCGTATGGTCGACGATGAAGTATTTTTTGTTCTAAACGTGCATGTGTGCATGTGTTTATGCAGATACAGTCATGCAAAGATTCCTTTGGTAAATGTTATTTCCGTGCTAGTGGCAGTTCAAGCAAGAAGTTGGACGAAATGAGGACGACGCCTAACGCAAACAAAATTATCTTTTGACTTGCGGTGTAAGAAAGGTTAAATGCATCTTCTTTATAAATATCTCTTAAGAATTCCTGTCATCTCGATTGTTCTTTTATTATTATTTTCTAATTTAGGAACTCTTGACCTATAAGAGCTAAATCAAGATGCAGACGCGTCAACCGGTCACAAGGCAGCAGCAGTCGCCATCTATTATCGTTCGGTGTTTCATAACAAAGCGGCCATCGTACAATGCAATGACAAGAAAAACGAGGATGTATTCACTTGTATACTATTGCATCTGCATTTTTTCAATGGCACGGCTATGGCAACTTTCCTGCACTTGTGTTAGTTCCAATGAACGTCGCCTTTGTGAACGTGATAAGTGGGCGGCTGGTGGTGCAGTTCTGCGTGGTTGCAGTGTTGGTATATGTACCCTTTCTTTCTATCTCGTTGTTAATCCAAGTCTCCTCTTTTTTTTCTCTTCTGATTTCATTGTTTGTTTTCCTGCTCTTTTTAGAATACCCGGACTCTAAATATAAAGAACTTCGGAAATATGCGTTATATTTTATGAAATGGATATCAAGCTTCACACATTTCGCTCTTCCTATTTCGCCTCGGTTATTTCGCGATTGAGAATATCAGAATTTATGTTCTGAAAATGGTGAAGATTGCACTGGATCACGCAAGACTCAAAATAGTGATTCTCGACGATTCTCAGGTCTAATCCTATTGTTACTGGGTCGATGCAAGACTTTAGCTAACTGATGCCAGGTTGTTGCTAGGTTGCTTGTCAGCGCAGTAAGGTTCGAGTTAAACCACAGACAGTCGAAGGCAACACACGGTTGTGCAAATTCCGGACGCCTACTCGAGCTGATCTCGAGCATTCGAACCTCCCAATATCAATAAACATGTCAGCGTTCACGTAGGTCCTCGGGGGATTATCGAAGCCACCGTTGCCTTTCCCATTTTTACCAATTTCTCGTAGTACGGGCCACTGAACTTCTCGTAGCACGTACTCTATGCAGATGCCTCAGCGAATCTGAAACGTGCGGTCACGGTGTTTTTCACAGGGTTAAACTCGATTACTTATTGAAGCTATTCTGAATTACTGGTTACGTTTGTCGATAATTTTACTCAATGTTTGCCATCCATCTGTGGCTTTTATCATTCATACCAGCAGTGAGAAATAGTATTTGTCAAATATCGTGGCACTTACCCGTTGATCATGATGATGATAGTTTTTATACGCATTTGTTGTGAACGAAACGCTTACGATCGGCTTGAACAGTCTGGTTTTTCAAAGGCAATCTAAGTTATTTCCCTCACAGTAATATTTTGAAACTTTCGGTTATCTTCTTTGATTCTTTCTTTCTTTCTGCACTGAGGAGGCCACCTACCTTAGGGCTGAAGTACAAAGAGCCTGGTCCAAATAAAGTTCATTTCTGTCTCTCTTAGATCTATTTTTTAATACGCGTCGGCTCAGTCAGTGACCTTTTATCTCCTCCTATATAACTTTCCTTCTCTTGTCCCCTTCCCCAGTGCAGGGTAGCCTACCAGGGCTCAGCCCTGGTTAAACTCTCTGCCTTCCTCCTTGTGTTCTCTCCCTTCTCTCTCAAATTCACACTAACCTATCAACCATCAGTTTCGAGTGAGCGACACGTGCTTCAGTGAGGGCCACTACTTAGTATGAAAAAACAAAGGTGGATTGAAAACAAAGCGAAAGAGTGGCTTCACATCCCATCAATACATTGACAAGTGTACTATCGCAATGTTCACGTGCTTTGTTATTCAATAACTCCTCACTCACGCCTTGACAACTAAGCGATATAATTTACACCCTCACAATCAGTAAAATTGTGCTCAGAAATCAGTATTGCGATAAATCGACAATACAATGACCCCGGGCCAGCAAAAGTTTGCTCACGTCATAGCTTGTCGGCAAATTGCTCAATGTTTTTGAACCAATCAATGAACTGTGATGCGAGATTCGAACCCGCCTACACACCAATCGAAGGTTAATGGAGAATAAAGACCAAATATCGAGGGAGTGGGAAAGCAAAGGGGGAATGGAGGGCACCTGAGGGGGGTAGGAGGAGGAAAGACATGATCGAAACGAGAGATGAAATCATACCGATATAACAAAGTGGAAAGCAGAAATGAAGAGAAGGAGAGGCAGAAAAAAATAAAGGTAATGAAAGAGAGGATATCAAAGAAGATGACAGAAAAATATAACAAGCGAGTGAAAGAGCTTGAAAGAGGAAGCGAGAAATACCGGTACAGAGATAAAGAAATCAGAAAATAGAGGAAGAAAAAAACAAACATGGGAAATCTCTCCGTCATTGGATTCGGTATTACACGGAAGTGCAACCTGTCTTCACTAAAGTAGTTGAGCGTTTATTGTGCATTGTTTCGCAACCAGTGCGAAGGCATAAATACTACAGCAACAAATTGCATTGCGACGTCAAGCCCGGCAAGAATCTATAAACTTGCAGCGCACACCCCAACAAGAAAGGACGTTCGAAATCAGCATGCAGAGAACGAGCGCGGACTAACAAATTTCACAGCTCGACACGTAAAGCGCGCTGCTACAGTATAACAAATTGCGTACGGAACAAACTCGCAAGTATGTCGAGGACGAGCGCGAAACTCCTGTCGTTGTTACTTCTTGGTGTGTGAGCAGCACGCTTATACTGCAAACATGGCCGCTGCTGCGAGCGAAGAGGGCTTCCTGCTCACTTCAGCGAAAGCTTAGGGGGAAGTGCAAGAGGTTTACAAACCACAC
This sequence comes from Rhipicephalus annulatus, assembly GCA_013436015.1. Lineage (NCBI taxonomy): Eukaryota > Metazoa > Arthropoda > Arachnida > Ixodida > Ixodidae > Rhipicephalus > Rhipicephalus annulatus. The sequence continues at coordinate 22,094 of WOVY01010206.1, read as the reverse complement.
CTGCCATCCCCATTAAGCGATAAGCACGCACGTGCCTCGCAACTCGCGGGGGCATGAGGTTTAGGCGTTCTCCTTCGCACCAGTAGCGCCATCTGACTAGTGATGACGAAAACGCGCTGAAATCGGTGAGCTCTGAGCACGGCTAAAGGTACATGGTTTATATAAATAGCTTGCCGTTAACAAGCTGAACAACAGATGTTTTGTGGTCTAGCAGTTTGGAGCAACGCGCTGCGATGCGTGAGGTCGCAGGTGGTTCGACGCCCGGTGATGAAACATGTCTCTCAATGTTTTTGGTTGTAATCGGTTAGTTTATATTTTATAACGCCCCATCCCCGACGAAAATACGTAACTGTAGCCGTGATGAACGAATAAATATATATATATATATATATATATATATATATATATATAGAGAGAGAGAGAGAGAGAGAGAGAGAGAGAGAGAGAGAGCAAAATAAATGAGGAGTTTAGGGTTAGGAAGAAGAGAACGCCACAAGCTCCGCTGCTACCTTGGTCTTCGTACGACTAGTTTGGAGTAGCCCTACTTTTTTTTTCTTTCTTACGAGAATCAACGCAACTCAATCGTAGCAAAAGAATTCGTCTGAGTGGCTTTAAATAATGCCTCCACCAAAGACAAGCAGCTTTCACGTGCTAAAGATGGCGCCAGCCTGAATCTCCATGCCTGATAAATAGCAGGGGTTCAGATAAAAAATTTCTAAGCAGACACGAAACCATATATTTCTTTACCTATCGAACCGCACCTGCCAGCTTACTTCAAAATGGAGCTGCGAAGGAGGCACCTAAAGGTGACCGAAAAGTAGAGGACTTCCTCTCACCAGCGGCATCCATTAAAACGTTTCCGTGCCGCCTAACGTTAGAAAGTGCCGCACGATCGTTTTACCATCTCGGCTAAGTGCATTCGCATGCCCCTTTCACAGGGCAATGAGAGAAAGGTCCTACTATGTTACAATAAAAGCCGCCACACGCTTAGCGTGTGCTTTCACTCTCTCACTCCCACCCAGTCTCCCTCCCCCCTCCTCTACGTGGTATTGGGTAAACGCCCAGGTCGAAGCCCTTGAGTTCGGTTGCAGCGTTAAACACTTTATCTTAGACTAGTAGTTTCCGCACATAATTCAAGCTAACGGTAAAAAACCAAGCCTCATGGGGGATCGGTACGGCTGAACGGTCCGCAGCGTTTTGCAGAAAATCGATCAGCGAGGAAGGGCTTGCCTTGCACGACATTGATGAATGGCTAGTTGCTGTGACTGGCAGTGAGGAAGGAAAAATAAAGTCGCTAGTGGGTTAAACGAGTTCGCCGTCTATTTCGAGTTTTCCTGCTAAATTCATTAAATTTCGTTGAATGACTGTATTATCCTGCTTCAGTTCAAGCGGTTCTTCAGTTCTTGATGAACATGCCACCTTGTTCAAATCGCACTATTACTCAACAAGCGGCTTTTTAAACATTTCTTGTGATATAGTAGAAAAAATGTTGGCTCGCAAATGTGCCACCGACACACAAATAGAGGAAAAGAAATACACAGAGAGAGATAGAAAGCGGAAGACAAAAAGTTAGACAAAGAAGAAAAGCATAGCCATGTTTGGTACAGTATGGCAACAATAGTTAGCGGGTGGCACAAGACATCATTTTACCTGAACCAGCACGCACTTTCTTCGTTATTTTCTTTACCTTCATGCTTTTCTTCCTCTTTTACATCACTCCCAAAACGTGTGCGCTTGTTTGTCCACCATATTATGCAATGACAACAATAGGGCAGAGATGCTGCGTTAAAACGTCAGGAAGGCTGAATTTTTGTATGTCATAGATGATAAACTTTCTATGTGTCGTAGATAAAAAATTATTGTGATCTTGAACAAGCTCACGCTATATTTCGTTCTCTGCTTCATCGCGTTCCTCTACGTGTTCTGATTGGCTCTCAGAATCGGTGCTCCGATTTGTCTGGAGGGGTATCGTTTATATTGTTTTCCTGCCGTCATTACACTGCGCCGTTAACAAATTTTCATCTGCGCATGTAATATTTTCTCGCGTCATTCAGTTTTGTTGTAGACACGTAAAAAATTGGAAGGATTGTGTAGCCGGCATACACCAACGGGACATGTCTCGATCAGTGCTCAGCGAAACTCATACCTAAAGTAGAGACAGGTCAAACTTACGTGATATATGTCGACGCTAATTTGAAAAAGCAGCGCTTGCCCAGTTTGTCCAGCTAGTGGTCAGACCTGTCTCGCATGGGGAACAAAACAAAATTAACACCGAAAGTGACATGCCTCCAGCGTAAAAATTTAATTCCTCAACCTCCATCTCAGCATATTTTGTACAAATTACCCCACGAAACAAATGACCCAGCCCCCTAACAAACACGTGCGATGCACTCAATGAGAGCAAGGAACCTACCACCCAAAAAAGGCTCTCAGCAATAAAATGAATTCATTGTATCGAGAAAAAAAACGATGCAGACGTTTACTAAGTAGCACAAGGGTGGCGACAGGGTAGTGGGGGTGAATGTGTCGCTTTAGCTTTCACAAACAGGTATGAGATCAGCGGTAAAAAGAAGGTCAATGTGGAGATCAATTGATCATTTATATTAAACAAGGCCAACAATGAAGATTCTTTGGTGCCCCTATACTCTCTTCGCTGCCAACCTTGCACCGCATCACCTTCCTATGTTCATGAACCTTCGGTCGAAATCCATTAAGCGCTTGAACAGCCGAAACGGACGACTTGCCCACGTGCACGCCTGAGCATCATGCTTGAAGTGCTAACGGGTATTGGCGACGTGCTGAAACGTTTATCCATCGGCAGTGTAAGCGTAGAATTGGCTTTGGTTGGGAGAACGGGAGGAGTGAATTGAACTTATAAGGATCATGCAGCCAACCTCAGTGAACTTTTGATTTCGTAGCCGACTATCATTACCACAGCCTTAATAAATATTTTCTGAGAATTCAGGAGACAAGGCTGGAAACTCAGAAGTCAACGCCCGAAGTGAACAGTTTTCTGCCAACATATAAATGCTTATCGCCGCAATAACACTGCGAGCAAGTGGATGCACGTAAGTCATTTACAACTCGAAACATTTGTTTATCTTCCTCTAATGTTTTTCACTGTGCGGGAGATTTCGAACAACTAAAAGGGATCTTTTTGTGATACCGGCAACGTGATTCATTCGAAATACTTGCCTACTCGTCGGTGCTTATTCGAACTTTTCAATTGTTGGTTCTCTTGGTTTCCGGAATTCCAGTTGTTTCGGACTTCAGATGTCGAGCTTCAGAAGCATTAATCAATAAAGATTAAATATATATAGAAAATCTTTGGTCCATCCAACAAACTTTTCCAAGTCTTAATCTGTTGTTACACATGCCTTGAAGTCGATGCATAATAACCAAGGTTTTCAGCTTCATGAAACAGATGCATCTCAAAAAGCAGCAGCGTCTCCCTATGCGGATTCTCTACATTCAAGCGCCATTATTACTCTTCTATTGATTCCGCGATGTTGCAAATCTAAGATGAGAAGGTGAATCATCGAGATTCATATTCTTTTCGTGCTACTTAGTAAATAAAAAAAATTAATTCAACAAAATGTATAACCATTGCCTAATCATTCAGGAAACAGATAAGAACATTTCCACGTTTAGAACTCGATCTACGAACTGACAAAGATAAAATTACCTTTGAATAAAGTTTCCTCACGCGCTATCAGCATGTGCCGATGAAGCTCACGTGACAAAGCGTGCTCTCTATTTTTCCTCCCTTCTTCTTTCTGCCTCTCACCCTCGTAAAGGAATCAGGGGTAAAGAAATCGAAATCCTGTTCACTATGGGTCACTTATATTTTCATCCGCCTCTCTCTTGTTCTTGTTTCATTACCCTTGTTTTTAGATAGCCAATTGTGACGGAAAAAGCAAGTATACAGGTGCGCATAAAAGTGAAAATATTAAAGCTACACCCCCTCAATAACCATCTGCTTAGACTTGCTGGTATCGGTGAAAACTGAAATGAAACTGTGGCATGTTCGCATGAAGCCATATAATAATGGAAATATTATCAGGTTGCTTCGCCGGCAACATGCACTCGCCGCCTCCGACGGTATCGGTTTCGATTTGTTGTGTCACCGCAGCCCCATGGATCGCTCGAACGTGGTGATGTAACTACAATTGTCCACAAGTTGGCTTCCCACTTTGGTTGAGTGGCGTTCTCGTGTGTCTGACGAAGCAGTCAGGAAAGTGACACAACAAGGGCACGGAGAGTGTTTGAGTATTGGGGAACATATCCAGTACGCCTAGACCCAGCTGCCCATTTATGTTGTCTGTACTTGTGGCGAAACTGCAATGATACTTTATGCAGATTTAGGGAGTCCTAGTTCAGCAGTGAAATGACAATCTTCATTATTTTTTATTTTTCTGGCTTGAAGTCACCAATGCAGATTATTTATTTCATTTTAAATAATTCACCGCAAAATATATATAGACTACACTGATAAAACTTCATTCAAAAGAGGAAAGAAAGGCTGGGAGGTTAACTAGACGCACGACCGGTTCGCTACCCTGCACTGAGAGAAGAGATAAAGAGGTAAAAAAAGCTAGAAGAAGAGAGGAAAGGAAAACATACAGAATCACGAGCCCACTTGGGGGACATTTCTTTGTCCAAAAGAGATGGTCCTCTCATTCTAGGTAGCTGTGAACCCTATCAGCACCCTCCGAGTCCCGTACGTTCACCAGAGCTTGTTTGCCTTGAGGGTTCCAACAATAGATTACCGGACCTTCAGAGGCCCCTGAGTTATTCGCGTTGGAGGTAGCCACACGCTCAACACCACACCACATGGCTTAAGAGTGTTGATGATGTCACAAAACTCGCAATCTCATGGGTACTGCGTGGACAAGGTCCTGCACAATACAGGGGCACTTACGCAAGATATCGCTGATAGGTTTCTGACAGCCTCGAAAGAATACATGTGTACCAAGAAAATAACTGCTAAGTAGGGCATCAATTGCATGCAGCCCATTCTTATGCAGCTCCCACAACAGTTAGTGAGCGAGTTGGCTATCTGCTATTCACCCAGTAAAGTTCTCTAGAACAAATGGTTTTATTTTAGCGTCTGTGAACATCCTGCACCTAACGTCTTTAGTACAAAGGCACATTGTTAATAGGGGACAAATTCTGCCTGTAGCAACAAGCGTAAAAAATGCATGATACATTGTAGAGCTGCCACATCAGAACGGGTAATTGGGCAAGTTCGTTTGCTTTCATCATTACGAACAAAAAGTGGAAGAAAAGAAAGATCCCAAGAGGTACGCCACAGACTATAAAGCACTGACCCGCAACTAAAATATTGTATTCTGGATCTAACTAGAATAAATAGCATCTAAAGAACAATGAAAACAAACAGACAACGCGTATGCACAAGGTGATGTCGTCAGGGTGTTTCTTTTGCGTTTTTATTCGTTCCAGATAGAGCTGTCACCTCTGGGGACGCAGGTGCGGCTTGTGACAGCAGGCGTCAAGAGACCACAGCCCAAGCTTCCGATGACAGCCTTCTTCTACCGAATACAATATTCTTAGAAGGAAGCAGATACAATGTGGCACAAGTAAAGACGTCACCCTTGCGTGGATTGACTTTTAAAGTATATAAGTTGAACATTAGACATGTATTGATGGCAAATAAAAAACACTTTTAGGTTCCAACTAATTTCTTCAAGGGTCCCTACCAAAAGTATCAGTAGAGAAAGAACACCTGTAGCAGCTCCTAATATTGTATTACAATGAAAAAGTCTCTGCAATAAGTGAAACCAACAAATACAACGCAAAAGAAGATAATACATAATTTACAAAATGTTCCCGGAATAAGTAATACTAAAAGCACCTTAGGAGCGGAAAAAAAAGGGGAGAGACAGTGAGGAAGTATGTTTTGTGCTATTCATCGTCCAATGGGGGCTTTACCTTTTTTTTAATGTACGCACGTTATTAGACTGGTTAGATTATCATCAAGCTTTTTACAAACTATGCACATTTATTGTTTAGTGTAGCGTGACAATAATTAGTAGATACCTCAGGCCTGATAAAATGACGACGCGATACATATCCACCAGTGCGTAGTGGGTCGTGAAGCGAGACTGTTAACATTATGAGTTCGTCATTGATTAGGTAGTGCATGATCGAGACAATGTTGTATGTCACCAAATTGTAATATTGAGGATGGTGAGACATACATACAAATATTCACCCTTAATGTGTGTATCGTATTGTATGCATGTCATGAACACGAGATCTGGAGTCGGAAGCGCACTAGGTTTCTGGGTTGGTACGTAAAAATGATGGGTGAGTCTTTCGGTTGGCAAAGTCGTAAAATGGACTCCCACAAAATCTCTGGATTCATACGGGCACTTGGTCATAATGAAGAGATTTGCTCGGCCTTCATTCGTATATTTAGACACCAATATTTAGAAAACCCTGGTAACTTTCTACAAGCGTCCATGTCACTTGGAACTGTAACGGCTGATGTTAATTAGAAAGTGTAAAGAGAAACACGCGTTTTAGATGTGTGGGTCATAGTAATTCGCATAACGTGCCACGCGTTGCTGTTACTAGATGTCATGAACTTCAACGTGCTAGGGTGCAGCTGTGTGAAACTCGTGCAAGCTAAAGAACCACCTGATAAACAACAGTATTGGCCATCCTCCTTTCGGTACGTTGAACAATTCTATTACAGCGTTCTAGTTTTCTCCCGAGGCTCGTAGTTCACTAAACCACAAGAATCCACATTGTTAGAAGTGCTTAAAGCCCAGGACTAGCTGCTTTCTGCCTCAACCACATGCAATGCTAAATTTCTGGTTCTGATTTAAAACATCACACAAATACAGCACCTATAAAATTTCTTGTGCTGTTCCCACCCACACTCGCCAATTTTGCATAAAATTGTATTAGCACAGTTGTGAATTCTACATAATAATTTGTTTTAAGTTACCTATGATGGCCTGTTTGATGCGTCTTTAAGGAATATGAGCAAAAAAATAGAATAGGAGAACTTCGTTATACGCTTTAACATCGCCGACTATATATATATATATACTCTGCTGAGCTGTCACTAACGTAGATTTGTAGCTAAATGTTGGATGTAGACTGCACGCTTGAGTTGGGCCAATATGAGTTGGGATCGCGGCAGTTTCAATTTGTCTCGATGAACACTGGTCGGGTAGTGAAACCGCGTTGTTTATTCAAGAAAGCATGCCCTCCCCCATTTCCTCCAGTGGCCCGCGGACACTAATGCGGAGTCATAAACACTCGCCGACGCGTATATAAGCGAAGGGCGCTGGCGATCCTAACGCCATCAGACGGCTAGTTTGCGCACGTAAACCCGAGAGTAAGACAACGTCGACGCCGTAGTGGTGCGCTTCTCGCACGAACCATGCAAACAGAAAAGTAGTTGGTGGATGACCTGAAAGTGGAAGAAAGAGAGCCTTCTAAGAGTACATAGAGAGTAGACGGCGAAGTTGCTTTGACTTGAAGTACGGCCAATAAGGCAAGACACGCACGGTGAGCCTCGGACAGGTCAAAGCCGTGGTCGTGATTTCCCCGAGGTTATCTACCAACCGAGCAACCAACAAGTCAAACCGACCTCTCCATCTCCTTCTTCGAAAGAGGCTCAGCACTGGCTATTTGACTCGGTGCATGGCGTCCTCAGTACACCCCAGGGGAAAAGGCGGGCTCGGCGAGCCGATATTTGACCGCTGAAGACGGCGACGTCAAGGCAAACATTGCCGGATGGGAAGGAGACTTGGTTTATACCGAAACGATGATTGTAGACGTCGGCCACGTAGCATCTCCACAGACTACTGGGGGAGACGCCTTGGAGTTTTCTGCTTTCTATGTTCTCGCAAAAAAAGTAGTCACACCGTTTCTCTTCCTCTTTTTCTTATATTTAGTGGCAAAAATCTACAGCGCATCGCAATTATACTTGTGATTGGTCAATTGATTGATATGCATGGCTGAACGTCCCAAAATGACCATATGATTATGAGGGACGCCGTACTAGAGGACTCCAGAAATTTTGTCCACCTGGGGCTCTTTAACGTGCACCCAAATCTGAGAACACGGGCCTACAGCTTTACAGCCTCCATCGGAAACGCAGCCACCGCAGCCGGGATTTGATCCCGCGACCTGTGGGTCACCAGCCGAGTACCTTAGCCACTAGACCACCGTGGCGGGGCAACTATAAATATGAACAGCCTTTCTCGGACGTTCATTTTCCTCCACATTGTATACCGCAAAAAAAAATGAAGCGAGTTTAGAACAGAAACCTTGCGCTATGAGCCATCATTGAAGAATGAGTGTTTTCATGAGGAGGTCAGCTCCGAAAGGATGGTGTCGCAGAACGCCGGGCTTGGTTAGGTGAAGCTCCGCCAGAAAGACGGAGCCGCGACACACCAACAAAATACCTTTAATGGCGACAAACAAATACTAAACTGTAAATCATGATAACGGTGGTGCACGCACTTATTGGCGCTAAACGGTGGAGCCAGCAGCCAGCGGTCAATTTTCTTTCATCGTCTTCTGCTGATCTCCGACAAACGGCTACATGTGCACGTTCGAAAACACCCATATTCTAGACAACAATGCAGTTAACCTCCGTCTATGTGCACTAAAAATAAACGGCTTAAAGTTTGCGCTAAGCCACTAACTGCTCGTTACACAGCGATGAAGATCGGTCTCATGCTCCTTTATTACTGCATATAGAGAGGGCTTTTGCTTTAACTTTTGTTTTAACTTGGTTTCAACTTGACTGTAGTGATGTTAAGCGTTTGCTTGAACCCTGCTTAAACATGGCTGTAGCGCTTCGAATTGGACCTTAGCTAGGGAATGCTCATTGTTTATTGGTTTCTTGTATACGCTTCAGTTAGGCGATTCTAAATTGTTTCTACGTTGATTCGCAGCGCAGAGGTGTTCCAGATGAACCACAGAGAGTCACAGACACGACACAGGCATGTCGTCGATGGCATAGGTCTTGCATTGATTTAGGATTCTCACACAGCCGCGATGGCCTTTCCCGTTGCCTAGTACACCCTCGTTTTATATGCAGTGAAAATTCATGCTTTACAAACACAGGCATGTTGTGAACAGGCTTTACACTACAACATGTAATATCGCCGTTATATTGCTTGGTACGATCATGCATTGCCAGCGGGAGTCAGAACTTGTGATTATCGTAATGACTTCATAGTTTAAAGCCGGTCACCCACTAAAAAAGGTAAACACGTTACTGCGCGTATTCTCATAAAACAACGTGATGGGTGCATAAGAAGTTCAAGAATATGTCACTCGCATAATAAAGCATGCTACCCATTACACATAATACCGCCATATGGGAAAGCTTCCTTGACACAAGCCACTTTAAACGTCATTGAATACATTGTATCATTTCGCAATTTAAACTTTTTCAGTGATACCAATTATTATAAAGAGTATGCACTAAGTGATGTGTGCATTATATGGACCAGATATTAATGTCGCGTTCAACTCTTATAGGTGATGCGCAAGAGCTCCCCCCTTTTTTTTTAGTGGAAGTTGTGCGTAATGGGGTTTACCAAATTTCAGCGACCCATACCCTTTACTTATGATAGTTTTCTAATAGGCCCCTCGAATTTCTGTGACATATACCCGTTTGTTGGGTTAACCGCAGCGTTTTACATTATTAGTAGACCAGTGGTAAGAACTGGAATATACCTTATTTCTATGCCGCATACCCCATTCATAACGATGTCAGTTTTTATTTGATACGGGATGCGCAAGGAAAGATTTGCCAAAACTCTTCGCTGTTAAAAGAAGAGTTCTGCGATAATTCACCTCTTATATAGGTTGTCCAGCTCAACTACATTACGCTGCAAAGCCTGAGTTCTCGGGTTCACCATCGTGGTGGCCGTATTTCGGTCAAGCTATTTTGGCTAGTGAAAACGTTTTTTTTTTTTTAGTTGAGTTAACGATGTTCCAGTCCGAGTCACTGTCTATTTGTGTTGTGTTTCGTGAAATCGAGCAACAGGTCATAAACATCCTCGTCGACATGGCCGCATGAACATGTTGCAGATGGCGCGCCATGAATTCTGAATCAGTGCTTCAAAGTGCAAGCAGTCCCGCATTGTAGACGATGCACGAGGGTGTCGATGCGTTGAAGGAGATTATCGTCTATAGTCAGCACTCAGATTTGGGTCAGCAGCGTATAGTAGTGTGCTTCCTGTGAACCAGCTTGACAAACATAATGCGTTTTAATTCTCGTGAGTTGCGATGACCGATGTACTCAAATAGAGTATACCCATTTTTCTGGGATTGGTATTTCACTCTCTACAAGAGCCCCCAAAGAAGCTGTGATGACCACACGTTTCGTTAGCGTCGTTGGCAGTGTATGGCTGGAAGCTCCTGTGTTCTTGAAGACAAAATATGACCAGCCGAAACACATATTCATATTGCAACAAAAGGATTGACAAATGCTGATTTCGAACTGCCTCGGAGGACAAAGCCATCCACGTGTGCCTTAATATTGCTTCTCAATGAGGTGGTGGAGTTGATAGGGGTAAACTTTTTGTTCTTGATGCTCTCGTGCAGTTGTTGAAGACAGCTGAATAGGAAGGTCCAGTTTAACTGCTACAGCGGAAATACGCCAGTAACACAAAATCACAAAAGTTACGCTATCATAAGTTTGGAATGCCAGGCCAACGTTCAGGTTAGCCTATTATTTATTACTTCATGCAAAAATCTACGAAAGAATTTTGTTTCAGTGCCAACATGTATCGATCATGACCAGGTATTCCACCAATCATTTTGGAGAGTCTCTGCGGACTCAGCCCAGGTAAGCGTTTGAGCAAAATTTCTTTTTGTGCAAGCAGGATGCGCTTAACAAAGATTAATGATGTCATCTTGACTGAAGTCACCAAGACGACGAACAGCTGGAGCATGATAAAATAAATCAGCAGGGCAGAAGAGAATTACTGCCGCATTCTCGGTGGTTGTGCGTGCGTGGTGTAACACTTTCTCAACTGATGAATATGTACCGATGTGCGTTTTCCATTGTTCATCAGCGACGTTTTCTTGTGAGAACGAAAGCCTGGGTTTATACTCACATGTGGCTACCTACAATGGCGGTGCACACAACACCTAATTTTAAATAATTGTTTTCTCTGTCGTCAGTCGTAACTCGCAGAAAACGAAGCTCTTTAGCTTCGTCATTTTGTTTGATTTTCACCGCTGTGTGCCGACCTTCGTGTTATTTTTAGGTTCATCAACTTTAGTGGTATTCGAGTTTGCCTTTAGGAAAGTACTGTACACTGTGCTTTAACTCAGATGCGTTATGAAATCTGTTTGTACTCTTATCCTCTCTAAGGGTCCGAATTTATGTTTTACAGTTTCCCATTAGGCAGATGTTCTCACTATCATATCAATATCAAATAACGTTATATAGTCTCTTAAGCATTACTATAATATACAATTGTCTTGATAAATGCATGTACTAATGGGTTAATACTACAAAATATATCTTGAATGTGTCTATTTTACTTCCATGAGACAAACGCTGTAGCCGTACTCATGAGATCATCATAAAGTATATTGGCTACGTAAAGTGAAAAAAAAATATTCGCAGTAGCGACACTAACGTTCAATAACGAAAAAGAAAACAGGAAAGGAGGGAAACATTTTTCTGACATGTTTTGACATGAGCTGCGGACCTCTCATCTCACGTGCCAACCACCACGCTTTGTTCTAATCTGACAGTAAATCACTTGCGTGATAGCCTCTTCCCGCAGAGTATGTTGTAGGGCTTTTATCCCTCCTCATCTACCATAAAAATCCCCTTTGTATACAAGAGGCACACGTTATACCTTAATTTTCTTTATCCATTTCATTATCGCTCCATTTACCAGTCCTACTTGCTTACTTCCGCAAGGTGAAAAACGGCGATTATAAGAAAAGATAAGGTTTGGGCAATGCGGCAGCCGTGTGAAAGAGGTGGGAAGAGGGTAAGGGATCGAGGTTGAAAGGAGGGGCGCCAAGAAAGGAAAGGAGAGGAGCAAACACGCGTTGGTTGGGAACCGTTAGAAAATACATGGAACACGGGTCGCATACGCAAGATGGTCGTGTTGGTTCAAGCGAAACCCAAGCAGAGGTGCTTGAGCAGAATCGTGCCGATGGCAGGGTCGTGAAAGAAGCCAACAGCTGCCTGGTGCACGGACGCCCTTCCGCACGGACCTCCCATCGTCTCAGATTTGGTCCTGCGCGTATTCATTGGTATGCCAAGGACGCTCGCCGTCCGTGAGACTCTTTGTTGTAAGAGGAGGCTTTCTGCGCAATGCGCCCAGCAGTCTTTGTTTTCTGTGATTTATTTATTGTTTTATTTCTGTCATTTTCAGCTCTTATATAGACATGTAGTGTGGTCATGATTCCTGGATCCGCGCGGTCATGCGGCTGCTCAGCAACGATCCTGGCGCCCGTTCATTCTAGGATACCTATCGCTATGTCTCAGTTACGGAGCTTTGAGCTTTCTCTGCGGAAGCAAAGGCGTTTTTCAGCACCGCTGTCTGACATCTTGTATGTTGATTGTCACCGCGAGCTGGCTGGCTTCTAACTGCTCTGCTGCGAGGTTGATTTTTTTTTTCGATCTATATTTTTTCGTGCTCTGAAGAGAGACCAATCTTTCGAGAACGGGCGCAGGGTCTATATCCATTGTCAAGTGAAGCTGTTCATTGAAAGCCACTCATTTTCCTGAAAAGAGCTCGTTCTTGTATTTTGACTGAAGCCACAATGTAAACAAAATTTTTCGTACATTGTCACGGAAGCCTCCGAAGTAATTATTTCACCTGTGTAATTATTGTTACTGTCTATTATTTTACGTAGCAATTGCAATCTAGGCTTTGTTCGATGTTTTTCAACGGTGAAACACTATTCGCACTTTTATAAAAAGCTGCATTATGCACTTACCCGTAAGCAAGAAAGTACGACAAAAAAATTAGCAATGGTCGATACTTATCATGAAAGTGTAAGATAGTGAAGGGAGTATGTTGCTTTTAAAAGAAAAGGCATGTCAAAACATTAGGTCCCAGCAAAACATTTCCTGAGGGCAACACGAATTACATAAAATTATTACATAATTTTCATAAAAACATTCATATTTTATGCGCCATTTTAAATATGAGCAGTTGTATGCGTTACGAGAAGGGAAATTTAAAGGCGCCTGATTTGAGGGAATGTCTCGGCGTCTTACATATTTCTTTACTCTGGGCTCTTCAATTACGTACAGATGTACGTATACGTATTCAATATAATCGTGATTAATTATACCTAATGAAGTTACGTGTAATCAATCATGAATTGGAATCAAGGTGAACGGCTTGCCTTCAACTGTGCACTTGTACTAGCATTCAAACGTTATATATAATTAGCATTGGGCATATCAGCTTCTGGGGGTGCTGTCACCACCTGTAAAGTTGTTTGCGCTTCGTGGCGCACAAGCGTTTCACGAATAAGCAGCATTTAGAGCTTACAACCATCGAGCGGTAGGTGGCATTGTACTTGCGTGCCAGTTCATCGTCGTCATCATGGTTACCGGGGCAAGCACCAGTAGTGAAACCTGGTGGCGAGGCTGGGTGACGGCACATGAGACATGATCGGTTCCCTTAGGCGCGTGGCGGCTGGCGTGCATTAATGGTTGTTTCCCAACAAGGTCCCACGCAAAGCGGCGATCGTTTCCTATGGGGTCCTAGCGGTGACTCGAACATCGGCGCGGCCGCCTTCGCATTACCTTGTGTTTGTTGTTATGTTTGATCGAGTGTATTGAAATATTGTATACCATTGTAATTAGCATGTATTTTATTTAGCGTGCATTTGATTCGGTTGACGATATTGTCGATGTAAAAGTAGTTTATTAAATATTTAGTTTGGTTCGACCTTGTCTGCTGTGACCGTTCGTTCCGAGAGCAGCGATCTCATTTTTTCGAGACCCCGTCAGCTTCACAACAAGCAATCACAGAGAAAGGGAGAGGAAATAGAGGAGAAAGGCGAGCGACTTATCAAGCTTAGTAACGTAGGACGTATAGGGCCTTATACGAATGGGTAGAGGATGAGGAGGAGCGAAATGGTGATCCGAGTGCCAACCAGAGCTCTGAGTAGCCCTATTCGGAACACGTCCATACTTCCGGTGCTAGCTTTGTTTCCTTGCTGCCAATTCTATGGAGCCGTTCGGCTACTGCGGCCGGCTTTGGGAGCTTTCCTCGCTCCTAGTTCACTGCAAAGCTAGTTCTTTCCTCTCATCTTATGGCCGCATTTTCTGCTGTTCTTTATTCCCTGGATCTCATGGCTTCCTTGTTTTTACGTGTCGTGTAGCAAATAAGGAAGTGCCCTTTATTTACACTGAAGGCAATGAGCTCGGTGAGCTCGGAAAAGATATTTCATTTCGCACGAGTTGACAAGCGATCTTATTAAGACGAAAATCATTGCTCAGCTTATTATCAATGCTGCTAACTCTGCAGCCCAGGTGCTGTGGCCATTTTGCTGATATTTCTCGCAGGGGCTTTCACCACAGGGTGCTACTGGGAGTCTGTGCTTGCTCAAATACGTCCCGTGCTGCTCTATTATGAGCTTCGCGATAGGCAAACATATGCTGCTTCAACCCTTTCGATCATCTTTTATCGTAAATTATTTGTAAGATTCAGAAAAAGTCGCTCTCTGTAGCGTTAGAACAGCTGTAACTCGAATTTTTGCACGTGGAACATTTTATAGAGACTACATAACAAACATTACGCTCCTCGTTCCCAGCACACATTGTCTGAAGTCTTTCAAACAGGGCTTAAAAGAATAAAATAAGTACGCAGGCGTAATAGACAATCCTATAGAATGCAGAAGAACAACAAAAGAAACCACTGCTTAGATGTGGGGCCTCCAATGTAAAGAGCACCGCAAACATAAAATACTAAAATCAAAGCCACCTGGAAGTTTCCATGCTGGGTCATCAGGATTCATGACCTTTGACGGCATCTGCTCGTCTTCCCTAGACGTTTCTTCGTGTTTGTTTTTAGAAACACTGTTATCGTAAAGGAACGCTAAATGGTTCTGCCCAATTTTGCTGAGGCATTCTTCAAATTTTTTTTAATGCCTCGCAGTGCCAGGCCCGGAATGATGTCATAACCAATAAAATTAAAACCTCAGAAGACCTGCGGACATTCGCACTGTCTAACAGACGGAGCAAGACTTCAATACTTGTTCACAGAGTTTTCTTTTTTCAGCGTTAACGAGAGATAAAAACAACTCTGTTCAGGTCCGGACAAGAGGTATGTTTACACAGCCAGACAATTCCCTTTACTTTCCTTCATTCTAATTTCATTGAGTGAGTGAGTGGGTGAGTGAGTGAGTGAGTGACCAACCGACCCGACTGACCGACTGACATTGATTATTTGATTGATCGATTTGGGAATGTATGAGCGGGCAAGCAATTCAGTAACTGATTAAGCGAGAGAATGCCACACCTAGAACTCCTTAGAAGAGTCGGTGCCAGACATAAGGCGTTGGAGTGCCGTAGTCTATTTTCACGTTGCCTCTTGCTATGAGCTAAAATACTTCGCGAGGACAGATTCAGGGCACCATGAAGCACGAAAGAAAGAAAATGAAAGTAAAGAGGAAGGCAAGAAGGTTCACTGGGTGGTAATGCTATGCATGCTACCTTGCGTTGGGTTTTGCAAGCATGAAAGATCTTTCATCGCCCCTCGCAGGGGCTAAGCATGTGGGTGTGCTTGCACCGTACAACTTAGTTGAAAATATAATTACCCCATGCGTGGTCTTGAACCTCTGGCAGTCGAAAACCATAACTCAACTGTAACCCTTGATTTACAGGGAGCAAGACAAACCACGGCCTGTTTTCTTTTACATTTCGCACACAGCTTGGTCTAGCTAAATAGTGCTGGGCGCGACACCACGCGACTTCCGCGACACAGTGTTTTGCTCCCGACCATCTGTCATTAGCGTTCACCAGAACACAGAGCAATTGTGCAGGGGTGGGAGAGAAAAAGGCACGGTTGGTAATGGCTGTACTGGTTGCAGAGGGCGGGCCGGGTGTCTCGTACTGAAGACAGCTCCCAGCGATGGTCTTGTAAGCACCAAGCGGGTGGAGTCGTCCTATCGCTTATTAGGGGCGGGGAAGAAACGCCATATAAAGCAAAAAAAAAAGAATTTGAGCAAGTGTGGACACCTAGATAACGTGTCTTTTTGTACCACTGTTGACCCACGGGATCATGAAATGACAGCAGCAAAACCGTCTTTTTCTCTATCTCCTTCCAGCATGTTTAATTCGGCACTGGTGCGACGTGCGCTTGCTTCTGTTGTGTCGCTTTCCTCCTACTCTCTCTCGGTTGCTCTATCTCTTTCATTCTGATGTAATATTTCTCACTTCTCTCCACTGTGCTTCGAGGTTGTACCTTCGGTATATGGTGCATTGCCCTCGCCGAAGATGCAATTTCGTACCTTGTCTGAACGTATATTTTAATCTCATCTGAACCTAGTGTCCTCGGTCGGTATGCAGTAACTGAACTACGATGCCCTGGCATGTGCGTGAAAGCGCATTCTTTTTTTTTATTGAAGCATGTAACA
Organism: Rhipicephalus annulatus; assembly: GCA_013436015.1. Lineage (NCBI taxonomy): Eukaryota > Metazoa > Arthropoda > Arachnida > Ixodida > Ixodidae > Rhipicephalus > Rhipicephalus annulatus. The sequence goes on along the minus strand of WOVY01010206.1, from coordinate 5,465 downwards.
TTCAAACAAAAGCAAACAACTCTGACTAAGCTTCAAGCTCAATGCCATGGCTTCAAAGAACAGGAGCCATTGGCCACATACTTAAAATGGTTTCAAAAGACATAATTCATCCATAACATTTAGCAGCTCATCGTTGTAGCAAAGTCTTGCAATAACTTCTCGCAACTTGTAAACATGTTCAATAAAATAAATCCGTACTGGCCACGTGTCTCACAATGATACTCACATTCTTCAGTATCATTCCTCAAGCTATACAAGATCTTGAGAATGCTGATGTGCTATAAGGATAAACATTTTCCATTCTGTCTGCACCATCGTAAAATCACCGTAATTTACGAAATGTAAAGGACGATAGTATTTCGTTGGGACACTTGATGTCATCTACAGGCGCCCATGTGCATCTCTAGGCAGTCATCTCTTCCTCATAAAAAAAGCATGTCTTGGCCATGCTACATCTATAGTGACTTCTGTAGAATGCTTGAAGGGTATGGAGCCAGGTGCCACAACTTCAGCACAACTCCTCGATATTATATGTGGGGTTTAACATCACAAAACCACCATATGATTATGAGAGATGTTATAGTAGATGGCTCCGAAAATTTCGACCACCTGGGGTTCTTTAACGTGCACCCAAATCTGAACAAGCAAACACAATTGCTAGGTTTATTATATTGTGTTCTCAAGCACTGATATTTCTAAGGACAGAGGAATGCCACAGCAATCAGCACGACAGCTTGTATTTCACAACATATTTTGTGTTGTTCATAATCAGTCCAGAGAATGTTTATGAAATACCCCATGGGTAAACACAAATATACCTAAATTGATCAGCTCCATTCTCTACGCTTTTTTCTTTCATTTAGGGCCTAGTTTATGTTCTTCTGTGAATCAGTAGCTCCGTAAGAATTGACTTAAAATAGTAGAGCATCAGAGAACAAGCCCTCTAAAAAACAGACAAGCGAATCATTCTTTCTAGTTGATATCAGTCACAATGATTTATCAATTTGGGACCAACACAATCTAACAGTAGGTTATAAAACAATGTCACAAAAAACAAATTAAAGGGAAACGCAGCGTAATGCAACCAAACTTCTTCAATCATTTGCAAATTCTTTTTTTTCTTTCTTATTTTTTGTGTATGTTCGCTTGTATGAGCCGACACGTGGCTAATCTCTGTAACGCAATGAGCCATAGAAAAAGCTGAAAGAGTGCGGGAACAGAAACACACAAAAAAAACAGATGGCAAAGGTCGGTGATGCAGGGCGCCCTCCGAAGACGACCTCAAAGAAAGTATGCCAGTTTCAGTAGGAGGGTAAGTGGGTAGCCATGATGCCCAGGCAACGTGAGCCTATGACGACCTGGACGAAACCAATCAGTGGGGAAGTCTTCCTCGAGATGCAGTTCCACTTTCACGCTTGTACGACCTAATTTAACTTGAAGCCACCATTGTAAGTCTTGCAGAGAAGCCAGTCTTCCGAGCCAACAGCCCATTGCAGGTCACGCGTTCAATGACACAAAGAGCATTGCATCGCTTTCCTCTCTCCAGCCTCCTTGTACTACTGCAAGGAGGACTCACTGCTCGCCTGTCTTAGATAGTTGAGCGTCATTCTTTTTTGCAATGCTCCTGCTTCTGTCAATACTGTTTAAGCAAACACTATAATAGTAAGTGATAGCTTGGACAAAAGCGCCTCCGTCAGGCTACAAGCTGCGTTCGAATTTCAGCTACGCCGTACTAATCTAAAGAATACAAAAACCGACAGGAAGGAAAAGATAGAAGCTTGCGATTGGAAAGACCGTAAACAAAAATGTGAGCTCGTGTTTTTTTTTGACAAGTTGGCGTGTGTTTTAGTCTTGTGGAAGACAAGTCCGCTTAACGAAACGTCTGCTAAGGCACTCAGCTTCTGTTTAAATATTTTTATTATGTATTAAACAATTATGATAACAGACTTTACTACTACCAGCAGATACTAGCAAGGAATTCAGGTGCGTATTTAATTGAGATAACTGTGAGGGCCCATAACGGAGGCCTAGTTACTATGATACAAAATTCAAGCGTGGGAATATTATTTAAATATTGCTCAAATGGCTGCACTGCAATTCAGTTGAAATCTGGCAGAGCCACCTGAGCGTTGCAGCGTCTGCCTTGTAGCGAAACACACCAGCTCCCACATCATGGCTTGTAGTCGAAGCATGTGTACACTTCTCGTTATCCTTCACTGAACCAAGACATGGTAACAATGCCATATATCTTTTAAATGGTCGTTTTGTCCTTTCCTCAAGCAATCAAGACCAACCTATGGCTCCACAAACTTGCTTCGACTGTGTACGAAAACAGCGAATTTGAGCATCTTAGGGTTGTCCGTAAATGTCTATTGAGATGAGGGCACTCATTGTGTGGAAATCCTACTGTTTGCTTCGCGATTCCTTTGACACTATAGTGTGCGGAAGAAAATAGACATGTTCTTCCAGATCTAGGCCTTCTGTACAAATCCGAAGGTATTTGTTACTTTTAATGTATCGTTGTTAATGTCAAGAAAATACCAGATGCATGAACACTAGATTAAAAAAACAACAGTGCCAAGACAAACAATTCCGGTAGAAATATATACAAATTGGTTCTCAATCTTCGTTGGGAAAGCTGTACATGTATTTTCATTTGGCTGAATTACTTCCTCAATAGTTTTTAGAGCCTTTTAGCCTTCTTCCGCTCCAGAAACAACCTTCTAAATTTACCGGCACGAAGAAGGTTTCCGTTCACAACAGTAGAGGATGCCCTCAAACTGGCTTGTCTTGAAGTTATTAGGCAGAAGTCAACTTTCCGTGGCTTGGCCAGCCGCTACTCCTCCAATGCTCACGGTAAGACAGCTTCTCTACGGCTTCCTCTCAGGGACCCATCACCTTTAGAGTAGGAGTGTCTTCGTTGTAATAAAGTAGAAACAGAGCTACACGACCTCCTAGTATTATTCGAAGGCCACAATGAGCTGCCACGGCAAGCTTGAAGCAAATGCTGCTGCTTGAAGAGAGTACGCGCATCCTTCAATCCACGCGGGGCCTCGGAGTCACATCCCCCCATTCAGTAGAACGAAGGAGGAGAAGAAGAAAACAATATGCCCAACAGGGTGGACGCAGAAGCTCGGTGAAAGGCTGTTTCATTGGCCGCTTGACGGGCCGCTTGACCGGCCGCTTGACCGGCCGCTTGACCGGCCGCCTGACCAGCCGCTTGACTTGGCTCCGACAATTGCCTGCCGCTGTCTCGTCCGAGACAAGCGCTCGGTTGTTTAACGGAAAACGAGAAAAAAACGAGAACTGAAGGGGAAAAAACAAAGTAAGAAAAGAAATTAGATAGTCTTGAGATGCTTCGGGAAGAAGAAGAAAAGATGGAACCCGGAGAGGCAGAAGAAATAACGCAATGAGGTTGACTTATAGGAAGGAAAGAGAAACGGAGAGCAGAAAGGAAAGGGGACGACAAAATTACACGCCTGACCCGCACTGGACACCTTTACATGTCAGAGTTGTTCTTGTTTTACATTTCTTTACCCTCATTTTTTTGGTGTGTGTTATTTCTTCACCCCACTAAAGTGTTTTCGGGTCAATAAGCTGGATTCAATCATTCGAACAGATTGTCTAAACGGAATGCCGCTTCATACAATCGTGAAAGGAAACACTGCCTGTGCGGATCTCGCTAATATAGCTGTAACAGCGCTAAACTTCGTTTAGCTGCGCAAAGCACTCGCCGACGTATAGAAAACGTGCGCTGAGTGTCACCTTTAACACATGAGTGGTGTATAGTTTGTCCCGCCAGTGATGCTGTTACTGCGACTATAAATTCGATACAGAAGTCTTTCTTGAAGACGTGAGCACCTAACATTTTTGTCATAATGACTGCCAAAAATTAACAAAAAATTGCTGGAGAAAATTCTAGATACCGCAATACAAACCCCGTAAATGTCCGCGTCTACGCATGCGGGCCAACCTATACTTCCCCCACTCATGATTTACTAAGCTCGTGGTTTACTTATAACTCACGCTAAGTATACCACGAATATTTATCATGTACTTTGGCACGACATACTGCTCAGTCACTGAGAACTTCGGTTTTAGGTGCTTTAACACTAGCACCAATGCCGTTCGCCTGCTTCTGCCCGAAATTTCATCCTTCCGATATTTTGTCCGGACTAAACGTATTACGTATATGGCAGCACTTCCAGTCGGTTGAGACGTAAAGTCTTTCCACGATACCATTACGCAACCAGGCCGTCTTAGCGCCTTCAAAAAGGCACCAGAGTCGTATGTAATTCTCGAGCAGTTTGTCCCCACCGGGATTGATTGTCCCGGAGGTTTGCGAGTTTCAGTTGCCTATTTTGTTTCAGAAACAGCACTGCCTGCAGTCAATTAGAGGAAAAGCTAAAAAAAATGGAGGGTGAAGCAGCGCTTACGATGTCCATTCGAGCAATTTCGTAATGGCATTTCTTACAATGTCAGTTAGCACAACAAATGCTCGTGCTCGGTATTTCATTAATAGCTAAGAAATATGTTGAGTCATTATCGCACAGATCTGCACGATTTTCACATCCAATAACGTAATATAAACTGTTGCGAAAAGGCAAAGAACCTTGAAGGCTGATTGAGCTCTGCATTCAGGAGTAGAACGCAATAACGTATTGTGCAAGACCTTGAACTTATTCGGTTGGCAAGAAACAGTGCATGCAAAGGTAATGCACTTGAAGTATTTTTCACTGCGAAAGCACACATGTCTGAACTTCTTTTACAAACAATAGTTAATGAGCTGAGTCTTTGGTGGCATTCAGTTAGCTAGTTTTTCCTAAATGAACTGAACGAGCTGTCAGTGTTAAATTCCCTTCGCTGCAAGGAAGTCGGAGGATGTGCCTTTATTGCAAGTGGAAAATTCTACAGAGTCTATGTTTTCAGTGGATGCAGAATGTTTATTTAATTCCATACCTAATGCACATTTGTTTGCTTCTGTTCGCGACTGTATTGAAACTAATGGTGTCATTGTTTTTCAGAATGTTTCCGGCTTTTTGGTCGATACTTTTATGTCTTAGCTGAAATTTTATCTTGACTCGATGTTTTGTTTCGTTTGAGAATAGTCTTCATCTGCAGCGACAAGGAATTTGTATTGAATCGGCGTTGCACCTATTTTATGCAACATTTTATTAGTGGCGTTGATCGGTTTTAGATAGTACTCTTGACGAAAGATGTGTTCTTAAAGTTTTTGGTACGGGAAGAATTTAAAAATTCTTTTAAAAAGCACTTCAAAGCCCCCCAGATGGTCAAAATTTCCCGAGCACTCCTCTAAAGCGTCTTTCATAATCATATGGTGGTTTTGGGGCGTTCAGCCCCATATCGATCATCAAATCAATTCTTTTAAAGAGGCGCCATTTTACAACTTACACAACTCCGTTGATGCTATTTTTAACGGTTTTAAATAGTGCGTAAACGGCTTT